>VXBW01007532.1:167069-233428 GCA_013400375.1 Thinocorus orbignyianus | reverse complement strand
TCCAACTCTGACCATTCTATGATTCTATCATTCTTCCTGACACGGGAAGCTTAGGCATCTAATGGAACTCACTGCATTAACAAGAATTCACTGGAATAATTTTTTAGAGCAAAATACAGATTCTTAAAATGGATCAGAACTATTTGTGGTTACTTTTGCTCAGTTGTTCCACAGGAGATCACTTTTATAACATCAGATGATATAAAAATATCCCTGTTATGCAAAACTGCTACCTCTCCTCAGCTCAAGTGGCAGCCACAAGTGATTTTCCAGCACCAAACATGCAGGTGGAGCACGCTACAAACATTTTGCCAAAAAGGGTGCTGCCTCCACATGCCCTTCCCTCACTCCAGTCCCCAGCATCCCAGCATTCCTTTACAGGTACTGTCCCCCAGCCAACAACCACCAAAAAAAAAAAAAAAAAATCAATGGTACAGCAGCAGGAGACAAAAATTTTGTGTGTACCAACCCAGAGGAAAAGCACTGAGCTACCTGAGGGCAAAAGGTAAACTGAGAGCCAGGGGCTGGATTTCATGTTGATACCTGTCACCAGAGCACAAGAACCAGCATTTATGCACAGGTTCCAAATTTCACAGCTGTGCTACCCATTCCACCGGCGCAAACTGCACCAAGGGAGGCACACAAGCCAGCATCTTCCCTTGGGACTGTTCAGCCTGGAGATGGGACTGTTCAGCCTGCAGAAGAGAAGGCTCCGGGGAGACCTGAGAGCAGCCTTCCAGGATCTGAAGGGAGCTCCAGGAGAGCTGGGGAGGGACTCTTTGTCAGGAAGTCTAGTGACAGGATGAGGGGTAATGGTTTTAAATTGGAAGAGGGGAGATTTAGATGAGATATTAGGAAGAAGTTCTTTGCTGTGAGGGTGGTGAGGCACTGGAACAGGTTGCCCAGGGAAGTTGTTGATGCCCCATCCCTGGAAGTGTTGAAGGCCAGGCTGGATGGGGCTTGGAGCAACCTGCTCTAGGGAGAGGTGTCCCTGCCCAGGGCAGGGGGGGGGGAACTTGATGATCTTTAAGGTCCCTTCCAACTCTAACCATTCTATGATTCTATGATTCTCCCTCCCAAGGGAGAGGGAGAACATAGTCCTCATCTCCCAGTTCCTATTATTATTTCTTTTTGTGCTTGGTCTGATTTGTCCATTTGGGGATACTTTCGCAGCTGGAGAACAAAGCAGAGATGGCACTCTCTTCCCAGGCTCTCTGTGTTTCTATGTCTGCCTGCCTGGTGCTGTTAGGAATTGAAAAGGCTTCAAAAGTTTCAGAATACCCACGATACCATCAGCCAAAACATTTAAGGAATCTAAATAAACCTCTACAGTTCCCCAAATCAGCTTTGTAGTTGTGCCAGCCACAGGCTGCCAGCAAAGCCAGTCTTCATCAAAATCAGAAGAGCTGGAATCAACATTTGCTGTGAGGAGGGGGAAAAAAGAAAAATTAAACCCAGTGTTAACTGTTGATGTGTCTGCCTTCAATAAATAATGTCAAAAGGACGCAGCTGAGTAGTTCTAGGAAAATGGAAAGTTGTTGTTTTGCCTATTACAGGGCGCTCAAAACCACAACACACAGAACTTTTTCAACAAGCAAACCTATTTCATACTGTCTGGAGAATGCAAGGGCTTGAGAGCTGCAGTGTTGTTAAGGGGAGATAGATGCGCTCACAGAACCTGACAATCTGCCTCAAAGTCACCTTGGCAGGGCAGCTGGGGATGAGGAACACAAATCAATTTCGGGACTACAACCATACTTTGATTTCTCAAATGAAACCTCTTTTTTTCTTCAAAAAAAAAAAACCCCAAGAGAACATTGCTCTAGAACACATTACTTGTGACACAGCACAACCGCACGGAGCAAGAAGTAAGGGCTACTAAAATTGGGCTACAGCCAAATTAACTCAACAACATGCAAGAAAATGGCTATGCCATGCCAAAACACCCATGAATGTACCGCTGTAGCCCTTCCTGACAGAAGACAAATGCCCTGATGTTAGCTTTATCTGGAGGCATTTATTTGAGAAAACAAGCAGGCCACGGTTAGTTTGCTTTTTTAGTATTTGACTTAGACAGACGTGTGGCTACAAAGAAAATGTGGAACTTTAAAAAGGCTGAAGGTTTCTGCATTTATGTGTTGTCAGACAGACTACAAAGGTCACTCAGCTGTCAAGATTTTGCCATTCCCAATTTTAGAAGACACTCTCCCCAGGAACATATTGGTTTTCATGCAAATGGAGGCAATGCTAGATCAACTCCCCTCAACAGCAGAGCAAAGCAAGATATTTCAGCAGGTAGAAGCTTCCCTGGACAGGATTAGGGATAAAGAAATGAAAATCTGGATCACCAGTGTCGCCAACTAATAGAACAGCTAATAGAATTCTTACCAAAGAGGAAGTTTTCAATACTTCAACTTCACCTTCAACTACAACTTCACCTGCCATTTTAGAAGCTCTGCTTCCAGCTGCCAACACCATGGGGACAAGGTTGAAGACCAGATGCTAACACGTTCTGAAAGTGGAACCCAATATTCAAAAGCACCACTAACTACCTGGTCTGCTCTTATTTTGGAGCAGCCCAGTTCTGGGTTTTGATTGTATGAAGGTGAGTACGTTTGATTCAACAACGCTGCAGTTTTAATACTTTCAGTTATTCCCAGGAGCCAATAAAAGAAAAAATAAAATCTAGTGTTATACCTGGGGGGAGCTTTGAAGGAGGAGTCTGGTTTTCTCTCATGGAGATGTCTGACTTCCAGCACCAAAATGCACTATTAATTGAAAAATCAAAGTCCCTCTTGATTCCCCAATTAAAAATGGAATTGAGCTCCAAAGTTTGATTTGTTGAGTTTATTTGACAGATCCAGTGAAGGTCTCTGGTCTCTCACCAGGGCTTAATCACTTAATCAAGGTGCTGTGCTACCTGCAAACACCTTGCCCCCTCTTCTGCCTCCTCGCAGCAGCAACCACAACAAGGATGAGCCTCATCAGAAGGCAGGCAACTGCTTTAACCATCCTCTTCTCCCTGTCTTGTCTTAACAGGATCCTTTTTTACCCAGAACAATAGATGTCAAGTTGAACAACTATCGAGCATTGACAAAAATGTGGCTGTGTAGGAGAGAGGCCAGGGCATCCACCTTTTGGAAGGTCTGATTCTTATCCAGAGGATGAAAGCAAGACCTTGAGAAAATTCAGCAACAGCAGGAGAAAGTAACCTTCAAATGAGGAAATCTGGCACTAAATACAGACATCTCTTCCCATAACACTAAGGTTAGTCACATTCTGTCATCATATCAGAGTTAAGTGGTTCATTCAGGTTCAAGTTTCTGATGACCATGGAGTATTTGAACTGGATTTTTCCACTGTGAAAGACCACAATCTTTACCTAGAACTGGACAACCCTTCTTTATTAGTAAGCCATGTGTTCATCTGACTAATCTTCTGATTTCCAACTTTAATGTGCTGTTTAAATTTCAGTTTTGAACAACATAAGAGAGTTTAAGTCACATTTCTGCTCAAGGAATAAAATAAAATAAAAGACCACCATCATCTTTTACCACCATGGAATTCATAATTCTCTGATAAACCTTGCCAGCAGCTTGAAAGGGAAGTTTACACATCCTGAAGTACATATCTGTCCAAATGCACACACAGCCACTAGCAGACAAGATAACAAAAGACAAGTAGCTTGCACTGAAGTAGTTGCATAGTTGTTTCAAAGGGTGATGCTCTCTGCTACTGTTTTCTTACCAAAATAAAGGGCAGGTTCTAGACTTTGTTCAATGTTCCTTTACGTGTTTTTTCAATGGTATTCGTGGCTCTACATTTTTCCATTTTTAAACTGATGAAATTAGTGTTTAGTCCTGCCATATTCCAAGTAAACTCAGGCCTTAGAGGTAAAAGCTTCACCACCGGTTGCAGTGTAGACAGGAGCAGAGATGCAAATCCTCTTTGGGTTTTCACAGAATCATAGAATGGTCAGAGTTGGAAGGGACCTTAAAGATCATCAAGTTCCAACCCCCCTGCCATGGGCAGGGACACCTCTCCCTAGAGCAGGTTGCTCCAAGCCCCATCCAGCCTGGCCTTAAGCACTTCCAGGGATGGGGCATCAACAACTTCCCTGGGCAACCTGTTCCAGTGCCTCACCACCCTCACAGGAAAGAACTTCTTCCTTATATCTAATCTAAATCTCCCCTCTTCCAATTTAAAACTTAAATTTCATCTACTGCCTTGGGACCAAGCTGCAGATGTCCAGAGTTCATGTGCATGAGGCATTACTGTTTGCACTAATGCTCTCTAGAGGCTGGAACAGATTCTTTGTGAAATTAGTACAAAAGATGGGAGACGTAACACACACTTATCATTGGTTTACATGCATTTTGTGCCCTAAAGCAGTTTGTGTTTGCAAAGGCTTGTGTTAAAGGCCTGGCTTAGCTACCTATTGCAATCAGACACCAGCCTACGCTGCCAGTCCTGGGCTTCGGATTCCCCAGGCCCAGTCAGGCCTCTGAACCCAAGCAAGATTCAGGGACCATTAGCCTGACTTCCCTGGCACAGACACTCATTGTTTAGGACCCTTACTTTGAGATGCTGGATCCACAACCTATCTATTACAAGTCAGAAGCATGTTTTCAAATCCCTGGTAGCATAGACAAGTGACCTAGAGAGTAATATTGTCATCAGTTATCTTGATTTAGGTTTTAACTCCCCAGGAACTTCTGAAGGGAGCACCATCGAGCCACTAGAGCCACGAACCTGGGCAAGAAATCCCAAATGCTGACCTGTCCTCTCCAATGTCCATCGTACATAGAGTCTTTTGAGTTGTACACAGCATCCTTCGAGTACCTTTCAACAGCACACTTCATTTTCAAAGTGACTCAAGCCTCTGGCCACGCAGCTTGGCCTGTCCTCCCAACCAAGCAGCCTTCTAAGCAAGAAGCACAGTAGAGTTAATAGTCAAAATAACTATGGCAAAACACACTGGAGCTCCCAGAGTGAAGCAGGCAGTACAGATACCTGTTCATTTATCACAGCTTGTGACACAAAACAGTAAAAACCCCCAACTTCATGATGTGGCCTACAGGCCCCCCTTGTGCATTTAAGTCTCATTAAAGTTAATGGGAGCTGTGCGTTCGTTGTATGGGGAGTATAAACTCTGAACAGCAAGCTGCACCATATGTTTCCCTATCAGGAAAAACACCAACACAAAACACAATTGATACTAGCTTTCATCCTTCTGGGAAGCCATACCTGATGGGATGCTGATGGCTGGACACAGGGCATGAACTCCTCTTTATGCAGTGAGAGCTTCCCATTATACAACGACTGACAAGATGAAGTGAGATGTGGCTGGCTTATATTTCCTGAGAAACCTCCAGGAGTTTGTTATAATTTGAAAAAAAAAGAGAGATGGGGATACCTTTGATGTTTGACCTCCTCCTTCCTCCTAATTTTACCTCCCATCCAAGAATCACAAATCCTCCAATCTTTGCGTCAAAACCCAGAAAAATTTGAAAAGCCATTTTCACTCAGATAGGAAAAATTAAAAAGCCAAGTGACGAACCGTAAGAAGCATAAAGTGTGGAGTTCTACCTGCTACTAAAATGACTGTGCTGACAAAAGGATAAGCTCAGCTTTCAGAGCCAGCAGAACCTCCAATTCTAGGTGCTCATAAAATGGAAAGGTTAGAAGAGACAGTGATGAACCACTTTCCTGCAACTTTTGGACTTTTTAAATGCATTTAAGCTGCAGCATCACCAAAGCAGGGATGCTGACTCAGCATTAGCCACATGACTTACAGCCAGGATCTTGGGCAGCAAGCCCACCGAGAAAACGTCTGCTGATTCTTCCAAAACCTGAAGATCCAAACTACAAGACGAATCTTTGACCTCCAAAAAAAGTCACTAGATATTTGCAACACAAGCAGCTCTGCCTGTCCCTTCCTTGGTTTTCTGTTTCTTTACAGCAGACGGACTCCTACAGAATGCAAAACATTCCTGCAGCATCACAGCCACTTGGAGACTGCTTTCTGTGGACATTGCAACGAATTTGGCCAAGCCGTATTAAATGAGTGTCAGAGAAGCTGGAAAGAGGCCAGGCATGATGGAAAAACTCAAAGATGGTTGCAGGGTTTGCAGAATAATTCCGTCAACTGCTACTTAGCAGAAGACCGGGTATTTGGGCAACATTTCATTATTATTTTCATGTTTCTCAGTCCAATGGGTGGAAAAATAGGGAAGTGGACACTAAGCAACCTCAAACAAATATTAAGCATCCCCCTTCTTTCAAAATAATACTTAAAAAAATAGTCTGGTTGGGCCTTAGGCCTGTTTCCAGCACTGATAAATAGCTTTCTCAGCCTGTCAACTGGACATATTAATCTCAAACCAATCTAGTAGGACAATTCACTGAAAACAACATTCAGAGCACACAAAGTAAACTCTCTCTCACATAGAGCACTGTGAAGACACCAGTATTTTCTCTCTGAGCACACCTACCATAAGAAAATGAGGTTTTGAGTTTATTCTACTGAAAATATGGGCAACTCCATGTTTTTGTGCCGCACATATAACATATAAAGCCTCCTGTACAACATTTGGGTTTGGTACAAACCTCATTAAACAAGGTGTTGGCAGTCAACATTTGCCACAGCCCCACAGCTGGTAAATGTTGGCACAGGGGCTGTCTGCACAACAGCATCCCCCCTCTCCATCTTCCCTCCTTGTGGGCATCACGCTCATTCACACAAATAAGTGGCAACAACTGTAGAGGCCAAAGGAAGGTGATCTATTTAGTGCTTTACCCTTGGACTTATTACAGTTAGGTACCTGTTTTTAGGAGGTAAAAGCAGGCAAGTTTTCCCCCTCAACTATCTGTTTTCTTTGCTCTTCTTTATAGGTTGGGCTTACAGTGATTTAGCCAGTAATCAGCCACAAGCATGATGATGCCTTGCTGGATCAAATCTTCAATGTCCCTTTATAGCAGCCAGCCTGTACATGAACCTTCTCTGCCTTAAGCAGGACCCTCTTGGATGCATTCAGAACCTAAAGAATCTGCCATATGCCCCTCAGAGTGTGGAGCAGGTGAGGAGGGACTGTGGCTTTAGCACTTGTAGGGTCTTTGGAACAGATGTGACCTGTTTCAGAAGTGCCTACAGAAGTTCCCAGAGCTGATGGGAAGCCTGTGCCATTATAAGCAGGCAGGTCAAACCCACAAACCAAGCTGGTGCTTTTTCATTTCATCTCAGCTTTACCATGCTTTGATTTATTACGATCTATTTTTTCCTTCTTCTGTTGGAGTCAGAATTGGTCACCTAACCACAGCAACCACCCGCCCACGGGGCAGGGGGGGCGGATGTTGTCTCTAGGGAACGCAACTGAGACGAGCCCACTTACGTCTAGGGAAAAAAAACAGCTTCATAAATTTAAAACAACACGTATGAGGCAGAAGTGTGACCACACTTTTTCCATGTAAATAATGTCATACATGTGAGGAGGGGCCCTTCAGTGATGTTTCATGAATGGGCTCATTATGTCGCACCTGACCCGCAGACGTTTCAATTGCCGTTTTGTTGTATTCTTTCTCTTACTTCTTTTTGCTTGATGAGTTGTATATAATCAAATGCTTTATTATGCTAAATCTTGTTAAGACATTTCACTTTGCAGAGGCATAATGTCAGTAAGTACAATAAATCTGTAATTTTTGCACAAGAAGATCCCGCTGTGACATTTAAGCATTGAGTAATGCTCCAAGGAGGGAAGGAGGGCTCTAGACGCAGATATGTTCAGAGCCCCACACAGTCAGCCTTGAGAATAATTTAAGGTTTGCTTTTATTATCATCATCATCATCTTTTTACAAATAGAAAAGTAAGAATTGCATTCGCAGGAGTGGGCCAGACTCCAGATAGAGGCCCTATGGAAGAATTTGCACAGAGTCTAAGTTAGCTCAGATTCGTATCGGCCTCCAAGAAAAACATTCAGGAGAAACATTAAATCCTCTGAAGGGAAATATTAACAGATAGTCATGAATGGAAACTGATTATTAATTATTTCTCTCTCTCTTTCTTTCTGTTTTATATTTTTAGTTTAAAATGTCATGTAAAGCCTGACATTGATAAAAATGGCAGGAAATGTTCCTTGCTCGATTAAATTACCACAAAGACCAGCTTAACATCTGCTTGGCAAACCCTTCATAAATGCATGGCATTAATATTTAATAAAAATATCTACAGCTTTGGTTGGTACTGGAGACATTTCACACTTTGCTCACACATGGTGTTTCATATAATTATTCTCTAAAGGCTGTCACTTTAGTCCTTTAGCAAAATAAAAGCTCCAAGGATGATTAAATATAGAAAGTGTATCTTCTAGGACAGAGCCTTCCTCCGGGAGACCATTTCTACTGACTCTTAAATTATAAGGAAGAAGCACAGAAAGGAGAAAGCAGAGCCAAACTAGATGAGAATAAAAGAAAGACCTTGATACTATTGTCAGCACAGTTTGAGAAAAGTAGGTTTGAGCTGGTAGGTTCAAATCATATTCTACAAAAAGCAGAGCTCCACAAAAGGGGGCAAAGGATTCCTTACCACTGTTCGGTTGGAGTAACACCTACTTGCAGGGAGTTGCAGCTAAAACCCGAGCACTTCATCTGCTCCATTGCTGTGATTTATTCCCACACTGATGCTCACAAAGTCATTGCACAGCTGCAACACCACCTCAAAGACACCCAAATACTTCATTTCTAGCAACCATAGCTTCCAGCACCTGGAGTTTGCACAACTTCCTCATCCCAGAGACTACCCTCTCGCAAGGTGAAGCTGAAGCCGGATGCTCAAAGCGGCTGAGAAACCGGCAGCATTACCTGCACAGCCCAGTCCCAGCTTGTGGGATGTGAGTGCAGAGCTCTGCTTGTCAGTCCCTTCTCAGAAAGCCAGTAGCAGGCCCTCAGTAGTTCCAGGGCTGAAGAACATCCACGTAGAGCCAACTGGCACCAAAGGCTACAGAAGACAGACTCACCACAGGAGACATCAAAGATGACCAGGAAAGGGTGCCTGTGCAACACACCACACAAAAGGCCAGACAGCCCTACTCAACAGTTACACCTTTCTCAATCACAGTCTGAAAGGTGTCTTGCCCATTTCCATTCCTTTCCAGATGCTCTAATAGATGTAGAATTAAAACTCACTTTGAATGCGAAAACTCAGTGTTGTATTGAAAGTTGTTGGTATGCATTTGAAACTCAACAAAGTTCTGGAAAGAAAAAAACACATCACAAAACAAAAACACCCACAAAGCTTTACCCCCTGCCATGATCTCAGATCTACGGGGTGTTCCCTAAAAACATCTTGATCAGTAGATCTATGCCAGGGAGAGCAGCAAGTTTATTAATTTGTGGCTGTCTAGAAAAATGAACAAAAAGGAAAGCATCCAATCACTTCCAGCAACAACACAAGCCTGAAATCACAGCCGTTCTCGTGGTGCATTTCAGTGCCAGGACTCAGCTATGTTAGTCTTAAATTGAAATATCTCTGTCAGAAAACAACTGCCCTCCCTGCAGCACAGCAGACTGTCCCCAGCACAGGACAAGCCACCTTTGGTGTTAGAAAAGGGGTACGAATGAGTTCACCTTGTTCAGAGAATCAAGTGAATTTGGTAGAGTGGTCTCAAAAAATCATGAACCACTGACCAATGAAATTGAAATTGAGTTCAAGGGCTTCTGTTGCAGGATTGCNATCTTTAAGGTCCCTTCCAACTCTGACCGTTCTATGATTCTATGATTCACAGAGAGAATTTAACCTGGCAAAAGGGTAAGGGTGAAGACATTACAGCACCTTCCAGGCTGTACTCACCACTATTCCATGGCTTCTTAATGTTACAGCAGAATATAGTACTTAGGATAATCAATAGGCAGATTATTCAGGGTGCTTTTGGGAGTCACCTCCAGCTATTAACGCTTCTCCTCTCTTACCAGAAAGCAGAGGGCAAAAAAGAAATTTCCTTAGACACTGGAAATGGAGAAGCTTCACCTTAAGTTAAGCCTTGGATTGTTGATCCCAAAGAAAAAAGGGTTTTTTCCCGTGGATGGGAAAGATTTTGTACCAGCTGGCTCAAGGAAGTGTAACTAGAAATGATGGGATGAAACCGAGCACAGGGGTGGCAGGGAAGAAATGGCTATCTGGAAACGTTTAACAAAAGTAGTTATATTAGGCTGTGGGATAATCTCCCAAGGGAAGTGATTGAGCTCAATTGATTAAGTCTCACTGAAACTACCTAGGCAAAGGATGAAAAAAATTACACTCTGGTACAGTCTTCCATCTGTAAAGAACAGAAAAGATGGTTCTCAGTAAGCCTCTCCCACCACTAATTTTGATAGCTCCCTATTTTGCTGAGCCTTCTTCTTGATGGAAATGAGTTCTGCTTGACAGCTTGTGGCCAGGGGCTGGAGGGTGCAACCCCATGAACCCCATGCTGGAATGATGCAGCAGGCTGGGAGACAGAACTTCTCCCCATCCTATTGCCCACCTCAGGGTACAGACTGCAAGGCAATATATAGGTTTTACCAACCACACACAGTCTTTTTGATGAGTAGAGCCAAGAAGTTGAGACAGAGTTCAAAGACCAATGGGAAAGAATCATGTATTTGAGAGTGTTCGTGTCCCCTTTGAGTGACTCGGTTGTTTACTGCTAAGTATAGACTTCACTGCCCCATGAGAAAGCCTACAGGGGAATACAGAGTTCAAAACCAATTAAAAAGGCTTATCAGATGGAAGCTTACCCAAAGGATCTGTGTAATTATGAAAACATCACCATAAAATCCACCAAGGAGTAACAGAAAACTCAAGTGAGCTTTAATAGCGTAAAAGTTACAGGCTACATCCTTGACCCAACAGATCAACATACCCTTCTCCAGTAAGGAAAAATCCCTACATCACTGAAAATCCGACCTCAGCTCTGGAGACAACTTTGTGATCCAAACATATACACAGCTGCCTTCAACATACTCCTTAGTATCTCCCTCTGAAAATAATACATTTTTTTAAATTAATAAAAAAAAAAAGAGATATCTGTTCAAAACAAAGTTGTGAGTTCTTCTGCTTACTTGACTCTGTGGGATGAGCACCTCCTGATTTATCCTTGCTTCTTGTATTCCTTCACAGTTACTTGCCAATACCTGACACTCAACATGTGATTACGTGAACCTTTGGGTCTGATCACTCTTTTCTTAGTTATGATCACTCTGCGCCACTGAACAGTCTAAGCCTTGGTTAGTATTTCAGGTAGATTTGCAATGAAGAGACGATGGTGACAAACACCAGTAAAACAGACTGAAAATGCACCCTAAATCTACTTTCCCCTCTGAAAAGCAATTCGTCATGTTAAAGCACACTTTCCTGAAAAATAGTTATGATCACTGAATTACAGGAACGGCAGTGCATTCGGGTGCACTAATTTTGTTCACCACCTCTCTAGAGAATCCTCAACAGGGAGACAACCTCCAACAGTTGCTGTTCATTAAAACAGTGTTTTATAAAACTGGGAGCGTAGCTCAAGCTCAGGGCTATTTTTCACTCACCATTTCTGTTTCTCCGACTGCATTCCCAATGTTTTGCATATGGCTACATCAAAGCTAAGCATAAATAAAAAAGTTAACATCCAAAGAGCTATTACATCCTCTAACAGCACGCTCGTAAAGCACACGTAAATAAAAATTGACCTTTTGATTTCAGCTCTATAGCTTTAAGAAAAATAAATAAATAAATAAATATCAACTAAATTTTGTTAAAACAAAAACCAGTAGGGAAGCACACACAGTCAGGGCTGCAGTTCTCCCTCCCTGACTGCACTGATCAAAGCCTGGAATACCTCCTCCTCTGCTTAAGACCATCATTTCAGTGTTTTAAGTGACCACTTTTTCTGGGAAGCTGCCTTAAATCTGTTGCATTCCACCAGGATGCTGGATGGAGCTACTTTTCCAAAGATGGGGAACAAAGCAAATTGTAACAGATCCCCCAATTCAGTGTTTTGCAACTCAGCTGTTTCTCTCCATGTATATCTGTCTACACCAATAATTCAGGCTTTGGTCTTACCTGCTCCAAACTCATCTAAATCACTCAAGATTATCCTTAAGTGGTGTCTGGCACCAACCGAAAAAATTACTGGAGAACTGTTGCCAGCTCTACGGAGGATAGAAACCACAGCATTTGTGTGTTAACTTCCCTTTGTATTTAGTCCTTCTGAAAGATTTGGATCTGTTACTCCCTGCATCACTGTCAAAATTCCGTGAACCATTAGTATCCTCAACCTTATTCTCACTGTTGTTGGATGTTTAGCAGAGTCAAAGAAAACAATATGCAACACAACACGTTCTCTTGGACAACCAACCCACAAATTTGTTTATTTTCCCCCTCAAATTTTCTCTGCCTTCCTGAAAATAGTAATATTCTGTTCACTTTATCATGTCCTCTGGTAGCTTTTCAGTGTCTGACAAGTACTTTTGTACAGCATCCTCAGAGAGAGCAGTACACAGCACCCTTATTCAGGTAGGGTATTACCCTGCTCTTCTTGCCAGCAAGAGGAACAACAACAAAAAACCCCTTTCAAAATCTCAAATCTCATACACGTGCAAGCAAGTTGCTGTAAAAGCACAGCAGAACAGCAAGACACCATGCTTCCCACATCTCTCTCTGCAGAATTTGGCACTCCAGGACGGGGGATGAGGGGTACAGGAATGCTGTAGAAAATATGCTAACGTGTAATAGCAGAGCATATTGAAATGATAAAGACAGGACTGTCTGGGGCATCGCGCTTCTGTTTTCTAATGGTTATGGATTCTGCAGAAATGCTAATGTTTGCACTAAAGGCCCTCTCAGCAATATTTTGCAGCCTGAATAACTCTTTATTTTGAATTGTTTAATTAGTTAATGAGGTTGGGGAGAAGTCCATCTTAGGGATCATTAGTTAAGACTTTAAAACATGAAGATTGAAGACAATTACTGACTGAGGGAGTAGCAAAACTTCCCCACTTGTCAGCCCAACACGTAATTACACCACGTGCAGGAGCTGCATCAGCATTTGCTGATCTCGATGGCCAGTCCTGGGCCAGGCAGGAGTCAGGTATGTAATCTGAGGAAGCCACGCATGACTTCCCACCCAAGCCATCATCCCCCCACCATTCAAACCCACAGAGCAGCGACAGCACACAGGGAAACAGCACACCTTGGCAGGGGATCTGATGAGGTCATTAAGTGAGGAAACATGCTCAAAAAGTCAACCTCCATAAAGGTGTTTAACCAGTACGATGTGTACAACATGCCTAAGATTCAAGCATGTTTTTTACCATAGGAAAGGTTATGTTGCACTGCAGGAGAGATACAAAAACTGGGTGAAAATGTTCAGAGTAGTTAAATGTAGGCTTTAGTTTTGTTTGATAATACAACTAACAGAAGTAATAAATATATAGAAGTTTTCCATTTCTGTTGTCCACCCTGACCACCTGTCCATTATGGCACTGTAACAACCTGCAAGCTTTGTGCAGAGGAGTGGAAAGTAGAGAGAGAGAGGGGTAAATAACTCCAAAACACAAAGGTATGCTATCCAAGTGTGAGGTGTATCTAAACAAACGGGTCCTTAGAGATCTGTGCAGACTCCATGCTTCAGGCCAAGCTGTTTATACCTGTAGCACTTCTTAATTATTAACTTTTTATTAACTATTTACAAGCAGAACTTTAATATAAAGTGCAAATCTAAACCCCAGCACAGGAACAAATGTACTGTTCCAGGAGACCAGTTACTGTGAGAGTTTAATATAATATGAATCTGCAGTTTTTCTAAAGCAACTAGTTTTAATAAACTCTATCCTTACACACATAAAACATACAACTGGTTTGATTTTGCTACCATCAACTACAGCCACTCAAGGTTAAACACTGAATTATGACACTCTGTTTGTATGAACAGATGCTCCCAAAGGTAGGTCTCTGGAGAGAACATAAGGACAGGCCACATCCTGTACAACGGACAACACGAGAAACAGGAGTTAACCAAACTCTGCTACTGTGAGGGCTGGGTAAGTGTGAGAGGTACTTGGCCAAAAACTCCAGTGAAAACACAATGAAGTTCAGCTGGAAACAGACCCAAGAAAAAGAAGAAAGTGATTGGGGAAGAAAAATACTCCCAGAGCAGCTTGAAAAGAGCATTGCTAACATCAGGGTTCTTCAACAGCATAACTGTAATAAGACTCAGCACTGGGATTTCATTCAACTTCTTATTTTCCCAAAACAGAGCTGATAGGGGAATTAGGTTCTTGTCTTACCCAGAACACAAAACTATTGCAGTGAAGGTCAAAGAAGAAACTAACAACTGCTTGTCACCTCTGTTTTGCTAAAGCGAGTTTATTGCATGCTGAAGTTCACGTAAAAGTCTATTCTTCCTTCTTTTGGAAGTCTCATCCTTATTTTTGTTACCTAACTGAGCCTTACCATGAAGATCTCTACAGAGATGCATAAAAATCTGTCCCCAGCCTATTGTCCCTTTACTCCAGCTAAGATGCATATAATCAAGAAAGTTTTAAACTTCATGGGGAAAACTGTGTTCCTGGAAATAATGTCCATATTAAGCTGCTTTTTTATCTCCTTCTCTCAGTTCTAACTCAGAGTAGCTTAGAGAAACTCCAACTTCTTCCAGCTTTCCTATCTTTGTACCTCCAACTATGGCTCCTGGTATCTCTGCTCCAATTCCTCAATTTCCTTTCAGGTCCATGATGTCATTTCTTACACTACCAGCTTTTCCCAGAAAGCTGCTTCCTTAATAAAGTGGCTAAGGGCAATACTTCTACAGTGCTGAAACAAATCAGTAAATACAGTTGCTCAGCTTGGGTTTTCCCCTCTCTCCAGGCTTCAGTAACCTTTCGGGAAAATGCCTCCTTGCAGACCTTCAGTAGAGGAAGCAGAGCTAAGTATTAAAACTCCAATTCATTACACTTGTGGGGATGAGAAGAGGCAACAATTGCCACATTGCAAATAATTTTCTTAACAGTTATAGTAAAAGAGTCAGAAGAAACAAAAGTATTTCTTGAGTTTTCAATACCAGCAGAAAAATCCCTCTATGGTACTTACTTCAAGGGTTAGGATACTAAGCCAAAATCAAGCTTACCTGCAGGCTAGTCAGAGGCAAGACCAACTTGTACACTGTGGTCACAGTCCTACTGAAATAAGGCTATCACCAAAGGGAGATCTTACACAAAATTAAAACTGAATGTAAATTCAACCCTGAAAGAACTTTTTCCATATGTACCTTTTTCTGTAGCTGCTTCATATTCTTGGTTTGCTCCCTGGATCAAAATATGATGATGGGAAAGATCAGCTGGCTCAGGCATCCACCTTGGGTTTGATGCAATTGTGGCAAGTACCCTCAATCAGAGGAGAGCTCTCCTCTGCTCTTTGGCTGGTGGATATAGTTCTCTTAAAGAGTTTTAACTACAACAGTTTTGTTCGGTATTAACAACCATGGTATTAAATAAACAGAAAAACAAACCAAAGCCCCCAAATCCTCGCTCTCTCTTCTTTGTGCTAAGTAGAACACACTTGATTTCCTAGAACAGCAAACTACAGCACCTCAGGCACAACACAGTAGAAACTGAATGACTCCTTTAGTTAAAAAGTTTCAGGCAGTTTATAACACAGAAACAGAAAATCCTGTTTACATTTGAACAACATCATTATACTTGCAGCAGCATTTGAGTCTGAGCATTTAGATCAGCAAAGTGAGCTCGTTAGGTAGCGTGAGGGGTTGTCCCCACAGAGAAAACGCTACAGGATTTGGGNTAGCCCTCCCCCCCCCTTCCCCTACCGAGGTTACTGCAATCCTTCTACAGTTTTCATTCAATTCTGGATAAAGCATTTTGTCTTCCACAGAGCAATCCACAGATCTCTTACAAAACAAGTTTCTGCATTTTTCAGAAGACTCTTCCTCCAACAAACTGTCAGGTAGTACTATGTGAATCATTTATTTTCAGTTTGGCAGCTGAATGAAAACTTAAGAAGAAAAAAAAAAGAAAAAACCCTTCAGCTCAAGCTGAACTGAATTTGAATGGGTTTAATTTTTATCTCATTGAGCCAACAAAACCCAGACTTTGAGGAAACCCACATCATTTCACTTGACATAGACATTTCCATTGATAAAACAAAAGTTAGATATAAAGAAGACAGAGACTCATCACTTACTTTGCAGGCCAGGAAGGACATCTGCAGAGGAGGTGGAGGGCCACAGCCCCACTTCTACCCACGGAGATTACAGCCCACCCCTTGCTTCTTCTCCACAGGTACAATGAGTCATGGCAAAACTCCTACAGGTAGAAATATTGTTTTCACTTTCCTCGAATGCTACTATTAGTGACAATATTATAACATTAAAATGTAAATATTTCCTAAAGCAGGGCATAGAAATAGACTCCCCTACATGACTACCTCCAGCACACCCACAAACGTCCTCCCCTGTAGAAAAGCAGATTGATTTATTTATTTGCTTTATATAGAATCATGGAATCATAGAATGGTCAGAGTTGGAAAGGACCTCAAAGATCATTGAGTTCCAACCCCCTGCCACAGGCAGGGACACCTCTCACTAGACCAGGCTGCTCAAAGCCCATCCAGCCTGGCCTTGAACCCCTCCAGAGATGGGGCATCCACAACTTCTCCAGGCAACCATATATACGAGTGAAACTCCCTCAAAGAAGAGAGTGATGCCAAGGGAAACCCACATCACGGTGTCAAGTTCCTGAGGCCACTAATGAGCCTTAATTGCCCTGATGGGCCTCACCTGGGACTCCCAACCACCCTGCCCCTACCCCTAAGGGATGGACAGACTGCATCTCACCCTGCCCCTGCCTCTTGGGCCCCATCTGTCTGTCTGTCCCCAGAGTCCTCATGGCCCTGCCTGCTCCCTGCTCCACTCACAGCTCCCTACCGTGCTGCAGCAGCCTGGGCCATAGCTTTCCCCAAACTAGGTGGTCAAACCCCACAGCTCCACCAGCCAAGCTTAGCAACCCCACAGCTCACCCAAGCCGTGGGGCCCAGCCTTCCATCTCTGCCAGAGCCTGCCCCACAGCCTCGGGGGGGAACTGCCAGGCCCTGCAAGAGAGCACGGCCCCCCAAGGAGGAGAAAAGAGCAGTTGACGTGATCATGGAAAATTAAGTTACAATAATTTCTGTCAGAATATATTGTAAAAACAAAGAAAGAAAATTCTGGTTTAAGTCTTCCACTCTACAGGGATTATATTCAGCAAGATGCCTCTCTCCAATTTGATTAGGGAGAGTTTAAAAGGTCGCAACAGACCACGGAGTATTTGCAACCTGGAAATGAGTCAGCTCTCAGAGCACGGGGTTGAAAAGCCTTGCTGAAGCAGCCTGTCCTTCTTGCACCTAAGACATTGCAACTGGAGGCTGACACATGGAGTTTTATGTCTGCGAAGCATTTTCTGAGCTGGCGTAATTATGTTCGAAGTTGTAGCATGATATAAACTGCTTTTAAGCCCCATAAAAAGCTTGTGGTGGTCTGCACAACAAACCTCTCTAGTGCTATAAGCCAGGTATTAGTCAAGAAAAAATGTTTTGTTTTAACCTTTCCCATCTCAAATACGCAGAAATTTAATCAAAATCACTCACTTTTTTCCATATGCATTTTTAATGTCGAGGACACATCACATGTCACGGGAAAAAAGTTGCTGCCACAAATTTCAACTAGTTCTGGTAAAGGGCTGTTTCTCTAGGAACAAGGGCCCCAAGAGTGCTGAAAAAAAAAAATACCTAAATATAGCACGTGCAGTAGTGAAATTTGCTCCTATTACTTCAGACTCCTGGGATCAAGACACCAGGTTAGTCATAAATGCTCTGTGACATTAAGTTTTCCAAAGATACCAAAGTTTTGAGTAGTAAACCATAAATTTATGAACACCAGAAACCCCCGGGAGGCAAAACTGAATCTTTAGGTTAGCAAAGGCAATTCCAGTGATATCATTTTATTAGGCCCTTACTACTTCACAGCTCAAAAAGCAATGAGCACCCAAACTAGAGCAGTATCTCCACATCAGAGAGGATTTTGTAAGGAACTATGTGACCAATGCACTCAAGAAACATAGACTATGCAAAGCTCAGGATGATAAACTGAACCATTTCTCTTTTTTCCAATCTTCCCACAAAGTTTCTGACTCCAAGACTGGAGAGAACCTGGAAAGCATTACATCATGACCTGACTGAGCTTAAGCAGGAGACATCTGAATGGTGCAAGCCTCAGGTGTCCCCTCTGCAAGGTAAATCCATCTGATAGACACACCTTCCTGGTCTGTAAGAACGTTGGTGAATCTGGTGGCCTCCTGGAGAAACTGCAGTGTGTGAGCAATGATTTTTTTAACAAAAAACTGGTAGAGTCAAAGCTGGTGGTTGATACCACAAGACTGGTGAAGGATTTCAGTTCAGAGATCTGCAGCCTTTGAAGGAAGGCACAGGTCAGCTCATAAGCCAGTTTCTGGAATATCCTGCTAGTATATCAATGGAAAGTCTTTCCTCCAAGTGTAGAAAGGCATTTGACTGGCAAAACCAAAAAGCCAAATGGGCAAAACAAATACAACCACAGAGGCAGCAAAAGCTGGAACTTGCTTTTGCTCACAGACTGCACCCATTGCTGAATGTGCTCAGGGGCAAAGCTGGAATTCATTCCCTTTCCTCGTCAGATTTTGGGATTTAAATTTGGTGCCATCCTTTTTGTCGCCACCATACAGTACTGCTACCAACAAGAGTGCAAAATGCTAGGACACATTCTGAAAAGGGAAGACTTCTCCCTGTCCCAAGCCAAAGGGTCCCACGGACCACCTGCCTGAGACCCCAGCCCCCTGCCACAGCCTGCCTTGCCTCAGCTGGGGGCCAAACCTTCCCTGGACAACCCCTGGTGGGAGCTCACAGCATGGACAAAGATGCTCCAGAGGAACCATACTGCAGCTATGGGGAAAGGGAAGTCTCACAACAGAGATAAGCTCTGCAAGGTCCCACTCTATTCTTGCCACTGCTCCAGGCAAGCACCCCATCCCACCCCACAGCTTCCCAGGATCTGCTCCATGGCTTTGAAAGACAGTCACCAAATAAAGATACTACCTGACCAGCAGTTAACAACCAGCTTGTTAGTTAATAGCCTGAGGGAATCTGAGCATTTTTATGCTCTAATATTCTGTTCATTAACTGTAGTAACATCCAATTTCAAGGTGATTATTGCTATTATAAGCTATGATCAATTTTTTAAACATGTTTCCATTTTTATCCAGCTTAAATCTGGTGCAGTAGAGCAAGGGGAGCAGCTGTGTTGAGAATTAGACTTTTCCCCAGATTAATATCTGATTTTCCATCAAAGAGAATACAGGACACATTCTGTTAGGTTTCTAATTGTTTCTACCATAAACCTAAACCACACTGAAATATGATCCCTAATAATTTTGAGTTTGAACTTCCTATACATAATCCATCTGACTAGATGGTCCTCAGCAAAAGCCGTTAAAGCAATTTGTTTCACTTACGTAGAGGAATAAATCAGTGCTTAATTATCTGTGGTTTATTATTAACAGCACTGGTGAGCTGACCATATGCCATGACTTCATCTTTTCACACAGAAAAATGAGAATATACTGATTGTTTTTATTATGTCTTTCAACACTCAGCCAGGGCTCCAGTGAAACGAAGACAGAGAGTTTTTGCAATGTTACTCAATGATAAATAATAACATTCTACAATCCTTTGCCCTTGCTGTTAGGATTCACCTTTATATGCTCTTTTACTGGAAGTACTTACTAGCATCTCTCATGGCAGGAGAAGATATAATTAACTTAGGTTGTTTCCAGGAGATATATGATATGTACACGGACCACCTTCTTTGTGGGCCTTCAAATATACTGGCTTCAAAACATGGCATATGTTCAACTCCAGAATTCTGGAGATACAGTACACAGTTAATGTAAAGACCAGAAAGACACACCTTCCTGATTTTTTAGACTTAATTGAGTCCATGCTGCAAAGCCTTATGAAGTCAGTACAGTACCAAATCACAGGTTTTGATCCTCTGCCAGGGCAGCCTTAAACCCTTTAGTAGACACAGCAGCAAAATAAAACTTTCTTGAAAACATTACAGATTGATGAACTGCTTTGGAATGAGGCCAGCTGCCCAGACTTTCTCCACTCCAGATAGACCACAAATGAACCAAAGATTCTTTGAGATGCAGAGACCTCTGAACTGTGGTGGCAGACACAGGCACGACCTCAATTCAGCAAACAGCAGGTATTTTATATTTTTCCAAACAGGAGGGGAGAGCCTTCAAATTTAAAGGCAGCCCTGAAGTTGTTCCTTGTTGGGAACAGGAAAAGACTCTCCTGAGTCCAACCAGTTTCTGGGGAGAGGTGTGGTTTGTCACCCCGAGAGCCATTAGGATCCTCAAAGACCTTTAAGCAAAGCCACAAGCAGGCTTTTCAGTGGGAATCTCAGACATTCTGAGGAGATGCCATGTGCCCATCAACCATAGGGTCAAGGATGTTAGCAGGTACATGTGAAAAAAACTGAGAAGAATCTCTCACTTTTAGGCATCTATATTGTGAGTTATGCCTTAGAGTCAGCCTCCTGAGCTGCACTCTCTTTCCTACTTCTGCTCCAGGGGCTGTGAGATTATGGTGTTCCCACACAGGAGCAGAAATGGGAGCCTTATTTCCATGCATAACTCTGCTGTTCGTTACAGCCCTGGTCCACCTTTGATTTGGGTTGGCAAAAGAGGTTTCTGACCTCTTTTGTAGTAGAGGTTCCTTACTTTTGGGGCAAGAACAGTATTTCTGGACCATGTAAGCCATAAAGAGATGCAGAATTTGACCAAATGTTTTAGGGAGTCATGACCACTAATGTGTTATACCCTAACCACAACACTGCTTACACAGGTTGACCTGCAGATTAGGAAGAAAACCAGAAGCTCTGCAAAGTCATAGGTACATTTGTGATGATGGAGATTCTCTGGTTTTTTTTTTATTTCCTGCAGAACCCGTCGTGCTTTTAGAAAAAAGTCCCACCAAGGTCCCAACTCCATTGCAAGGGCCAACATCAAGAGGAATGGGAACCACATGTCCCCTCTACTAACAACTTCAGGCTTCCTGTCCCACAGCACAGAGAAGATGCTGGGCCGGCAGAAACTACAGCACCACTTACAAGCTCATTCACTCTTGTGTCACCCAACAGAGATCCTCAATCTCCCTCTCCTGATGTATGTTTCATGACTTCATCTCCCACACACTTGGAACTGTGCTGAGACCATCTGCTCTGCTCTCAAGAGCAGAGGGTAATGACTTTCATTCAGCCTGACTCAGCGCCCAAAGGAGTTACTCTCCTTGTTAATACAGGTGTGGCGGGGAGGGGGATCCTAAGCCAAAAATTAGGACTGTTTTTTACAGCTAAGGCTCTTGCTTCTCCAGAAAATTGTTGATTTCCCCCTTCTCCCTCTTCGTCCTCACAACACCAGGCGCTTGCTCACTGTCAGCTGACAGTCTCCTCACAGGAGGCATCACTGAACTTTCTGGGTTGCTTCCAGATCGGCCACAACCATGTTCCCTCCCCAGATGGGATTCTCTGAATGAAAAATTCTCTAAGCTGGAGTGAATGTACCAAATTTCCCCCTGCTTTCTCAAGGACTCATAAACTATCAACGAGCAGTACTATACTTTTGCCTACTTGTGGTCACACGCTGGTTTTCAGCACAGAGCGCTGCAAAGGCAAGTGGCAAAGAGCTGCTCCAGCAACATCAAAGAGGCAGGAGATGGACATGGCTGTTGTCTGGTCATATCCTTCTCCCTGTTTTCTTCCCCACTCCTACATTGCCAAGCTCAGATAAAGGACAGTTTAGTTCTTCTCATCATTGGGACAACAAAATTCAAGTCAGCCCATGGCAGCCAAGAAGCCTCGAACCAGACCAATTAAATCAGTGTCATAATCAGAATGTAGACGAACAGCCAGTGCATCAGCATCCATGATCTCATACCTCCTGTCTCTGCTGTCACAAATCATGTGTTTGAGGCTTCTATGGAGACTTCTACAACTTGTTCTGTTATTTTTTTCTCCTTTTTAATTGGTTCTGGATAAACTCTCTGCTGCCCAACCAGCTCCGGCCTTGTGACAAGGGAAGGAACAAATTAGCCTCGTCTCTGGGTACAGATTTATTTTGGATTTGTTTTCAGAAAGGAAGGCAAGAGGCTACGCAAACACATGGGCTGAATAGTCACAGGTCTGAACTTGGAGGAGACCAGTAATCCATCAATCCTTTCATTTTGCTGAAAAGATTTCATATGAAAGAAGGCCATGATCCAACACTTGTAAAAAGTAGGTTGAACAGTGCCATTCATTCATGGATGAAATCCAGTGCCCCAAGTCAGGATCCCCACAGAAGGCACTGTAAACATGGTTCAACTGAACAATACACTAAGACCAGACCATCTCATGGTTTACCTCAAGTCATTGCAGCTCCAGGAGAACCATCCTTGGAACTTGAGACAGCAAGCTACAAGTTATCTCACAGCTACATAGTGAGAGAACATCAGTTTAAACATGATGTCACCTGCAGGGAAGTTCCCCGTTTTCCTGAGTAATCTGGATCAAGGCCCAAGAAGCCCAGCCCCTGCTACCTGTTCTGACTACATTTCCTCTCTATACAGGCATTAGGAATGAGACCTAGAGCTCGGATTTTTTGAGGAAAGGGGTGAAAGAACCTATATTTGGCACAAAGAGGTATTATCCCCAGTGTCAGGTGCACAGACCTTTTCTTTTTTAGCATCAACTAAATGGAGAGGAAAGTGTTGTTTCTTCCCAAAACTGTAAACTACCCATTACTGTTAAATACTTTGCTGATCTTTAATCATCACGTTCATCAGTTGCTGGATGTCATCTCATATTTTCCATGGCTCTTGGCACCTCTGTGTGGTACCACCAATTAACAGCAGCATGTTGATTTCTTGCTGCCAAGTGCTGCTGGCCAGCACCTGAAACTTTTGGGTGGTTCTTCACCCTGGCAGAAAGAACCATTTCCAGTGTAATCAGGTCACTCATGAGCAAGGGGAAAAAAGAGAAATGAAGACTGTTAACACATACATCCACAGGAGTGATATATCAGCAGAGAAAGAAGGCCTGGGCCAGTTCCTCAGCTGGTGCAAATCACTGGATCATCAGAGAAGACCACAAGGCTGCGTGATTCATGGTAGCCTAAGACCTGGTCGTAATTTTCCTCAGCCCTGCTTACATGATTTACACTTGTGCTGAGCAAATGACACAGGGTGTCAAATGCTATCAAGCTGATTGATACTGTAAACCAGGACTAAACGTGCACAAAATACAAAGGCAGTGAAGAATCAGGCCTGAGTATTCCTTAATGGCCCTGTTTCCCATGGGATATAGTTTATCCGTTGCTCCACACTTCCAAGAGATGGAAACAGCTCTGTGTCAACTCAGCTCCTGCTGACAGCCTCAAGGGAGTTGGAGTTTGTTTCTCCTGCTCCTTCTCTTACCCCACAAACTCCCTTGCCTATAAAAAGTTATTTTACAAAGGTATCTTGCCACTCTCCCCCTAAACGCAACAGGCTAAATCCTGCCCCTTGTTAAGCCCTTGCCAGGGCATGTGCTCAGGTTTCACCTGCCTTTCCGTAGGGAGAGCACACAGATGTGAAGAGGGTCTGGGGCAGATCTTTTCAAAGTGCTCCCTGTGGTTTGTCAGAGCATCTGCCAGCCAAAAGGAAAATAATCTCTGGTATTAGGCTAAAAATGCCTTACCTGGTGTAACTCAGCCTGCCTGTCCCAAAGCCAGTGAAGATGGAGCCGTTTACTGCAGGTGAGTATCTGGTCTACACACAGATCCAGCTCTTAGTAGTCCCGTATCCACTAATTCCTCTCCCGTTTCCTAACTATATTCTGATCCGCTTGCTTGGGGCTTTTTTTCCTCCTACAGTAAAGCTTGCTGGAAGTGCCTCTGTTCCAGGGTACTCTCTTTGAAATATGTCTTAGCTTCCAAGGGTAATGAACTCTTTTATAATAAACGCCTCGCTATAATGTGAACAATACTTGGCTTCCAGGAACTGCCTTATAATTACACGGCTCAGTATTGCATGTCAGAGGTTTGCTTCATCTTTAATATTTTATGAAGAAATTCAGATTCTGACAGTAAAAGTGTTTAACCCAGAGGACCTAGAACCCTGACTGTTATTTTGTAAAGTAGCCATCCAGCTACACTTTTGTGCACCACCGTTATCCCCGGTGCATACTCACACTCTTTGATACTCTCTAAGTAGACACAACCACATGCTGTCCAGATGGAAACCTGGCTGCATCATTACATTATATTGAAATAACCCAATACCACCTGTTTCTGCTGGAGTTTCTGCCAACGTTTTCCCATAAAACATTTATTTTGCTAATATTTTAGCTGGTCACCACAGAAGGACGCTTGAAGTTAAAGATTTACCATGTGTGCAGCCACAAGGAAAACCCTCTGGAAAAAAAAGCTCAAGAACTGCTAATGCCTATTGTCTGAAACGTGGATCTTCACCTGGGCAGTAGGTAACAACATTCTGCAGGGACCAAAAACAAACCAGCATACATCAAGTGAATTATCTGAACTGTGCTGGTACTCACCCCTCATATAATTAAAGGAAAACTTTCATGTGTGGAATGGGACTAATATACAATAACACTAATGAAAACTCATGGCTTTTTTTTTTTCTTTATATTAATCTGTGGTGTTATAAAAATCCAAGTCTCCTTGCCTTCCCCCTCAGCAGCTAAAACAGGTTATCCTCAGCTAGTCTGTAGAGAAATAAGGAAGGCATTAGAACCCCCAGCCTACTTGGGATGTCAGAAGTATTTATGAGATACCCTCTACAACAGCTACAGAACCTTTTTATTTGGAAATTATATTTTTAGAGACACTTTACTTAAAAAAAAAGGTAAGAACCACTTGATTTATCAAAAGCATTTGATAAAACCCTTCCCAGTATGCGGTCACACAGGTGATCTTTCACTTTTCAGTGCTGACCTGTCTGTGCAAAAGTCTAAGCAGCAGCCGTACTTCACACAAAGACCTTTTTCCTGCATATGCAAAATTTTGTTTTAAAAACAACAAAGGCTCTTAACAAGACAATATCTCCAGTACACTTGCTGCAATTTGCTGTATTGGACAGTGTCAATTATTAATATCCAATTTTAAAAGTTTCTTTCCTACAGCAGAAGTAACAGCACCATGAGAAATCACCAAGAGAAACCCACAAATATGCAGCAGTACAAACACCAGCAGGAAGTGTTTCTTGAAATGCAGGGGATCAAACACATGAATTATTTGGCAAATGGTTGGCACATCAGTAGAAAAAAGGATGTGATCAACAGAAAAAGTAAAAATTCACAAAGACAACAAACACACACCAAGGCAGGAATCCATATTTACAAATGAGGCCTTCTTCAGTCCTAAGAAAGCTACAAGAGGGAAAAAGAATGAGTTGGGTAAAGTAGAAATGCGATGGGTTCACTAGAAATTTTGATCAAATACATTTAAGATAGCTCCAGTTATATTAAACTGGAAAGTTAACAAATAAAAAATCACCAGGAAAAATAGTAGCAATTAAAAAAAAAGTGGATAAAAATTGCTTCAAGTTCACTTGGTTGGATTTGCTCTAAATATAGCACTAGCCATTTTTACCACACCTGAGAAGAAGAATGCTTTCCTGGGCTATAAAAGAACAGTAAAAGAATTGAAAGGAAAGAGAAAGGGACCAGGCATGCGCTTGGCCCCATTTTCTTCCTTTCACGTTCCATTCCCAATAAAATCGCCCACTTATAACCAAAGCCCTGGCTGTTGGCACAAAGGTAATTTAAATTTTTGCCTATTTTTAGAAAGCCAACTTATAACCTGCAACCATTACAGTAATTGATTAAATATCACAAGCAAAGCAAAGCACCTCCTTGACAGCTTCTATTCATGGTCACATACCTTCCCCGAAGACAGGTAGTTAGATAATTAAGCGATCCATTTCACTGCATGGATGCTATATACAAAAGAAACTGACACACAATGAATCCTGCTAAGCTTTTGTTCAACATATGAAATACTGGATAATCACCTTTTTTATGAAGGCACTTGACCTTTAAATTGATATCCCCCCCAAAAAAGATGGTAATCACCGCTCAAAGAGATATTGAATGCGCTGCCGCTAATCCAGAAGATCGTTGCCCATTAGTCATTATCAGATTTTCTGAATCTAAAGGTGAGCATTTGATTATAACAAAGAGAAAAAGAAAATACTATTTAGGTTGCTGTGAATGCCTATACTTTTCTCTTTGCAAATCACAGTGACAATCAGAGTTATAGGCTGACTGTAACATGAATATCATTTACACATTTGATCCCTGCTCAGAAAGCGGCTTTAAAAGCTTTGAATGACATAAAGCAAGATTAGCAGTGACAGCAATTTTAAATATTATACATGTTGCCTGTATCACAAGTGTTTTTCCTTAGCAGCTGATGAGTATTATATTCTTTTGTATAATACGTTGGAAATATATTTCTTTTCCTCTGTTCAGGAAAAAAAAAAAAAAGGTAAGAAAATAGTTTAAATGCAAGAGAGAAACTGCACAGCCTCCTGGAAAAAAAGGACATGAAAAGCTATTCTTTCCTTGCATTATATTTTAACTGCTGAATTCCAGAAATGCTGTTTCAACTACAAGGACAACTAGATGGGTAAAACACTGGCTGGATGACCAGTGGTGAGTGGGTCACACTCTGCCTGGAGGCCAGTGACAACTGGGTAGCACCAGAGTGTGTCCTGGGACCTGGGCTGGTTTACACACCCAGCATCTGTTGATAAACCCCCCAGGCTCGGGCCATTATCCCAAGGGACATGGACAGGCTGGAGGAAAGGGACTCCGTGAAATCCAGCAAGGACAAACACAAAGTCCTGCCACAGGAAAAAAAGAGCCCCTGGACACAGGACAGGCTGGGGACAGGCTGGCTCTGCAGAAAAGGGGGCAAGTACATGTTTTCCATAAAATATATATATATATATGCACACAAAACATATATAGAATCATAGAATGGTCAGAGTTGGAAGGGACCTTAAAGATCATCAAGTTCCAACCCCCCTGCCATGGGCAGGGACACCTCTCCCTAGAGCAGGTTGCTCCAAGCCCCATCCAGCCTGGCCTTAAACACTTCCAGGGATGGGGCATCAACAACCTCCCTGGGCAACCTGTTCCAGATATGTATCCAAGAGGAGATCAGAAACTGTCTTCTTACAGTATAAAGCTTAACTGAGCACAAAATTGAAAAATCTTTATGAAGACAGTAAGTGTTTATTTGTTTATTTTAAGTCTTTTAAACTTCATGGCTCTTTCACCGAGGTACGTGTGACAGATCACCTACTGGTTTTTTTTGCATTACAGCTTACATTTAACATTCTTGGGCTCAAAGTAAAAATAATTACGAGATTCTTTTCATATAAGAAGACAATCCAGAGGAACTTAAAGGTCTTACCTTCCGATCTGGTAACTGGACACTTTCAAGCAGTTCCTTTCTAATCAAATGCTTTCTATGTTCTTCATTACTCTTGTGCCAATGTTGGTTCCTGTACACACATTCCCAGTCCAACCCAGTTCAGTCTGAGCCTCTCCCCAGTTTACATGTGAGACCTGATACTTGCACAGAACCCAGCTCCTCGGTAGCTGGTGGCAGTTGAGGTGGGTGCTCTCCTTCACCCCGGGATGTGGGTACCTGCCATAGGGCCTGCTAGAGGGGACTGATATTACCCCAAACTGTACAGCTAGATCAACCATACCCCATTAAATAGCCAAAATTCAGTGAGACTAGTTCTGTCCCAGGGTAGAAGAAGTGCCTGAAGTCACATCATACAGTTCTTTTAATGCTAACCCAGAATTTTACCCCCCGCCTTTCAAAAAACTGGCAATCGTCAAATAAACAAGTTTTCTAAATTAAGTCAATGCAATATTACTCTGTAAGAGAAAAATCCAACAAATTACTTAGTTAGAAGCTGAATGCCTAAAGACAAAACTGTGACTCCTAATCATACTAGTGTCTTCCCAACAGAATGGGAAGTTTCCCCTCATATCGGAAGCTTTGCATCTGAGTGTCTGTAAGGCTTCCCAGGTCAGAGCAGTTCAGAAACTCTCTGGAAGCCAGGGGGGGAAAAAAACCAGCAGATCTATTTTTTCCAGACTTGTAATGATAGTTTGCTGCGTGGAAGGTAATCAATATTTACAGATCCAAAGAGCACCTGGTCCCATCGTGCTACAGCTGTTAAGAGTTCACCTTCAGGATAAAGCCTCAGGTGAAAGGCCTCACCATAACTCAAACCCGATAAGTATTTCTTGCATCGCCGCTTTGCAGAACTAATCATTATGCCTATAATTACTCTGCTTTTGTCTCTCTTCCTCACTCCTGAGCAACAGAACTGTTCAGCCCTACCCAGGCTCCTAATCTTGTAGGGCTTCTTGCCTCTTCTCCCTTCCAGTAACGTTCCATAACTTCTCATGCAATGTTTCCATTGCAAACTGCTGCCGTACAGACCCAGGAGCAGGTGACAAAGTGGTTGCTGTGAGCTAGAGATAGAGCTAGAAAATAAACTAAATTCCCCAGTTCTGGAACAAGACCCTTTCCACCAGATCATTGTCCTTCCTTCTCTTCCACGTGCTTCTTACTGGATTACTTTTCTCAGAACTATATTGGGAATTTTAACTCCAACCCATGGAAACATTGAAGGTGTGCCTGTGTGCATGTGTGACACGTGTACACAGGGTCTTGTACCAAAACCCCAGCCAAGGCCACGTGGGGATTAAAAGTTATCGAAAGGTGCAGTTGCTTCATGGTAAATAATGCTGATAATGTTAATCCTACTTCAGTGGCTCTGCTGACAAAGATCATTACTCCAGCTCCAGGGATCTAGTCCACAGCTCCTTTCAGGTCAACAGCAGTTGAGAAACAAAAGTAAAAAATGTACAAGACTCTAAAAACAGTTTTAGAGGCATGAAGAAAACAGAAGTGTCAACCTCAAGTCCCTTCTCACCTCCAGATTAATGAAACTTGATAAAGACATTTGGTTACAGAAACACAACTTTGCATAACATTTTTGGGAATGAAAAATGGTATAACCCTTCCCAGGAACAAGTTGAGATGAATACAAAGCAGTCACTTATTATTATTTCTATTTATTAATATTATTTATTACTACTACTACTACTATTTTATGCTGAGCTGCCTACAGCGTTGCCAGAACCACTGTCACTCACAGAAGGAGGGGTAGGCACCAGGGGACACAGCACCAGGAACAGACAACACTCAGGGACAGCAGGTAAAGGCTAACACAATAAACGGGAGGCAAAGGCCAGTTGAGGGTAGAGAAGTTCTGTAGGAAATAGAGCAGGAAACAGAGCAATTACAGGAAATGCTCTGGATACAATATGAGATATTTATCTTTCTGGTTCTTCTCATGTTTCCATCCAGCTTCAGTAATCCAGACCAGGACCCTTTGGTTTCGATGCTATTTAGAGCACGGTGATGAAAGCAGCTGATGTAAACTCTAATGCAGCCTTGGAATACAGTTATCAGGGAAGCAGCTAAAAAGTGTGGCACTTAAAAAAAAAGAGAGGCACAGCAAGACAGTTAAAGGCACAATATAACTAGCAGTGGTTTGAAAACCACGTTTGTGATCTCACAGGAGATACTAATACAGTAATGTTAATAACAGATCCATTAGGAATTACCAGCTAGGAATGCACAGCCATGAGTTCTCCTGCTTCTTCCAGGGCAACCTCAGCTGAAGAAGGTCCTTCCCCGCTACACACACAGTCCCTGGCTGCAGAGGGTGGGAAAACAGCCACGCAGGATCTAGTTTATGTGACTTTTTTTACAGCTAACATTTTCCAGGGCCTGATCTAGCCCCTACGTGGTAATAGGCAGTAGGCAATAGATGCAACGTTACTGAAAATATTGGGAAATTGAGGTCCTTAGATGTATTTATAAATGTATACTCAGAAATGAAAGTGCCAAGGCTTCCCCTCGCATCAACATGTCCACACGTGCAGAATTCGGACTGACCCTACTACACACGTGTGAACTCACACACCAAAGTCCCATTTCTGTCTCCACCATCTCCTTTACACCACAGGGAAGAATTCTTCCCTTGGTGATGCCAGTGTAACTCTGAAGGACCTCAGCTAACTGCAGTGGCCACGTGCTGTTGTCATTATTAATGCCCCAGAGGGAACATCCAAAGTGAAATGTTGCTCTCCACTCCCCTTTTTGCAGAATTTATTAGCTTATTTATGGATGTGCTAGCTATGGGGCCAAGATTGCCATGAAGGCTTGTAGGGAGTCAACACCTTTCCATAACAGCAGGGTGAACAAGGAAAATCCTGGTTGTTAAACAGCCTACATCTGCAACACCAGACTAAAACAATCTCTCGAGTAAATTCATTCCTTGATCTAAAAACACACATTTCACATCCCATGAATCGATTGTCTTCACTCTGCAAACACAAATGACTGTGTCCTACACTCATTTACAGTAGCGTTAATCCAAAATAACGCCACCAAGTCGGCTGAGGTACTCCAGATTTACACTGGTGTGAGTGAGAGCATTTGGCACCCAGCACCTACGGTTGTACATCCTCAGCTGGTGGAGATCATCGCAGTTCTTTCAAGCCAATGCCTCTGAAATGAATGTAGTTATGCTGATTTACACCAGGTGAGGATCTGCCTTGTGGTTTCTGGTTTTAAATTCTCTTCCTGTCAGCCGTCTCATTCCAAAATGGTTTCAATAGACAACTTCTAGCCAGAATTTCCTCTGCTATTTATAGGATTATCTCAAGAGTTTCTACGATAATCCCCATATTTCCATCTTTGCATCAGAGCCTATTCCAGAGTTGTATTACAGCCAAAATATTCACATCTCCAGATGACACCATTCCTTCCTCCTCTTTTCCCTTCCCTATTTGGGGTGATTATACAGAGGGGAAATCTCTCTTACAGCCAGATCCTCAGCTGGCATAAATCAGCATAAAATTGACATTAGTGATTTACATCATTTAGCAATATAGAAGAAAAGACAAAAAAAAAAGAAAAAAAATAGTTTTTACCAATGCAGTTTAAAATTAGTACCAGGTCTTCACAATAATATTGAAAGAATATTAAAATGTAACCCATATGTACACCTTTGATGTGTGTTTTACTGGCTCAGCTAGGCATCATTTCCAGCTTGGAATGACAAAGCTTCTTGCTGTTTTGTTTAATAAAACCCCTCAGCGTTTCTTCCCCTAAATAATCCATACTTATTCCACATACTTCACCTCAAGTGTACTTAAAACACAAAACCAAGGTCCTTCACAAACAAAACACATTCTGTTGATTTCATGCTTTCTTTTCATCCAGCAAAATGTTAAATTCAACCTGTTGAAATAGGGCAGGTTTAACAGAATTTAAGCTCTCTGTACAGAAGTGCCACAGGGGACCTATAGCCAACAGTCCTCATTCACACTCCAGAAAATTTTACAGTAAATAATTTACCATCCAATTTCCTATTGATCCATCTCACCTTCTCTCAGCTGTCATTTCCTAATGTCCGTGTCCACTTACAAATATTTTTGTTCCTTTTGTGGAGAGCTAGATTTCCTCTATACTGAGTCCTTGTAAACTAGCAGGTATGTGCTCAACTGTGATACTCTATACAAAGATCTTAATTAATAAAACAACCCAGATCAGAGGAGAGCTGCACACGCAGAGGAGAGAGTTGAAAAGTAGAAGTCCCTGCAGGGATGGACTCAGAGCCTGTGAAAACCTTCAGAGAATCAAAGCAATCTGCATCACAAGCACATTTTCCCCATACAGAAACGCTTGCAGGAGCCGAGCTGCCAGTTCCTACAAGTATATAAGTAAAAACAAAAGAGGTAAAGCTGACTACTGTGATTTCTACTTGTTAGGAATGACATTTTGACAGTCTTTTGGGGGAGATCTGATAGCCACTGGCAGGAACTAAATATGTAGGAGAAGCTACGTATTACCAAAGGCAATATTGAATACAGGCTCTTGAATCCAGCTCTCTCAGGTCAGCAAATGAAAGGCTTCCCCTCTCCACCACCACACACACACTTTCTTCCCCAGGGCCAAAAACACTGGAGTAACATTAGGCACTCAGGGCCTGGAAATTAGTTGTTATATGTTTGAGGGGGGGGGGAGGTTGGCATACAGGCAGATCTCATTTCAAATAAACATGTTTCCTCCTTTCATTTCCCTTCACCTTCCACGTGAGATAGCAAACCAGGATATCGGTATCCAAAGTCCACGTCAAAGATTTAATTTTGTTCAGTTTATATTACTTGAAATCAGGTTATTGCTTTATCTTTATGGAGACGAATCCAAATTGAAAGCAGAGAAACTGGAGGAACTGTGTGGATGCCAGACTCACAACAGCAGGCACTTAAGTGAGAACAGCGTGTGTTCACACTCACAGGTTCTCATTCAGCCTGAGGAGCGGAGTCAGGACACGCAGAAGACCAGGGAGGCTGATGAACAACAGCTGATAAACTCCTACAGAAAAGGTAACCACATCTCTCTGCTGCTCCATCACGGGAAATGCATCTTCTTTTCACTCTGTTCACTTACTGGGAGAAATGTCACTCGTTCTGTCGACCTGATTGGAGTCAGGCCAAGGAATATTTTGGCCAAAACCAAGCAACGACACACAGAAGGATTATTTCAGGGTGTAACTGCTGGCTATGGTTGCCTCTAAAAATTATGTAAGACCAGTCAATAACAAGATGGAGCCCAATATGCCAAATTCAATGTCAATTCAGATAAAGATATATAACACTGTATAAGATGTATGTACTTCATTTACAACCTGCCCTTTTTCAGATACTGTTATGTAGCTACAGCACTGTATTAGCTAATGGGATACCAAGGATCAAAGGTTTGAAATCAATAAAACTAATCCAATAAGGAAGATAGACAAGTCAGAGGGTAACATTGCGAGGCTGCTGGCTAAAACGTGTGAGTCAAAACTGCTTGCCAGAAAAGAGATCCCCAGAAATCCCTGTGAACTATAACAAATGTAGCTTGATAAGAGTCCAGGCTGGAATTTGCAAAGTGCATGTAGTTTCAATAAACTTGTTATCTCTGAAAACACTGCGGGTAAAATCTTGATCCCACTTAAGTCTGACAGGCATGGGCATCAGTGGAGCAAAGAATTCATCTCCTGCTAAAGGGCAGAGGTAGGCCAGTAAGCAGTGCTGCTAAAATCTTAGTCATCAGTTTCAAGAATTAAGTAAAAAGCTTTCTTTTCTCTAAATCTAAAACTATAACACATTTCAAAAGGCTATGACGAGGTAGACCAAGAATTCATTTTCTAGTATTGAGTGCATAATTCATAACAAATATTAGGTCTGTTTTAAAGCTGGCTGTTCCTGCCTACCAGTGATGAAGAGCTGTCTGCAAGTGCTCAGCTCCTGCCACTTGTTCTGGCTGGAGGCGACGGCACGCTGAGTACGTGGCATTCCTTCTGCTCTCTCACTGAATAAGCAGGGAAACACCTTAACACAAAACTGAAATCTAAATTAGGTCATCACTACTAACCTCTCCTGAGGAGCGACGAGGCGCCTTCTAATTGCGGTACCGTAGGATTTCTGCAGGTACTTAAGGAACATTTTATGGTGCTAATGTTTGCTGAACAGAAAAAAGGGTGGTGGACTGGACAACAGCTGAAGTGAATTGTGAAATTTATGCTCCAAATTTTTCAACTACATGCCCAAATGCGTTTTAAGTGACACTGCTCTTCCACAGATAAACACAAATGTAACACGGAACAGGAGTTAGATTTAACAGCTGTCCTACTCCAAACATTCAGAATAATATTGACACCATTTATTACAAGTGCACAGAAGACATCACAGTGCACGTGGATGATCACAATCATAGAATCATAGAATCATAGAATGGTTAGAGTTGGAAGGGACCTTAAAGATCACCAAGTTCCAACCCCCCTGCCATGGGCAGGGACACCTCTCCCTAGAGCAGGTTGCTCAAAGCCCCATCCAGCCTGGCCTTAAACACTTCCAGGGATGGGGCATCAACAACTTCCCTGGGCAACCTGTTCCAGTGCCTCACCACCCTCACAGCAAAGAGCTTCTTCCTAATATCTCATCTAAATCTCCCCTCTTCCAATTTAAAACCATTACCCCTCGTCCTGTCACTATCCTGGGTGACCAGATTGATCTTCCCTATTATAAAACTTGAACCCCACCAATCACTGTGCCACAGGTGCACTAGGATTCGGCAAGATGCATCATAAATCTTCCTCTTTCCTCAACTTTGCATACTTGTAGATTTAGCAGCAATGAGTCCTCAAAAATTCCATTACTTCAAGGATACTGTTGCCCCTGGTTGGTGGCTGGCATTTTGGGGAGACTAATAGGTTGCACCCAAGCTAAGGAAATGAGTGCATTAGCTCTGCAATGAGTATTTGTGTGTCCATGTGTGCTCAGGATTGTCATCATGCAGGCTTTAAGATAAGCACTGAAACCACTTCTTTTAGACAGAGGTTTCAAATTAACTCCCACTAATGATTTAGGCAAGAAAACCCCATTATGGGCAACTCCTCAGTCTATTCAATTGCTTGTCCCAGTGATCAGCCAGTAACTGGGATCAAATGTGCCCATAATATCTCCCCTCACAACTTCAAACCAGCTGGGTAACCGAGTCATTCACAAAAAGGTTTGTTAATTATGTAAATCTGAACCTTCTTATCTCTACAAATGCTCCTGTCAGAGGAAAAAAAAAACCAAAACACCATAATCCTAACCACTGAAATAGCCAAAGAAAATAATACCACAGATAAATGCACTTACTTTCTAGCAAGGAGGTGAAGAACTTCAGATTAAAAGATTGAAATATCTGTAAATATGATGAACTGAAGGAAAAGTGAAATTGGAGTGGATACCTGTTATTTTACACACAGAGACACACTAACACTAGAAGCACACAGACACTAAGGAAAAATACTCCAAATATCAGGGCTTGATAGAAACTAATCATGGTTAAAGCTTCCAGAAACTTGAAGTAGAGGGTGATCTCACACTGATACGTAAAATATTCTGAAAAACAAAATAAACACAACACCTGACAACAGCAGCTTGTCTTTACTAAGTGCCCGGAGGGATGTAAACACAAGGAGGGTAATTGTAGCCTGACTGTTTCATAAGTGAAAAGGTTCAGGGTCTCTGATGCTGCAGGCAGCAAAGCCTTCATTCCTAGAACCTGCAGAAGAACTACATTCCAAAGCCAGCAGCTCCTCAAGTGCTCCTGCAAAGGAGGAACAGCACTGACACATTAAGAAAAAGAATTCCTAAGTAGGACTGCTCAGGAAATAGTTTTTGTTCCAGCACACTTTTTTTGTTCTCCTTTTAAATTTTCCATAGAAAAGTAGCAAGCCATATGTTGAATAATTTTTCATTTGGGTTTTTGTTTTTCACCACCGATTTGATGAAAAGCATTTTTCATTGAAGACGACACGTCAGCCTTCTTGAAAAAAAATTGACAAATTCTACTTGGAAAACTGTGTTTTTTAACACAATGCTATTTTGTGACCATTGTAGTATCTGATTACAAGGCTTAAGTAATGAAACTACAATGGTGTACATATAAAATAATACAAATGAACATACAAAGTATGTATTTTGTCTTCCATGAATATTCCTGCAAATAATAATCATTCAAATGCTGGTGCAGTGTGAGCACAGAAAGCCAGATTTTTGGCTGCTATAAATCAGCTCAACTTCAGGGAAGTTTAAGGAGTTACACACGTTTAGGCTAGATTAAAATCTGCCCTCAAGACTGAATCACACATGAACACAGGCAAATCAAAATATGGGGGTTTTTAAGTTCAGTTACTCTGAAGAGAAAAGTATTTCCTCCCTTTGATGGTGTTAAGTAAATGTGGTCCAACAGAACAGAATATTATGTTCTTCAGCAGAAAGCTTCATCGATTAAATCGTCAGAGCTGAAACTCTCATTACTTTGCAAATCCAAAATTGCCATTTTTAACCTTTTGGAGTAGCTGCTGAGTTGCCACTTCCATATGCCCTTGTTACCCCTGCAGAACCTAACCAAAAAAGAAAAAATAAATAAAATAAACACAACACAGGCTTAAACAAAAGGCAGTTAAACACTCGCTCTGCAGTTCTTGGCATTGCTGGGCTGGTCAGGAAATGAAACTGTTGCTGCAGGAATTTGAAGGGGTGAATACACAGGGAAGGGGGTCAAGGTTTGGGGTGGCTTCCTCTCCCCTGGCACTGGGAAACCAGAACAACCTTGTGTCACTGACCCCACTCCGGATGCTGGGCAAATGGTTGGTAATGGATGGAAACACAAAAGAAAACAGTGTTTCCTAACGAACAACTAGAGAAAATACCACAAGAACATTGCTGCTTAGGAGATCCACAGCTGCATTTTGCAGCAAGACATCCAAGTGAAGGAAAATTACCATTTCCACAAGGTTGGGAAGCTTTTGAGAAGGATAATGCTATAAGCCAGCCACAGAAAAATTCACATAAGCACACATGTACACTGCTAAACAAAACATACTTAATGCCATATGAAGATGAAAAAAATAATACATCCGTATCTAGGATAATATTATTCCCATAAAACTATGGGTAATAATTCACATCATGAGGAAGAAGACTGGAGTAAACATGACCAGAGGCCCAGATCATAGAATCACGGAATGGTTTGAGTTGGAAGGGACCTTAAAGATCATCCAGTTCCAACCCCAGTGCCATGGGCAGGGACACCTCCCACCAGACCAGGTTGCTCCAAGCCCCATCCAGCCTGGCCTTGAACCCCTCCAGGGATGGGGCAGCCACAGCTTCTCTGGGCAACCTGGGCCATTGTCTCACCTGGCAAAGAATATCTTCTTCATATTTCACCTAAATGTCCCCTCTTTCAGTTTAAAACTGTTACCCTTTGTCCTATCACCCCACTCCCTGATCAAGAGTCTCTCCCCATATCTCCTGTAGGTCCCCTTTAGGGACTGGAAGGGGCTCTAAGCTCTCCCCCGGAGCCTTTGCTTCTCCAGGCTGAACAACCCCGACTCTCTCAGCCTGTTTCCACAGGGGAGGTGCTCCAGCCTTCAGATCACTTCCGTGGCATTCCTCTAAACTTGCTCCAACAGGTCCATGCCATTCTTATGTTGGGGTCTCCAGAGCTGGATGCCATACTCCAGATGGGATCTCACCAGAGCAGAGCAGAGGGGCAGAATCCCCTCCCTTTGCCCTGCTGGCCACACTGCTGGGGGTGCAGCCCAGGACGGGGTTGGCTTTCTGGGCTGCAAGTGCACATTATCATTATCACGTTGAGTTTCTCATCTACCAACACCCTCAAGTCCTTCTCCTCACGGCTGCTCTCGAGCCATCCTCTGCCCAACCTGCGTTTGTGCTTGGGATTGCCATGACCTACATCCAGGACCTTGCACTTGGCTTTGCTGAATTTCATGAGCTTCTTCCTATTAGTTGCCTCAATAGGTTCTCTTATAAAATCCAGCCACATCCTAACTTCTGAAGCTGCAATGAGCCTGCATCCTTTTCACCTCTATTCTCAGTGCAGAAGGCAGACCCAACAATCTCATGCAGGCTGCCCCAATGCCATTCCTATCAAGCCTTCCGGTATGCTCAGAATAATTCGTGTTTTGGACTTCCTTCTTTTACTTTGAATTCATCCTGGGTTCATTCCTCACCTGGAGGCACGTATAGGGAAGAAGAGAAACATAACATTTTCATTTTCCTCTCCTTTCATGCACTTTCTCTCTGTTCTCTCCCTCAGAAAGGTTAGGAGCCAGCCCTCCTTCCTCTCCTCCACACTGGATCCATGCAGTCCATCCCAAAGGGAGGAGATGACGTGTTGTTCACCCATCCCATCTAATGCTTTGTGCAGCCACCTGCTGTCCAAGCAGCCAGATGCCCACATCTGGATCAAGCCCCTGCATACATTAGTGTCAGGGTCTTACTCACACCCTGGGGCACCACAGGTAGGCAGGTCTCCCACAAGGTGTGGGTGTCTCACACGTGGCAGGAGAGCTAACAAGTCCCACTGGGCTGAGATGATAACGTTGATCGTATTTGAAAGGTGAGAAGGGATTTTGCCTCCTTCTGCATGTGCAGGTCCTCACCCTCCCAGGCTATCCCTGCTTACAGAGGTATCGACACGAAAACCAAAAGCCCAGAAATTACTTTCTGCTGTTGGAGCATCAGAGAATTTCAGACACTTCCCACTGCCTTCTGGAAAACTATGCTTGCTGTACATGTCACTTCGGTCAGATCCTGTCTAGAGGATAAACAGCCTATTCCAGATATGCTCTGAGATCACTGAAACAACATCAAGAGAATAGTTTTGGATATAATATTAAATATGAAAATTCTGTGTTTACCAAAACAAACTAACATATCCCATCTTTAGAAATGGCTTGTTTCTTCAGTAACCCTGTCTCACTACACCTTCTTGTTTCTGTGGAACAGCAGCAAACACATGTACCATAAACCCTAAAGGAAAAGCACTTTCATAGACAGCACAAATCCCAGTGGAGGCATCAACAGCAAAAGACTGATTTAGCATTAGGTCACATATGGTTAGAGAGAGGGACCACAGAAGGGTGGGAAATTTCTTATTTCTTAGTTTTGAAAGGAGAGAAAAGGCAATCTTGCACAGGACTTCCCAGAGTACCGGGTTCAAATGTTTGTATTCCTACAGTTGACCAACACTCTTCAGAAAAGTTATTTGATCACCCCCTCCCATACCTAGAGATAACCATCCCTCCTACATATTATCTTGATGGAGACTTATAAATGCTGCTACAATAAAGTTCAAACAGGTCTTCATGAGGGTCTTGACTGATGTCCACACAGTAACCTATTTTCCTCTACGAGAAGTCTTGGTGCTCTGCAGAACTTACCTTCAAAACACAGACCCAGAAAGTTCATCTAGATACTGAATTCCCAAACTGCAAAAGTTTTTGCTTATTTAAAGAGGCCCTGTACTGCACTTTCCTAGGAAAGGGATGTATATTCCCAAACAAGCTCCACTGAAAATCCCCATCGCTAGCAGCGACACACAACTCTGTAACACCAGGGTTTACTAGCTATAAAAATTTGGCAAAATAAATGTAGATGTGTTTATATTCAGGTTTTTTTTTTTTCCTTCTCTGCTTGCATCCATTTTCTGCAAAAACGCGATAGCAAAGTAGAAGTCTCAGTGATGATTTTGACTGATCAGCTGGAGAAATTTAGATAAATTTGGCTTTTCATGGACTGCAGCTGTTGTTCTTTTCAGCGCCTCAATGCAATTTATCATTCAAATGTGTTGGCTTAGGAACACCGCTCCAGTTTTCCTCTACCTCCTATCATTAATCCTAACAGTGTGAATCCAATTCCAAACGTTTGTTTCTTTTGTAGCACCCCACTTTGCTCCCCTTTGGTGTCTGTGGTGGTGAGGAGTTACGGTGTGGAATCAGCTGCCATCTCTCTGCAGCCCTTGCACACTTTCTGCAACACACAGAAAATCTTTCACAACCTCTGCCAAAAGGTTTCTCAGACGAACAGTGCCAAGGCCGGGTGTCCAACCCACGGCAGACACGTTGGCAAGGTGTTAGGAAGAACTCACAACAGAAAGTCAGGAGGTGAAATCCATAACCAGCAACATAAGTGACCCCTCTCCCACCCCCAGAAAATCTCCGCAAAATCCAAGCAAAGCAACAACAGTAAAATTTGAGGGCCCAATTAGGAAGAAGTGGGCTGGGAGTCAAAAATGAACAAACCAGAATTTTAAATGAACCTGTTCATAATTCAGGGTTTTAAGGAGGAAAAATACCCAGTAAAATGACACTGCCTGGTTTAAATTCAGCAATAATTCCTTATTAAAGATGATATCTAGTGACCATCTAGACAAAGCTGTCAGGAATAAAGGCAAAAGCCCAACTCCTCTGAAAGAGTTTCTGTTACCGTTTTATTTCCTGTTATGCCATTCATTACCTGGGTCAATACGGGTCATTACATGCTCTCAGATCCATCTTAGAATTTCAGTTATCATCCTCATTACTGTGTTTATTTATTTTGCTGGGGAGGAAATAGGCTTTGTTTTCTTTTCTTCATAACTTGATGCCTACACCTGGCTGCTTACAAAACTTCCACAGATTTGGTGTGTAATCACAAGCCAAATATTTGTGGCTTTTCTAAGAGGCCGGTCTAATAACCCCTGACCTGTAATTCCCATACATTAGCTAGAATTTCTATCTTCTCCAAGTAAAATATTGCCATAAAATGTTGGCCTTTATTAGTTTTTATTTTATATTTCTATAAACCAAGATAAATGTCAAGGTCAATGAAGTCCATGAGTATTTAAGTCACTCTGACCTTACCCCCACGTACCAGAGAGGAAATGGGGTCTCTGGTTCCCTTTTCACACGCTTTGCTCAGTGCCAAGGCTTGAAAGGAATCTGATGTCATCAGCCTGATTTCCAAAAGGCAGCTCCATTGTGAGTGAATGAGCTTATCATTCTCCACATTCACATCATTTTGCAATTCCAAGCTCAAACTGCGAAATTTGGGTCCAGAATGAGAACAGGAATACCTTGAAGACTGTGTACGTTTAGCCCCAAATTCCCTTCCAAACTTCCACATGAGACAAGCCTTAAATGACTTTTCAAGTTTTCAAGTTCAAGTAAAGATTGGGACTTGGAAAGAACCTTATGCAGATTTTAAAATATCTTAAGAACATTTTTTTTAATCGTTATCTCAACTTAATGAACTCACACACTAATTACCAAGTAGAAATACAGACAGGCTTAAGAAAGGCTGTTCTCGAGGTGTTACTGGCCCAGGCAGACGCAGAAGGAAAAGGAAATGTCATTGGAAAGCCTGAGGTTTTCCAAGCAGTTGTGAAAGCAGAAGTTCAGATAGTTTGGATAAGGTTCAGGTAAAAATTAATTAGGTGAGCTGGAGAACAGGAAAGAAAGCTCTGTTAGCTTGAGCTGAGTGAAAGGAATGCTACGAGGGAAACTGCTCCACGGCTTCAACAGAGCCCAGTATGGGAAGTCCACCTCCCTATCTAGTCATCCCAGTTGAAGCCAAGCAGCAGGTGTGGGAATTCCTGAGTGCTCAGTATGAAGCAATGAACTCCTTCAGAATTTTTCCTCACCTGAAACCTGCTGCCACCAGTGAAAGCATTATTTACAAAGGGGTCCATTCCAGGCACCCTAGTTCCGATACAGTTTTAAATCTTTAAGTCCACAGGTTCCATACATGGATTCCACTCTTGGACCAGTATTGCTCTTAGCATCAGCTACTTTACTCCCCAGATAAAACAAAAAATAAAATAAAATCTGTGAGCAACAGAATGTGTGAAATCTGATTTTCTCTGGGTTTGTTTCTCATGGTCAGGTTTCCTCGTTTTTAGGAAGATGTAAGCTCTGATAAAAAGCTTCTTCCAGTTCGAGGCACTATTAAAGGCTCCTTCATGTGGATACTTTGGAATTTAACACAGCATAAGCTCAAATCCCAGCCTTTTCCCCAGTGGAGACACTACACGGGTCTCTCTCCTCTACCTTGCTGCCCTTTTTTGAGAAGGCATGTTGGAATCATGTAACTTTTAGACCTCCTTCCGACATAGTTAATTGGAATTGTCCACTAGGTTGTTAACAGGAGGACAAAGATACACGTTCTGAGACAGCTATGTTGCTTAGTCGTTGATGTCAGGACCAAGATGTGCTTCAGAAGAAAACATGGCCTGGGATGGTACTTTTCAGAAAGGTTTCTGAAGGAAACCATGACAGACAGACTGGCCTTGGATTAGGACTGACAGCAGCAACCCTTGCTGCACCCACAGCCCTCAGCTAACACTGAGATCAGCCCTAGGAAAAGCACGAAAAAACAGCCATCCAGAGGAAACTGTGTCTGCTTAGTCCCAGGCTGCCCAAATTTCTCGCTCCCACTGCAAAGACAAGTGCACACACAGGCAGGTCCACAGCCCATCTCACAGCTGGCAAGTGACGTGTGCTCAAAAAGCCCGTCTTCCCTTTGAAAGCAAAGGCTGCAGCTTCCCAGATGTCCTGGTTTGGGGTAAAACGAACCAATTTTCTGTTTTACAATTTTACTTTCTTAGCTGGGCCTCTTCTAACTAACTAAACTCTGAAATTAACAGCACACTGTTCAGAGAACTGTCTCGTCTCACAGTGATAAGACCCAATTATATCAAGGAATGNTTTTTTATTAAAGTAGTTTAGTTTTTCTAAACTCCTGAATCTCTTTAATTTCTCCCTCTCCTCTTTTTTGTTAAAAGGGGGAGGGGGAGATTATCTGTCCTTTGGTTCTGATTTGCTCAGAACCGCGACACCAGAAAACCTGAAACACCACGTGGATTTCATCAGTGGGACTCTTGCCTGAGCAAGGACTGTGGGCTCAGCCTGTGCCCCGTAGGTGAGGGATCCCAGCCCAGCTTCCTTCCAGCATTCCTCTCTGCCAGCACAAGACATGAAACCAAACCCTCACAGCTGCTCAATTCATGTCCTCGCTGCAGCTGCAGGGAGGGGCTCCTCAGCTCTGCGCTGCTCTAAAAGCACTTCAAAAGGAGGCCAACAGCAACTACATGCACTTTCCTTCACTTAAAATGTTCTCGGTTGCATTATCAATCACCAGCTGAGGATGTGGACAGTCTGTCAGTCAGGCCTGGAGTTCCAGGCCTAGTGCCTGCGATCCCAGTTCACACGCCGCTCAGCGCAGGATGCCTTTCCCCCATGTGCTCTTACACTGGAATTCCATATGCTACTTTTCCTGTTCAATTAGCATGAAATATCTCTACCCCTTATTATCTAAAAATCTATATCTACAGATTGGGGTTAAGTTGGCTGATTGCTAATTGTACAAATGGAAGGACTGATCCCTGCACACAAGAATTCAGCAGTAGAGAAAAGCTTTAGCAGTAAGATTATATGTAATTTACACATTGTTTGAGACCTTTTTTTATGTCGCTGCTGACATAAAGGGCTGCAATATACATAAATACAAATAAAATAAGAATCAGTCCCCTGAAGTTCTTCCAGATTCTTGACTGAGGGATGGTTTCTCTGGGACATTCTGCAGAGAGATACCGATTTCTCCAAGCGCTGGAGTTAGCTTATTCCTCCTCAGAATATAAAAACTGCAGCTATCAACCAACAGGAGACTTCTGCTGTAATAGAGAACATGCTCAGTTTTAAGAGTGACTTCTTATTTTTGGTTTCAACATTCACTCAAAACATCAATGAGAAGAATAAAATGCTGAGGGAGACAGTAGACAGAGCCTCAGCCAGCCTCAATCAGCACTGAAGTCGGCACTAACCAAGGATCTTCATGACATTGCCAAAACAAACTGCTCTGTGGCCAGAGAAGAAAATGGTCTAGAATGTTTGATCTGTTTGATAGCGTCCCTAAACAAGAGCACAAAAATGCACTGCTAAGGGTATTTTTATTCTCAAGATGCAGGGGAATTGAAATACACAACCCCTGTTCAGCAGTAACCGGGGAGTGTTTATGCAAAGGACTGTCTAAAATCAGATAACTGCAGTCTGTTGGGATCTTTTCTTCACTAGGGTCATGCCTTGTGTTACCAACAGCCTGAGTTTATTTCCCTCCAATTTTTTTTTTTACATTTAGGAGAAAAAGTACAGTAAGCTGAGAAGAGTCACGAAGAACACTGAAGAAACCTAACATTTAAGGAATAGCTATTCTTCATAGGAATATACACATTCACTTGCAAGTAAGAATAGTCAGCACTCAGTTCTGTTTGCTGTAAACTTGGTATTAGTTGTTCTCTGCTTAAATTAGTTCTGTCATCCAGTCGGGGTGCAAGGAAAGTCTTGCATGAGCCAGACAACCAAATCCAAACACAAGGCACAAAAAGCTACTCCTCAGAACAGATACTTTGCCTACAGCTCAGGATTCATTTCCTTGTACCACTGGGCAAGTGTTTGTAAATAAGGAGCACACTCACAATTGTCAGTCCCAGTTAAGAAACAGGAAGAGATCATTAAATCAAACTGTTTACTGAAAAAAAGATATTGATTCAGCAGCTCTGATAAGCTCCAAAAAGAGTATAAAGTCTGGAAACTGCTACTCATGCTTTGCTTCTGACCTGCTCTTTATCTCTAGAAAGTCTCTGGACCTGTGCACATGCACCCACCTACACAGAGGATGTTGTAATGATCCACCTGGCACAGGGACAGGGATGAGATTGACCTCATTAGCTCATGAAGATTGCTATAAGGAGAACTTGATGAAGTTATCAGCATAAATGAAAACTGCCATTGTTTACTATACTCAAAAAAAATACCTTTCAGTTGCTAAATGAGTGAATCAGGTAAATAGTTCAATGTGGTTTTAAATGGCTCTGCCACCACTCGGTGCGGTTTGATTCTTATCATTAACCTGTCTTCACCACACAGGCGCTCCTTCTGTGAATGCAGGAAAGGAGGAGTCTGCAGAAGCTACTAGGGACGGTGCTGACTACGTTCTTGGTCATGAATAAGATGCCTGAAAAGCACACTTTTGTCTATTCCCCAAACCACCTAGGGTTAATGCAGGGCTTGTTCCCCAAAGAATAGATGTGAATATACCTCAGCCAAGGCTCTGCTTATGCAGTGATCATTCTGAGCATCCTTCTTTCAAGACCTGTGAAGTTTGACTTACAAACTATACTCCTAGAGACAGACTATATGTAGATCCTGAATGAATGGCTTGTAATTCTGGGGTTTGTGTTAAATTTTAGTTTCTAACAGAACAGTTAACAAAGCCAGGTAGTGAACCTCTTGTTTACATGACGATACAGCTCTTCTTGAGAGAAGAGTGAACTTCTATCTACTAAGTATGATAGAAAATGCCCAAAAACAGTGAAGAGGAAAGACACAACACTGTGACTACCTCAAACACTCCCTTAGAGATTGACTAAGCACATAGGCCTTCACTACCTGGAAACACAGACATAAAGTATGTAGCTCTGTAATTTATGTTTCTGAGGGATTTGCAAGATACTAATGCACACAAATGAGATTATTTCCCCCCTTTTCTAGCTTTAAAAACTAATCAACCAATTTACCTCATTCCTGCTGTAAGTCTTGCCTCCCTTTCTCTCATTCACTGTCAATTAACAAAAGCACACAGGACACACAGGTACGGCTTTGCACTCTAGACCTCCAAACTTTCAGTCTGGCTTAAAATCCTCCCATCCACCAAAGTTCAATATTAGTAAGAGGAGATCAAGTAGAAGTAGATGGATCACATCTGAGCAACCCACAATGCTACATGCAGATACTTCAGAAGTCTATACCCAGCAAGGGAAGGAAAAAAGAAAATGGGGGGAAAAACCAAACCAGAGAGGACCTTGCCAGAGCTCAGGAGGAAAGAGAATGGAGGAGGGGGTTTGTGGATGCTTTGAGGCAGCGTAGGTTGGCACTGCAAAGCCATACCCTGTATCAGCAAAGTCTGCCTTGATTTCAAAGCAGGCATTTGCTTCCACAAAGCCTTATGGCAGCGTTTTCCCTCAGATAGAAAATGCTCACGTTGCCAGAGCAGAAAATGTCCTTTTTCATGGGAAAAGCAATTGTTGATGCTGGCAACTGACTGAGGCTTCCAGCCAAGGATTTAACATGGCAGCATTCTTTTGCCTTAAGTGGATTCTTGGACCCCTACTCTGTTGCAAAAGAGGTCCGCCTGGAATATGTGCTCTCCAGCCTAAAAATGGAGCTCTCCTCCCTCCTCCAGCGCAGGCAGGACCGCAGACTCTTGCTTAGCTGGTCTAACAGCTGGGATGCAGCATGGGTCCCTATCAGAATTTAATCACCTGAAAGGAAAGCGTTAACACTGACTTGGAAGCAAGGCTGGTATTTTGTTATCTTTTTGCAAAGTGAATTCTTAGTTATGAACCCAAGGCATTACAGGGAAGGAAAAGGCCACTTGGGCTAATAAACTTTCCCCCCCTTTGGGGTTAGCTGAACACCACCTCCTTCAATCCCCCCTTCTCTCTCTGCAGAAATAAAATATGCCTCCTTTCCTCCTGAACTCGTTTATAAAAGCTTGATTTAAGGGCCCAACTTGGCAACATGTTCCATATGTCTGTTATTCTAGGAGCGTGCAGGCAGTGGGCCAAAGGCAGAGCTCGTGCAATGGGCACAATCCTCCCCTCGTGCTCCGGGAGTCGTACCCGCCTTTGCCTGGGTTTAATTTGCTCCAGCTTGCCTTTGGTTACAGAAGAGAGCTGGGGATGAGGAAAGCTGAGTCGCATTTCCAGCTCTGCCAGAGGCTTGCCGTGAGACCTCGGGGAAAACAATCTCTTGGCTTTGTTCTGCCTCAGTTTACACAGGCTCTAAGCTACTCATCCCCTCCAAGGGAGCTCTGTGAAGCTTAATTAATAATGGCAACTACTGAGTCCCTTCAGAAGACAGGCAAGAAATACCACGCATACTGTAAGCAAAGGGGCAGTATCAAAACCAGGGCAGCTACATAAGAAAACCCTGCATGGCAGAGACCTATTAGAAAGAAGCGGTATTAAAATCAAATTAAGTTCTGGACGAAATTCTGCACATTCTGACTCTACAAGCACAAACTGTTCCAATGAAACCTAAAAGAATATTAACACGAATAAAAATATGCATGAAGGTGTTTACAGGCACAGGCTCTTCATGACTGATCCCAACTACATGGAAGAGTAATTACAGAATCAAGTTGGTAGAAACAGATCCAGAGAAGGAAACTGGGTAGTGCTGTGTTTACCAGTAGCTTTTTGTTCCTGCAATTATTGCTGAAAACAAAGAGCAGCTCAAAACTTTACTGCCAGGAATTTCAGAACAAGACAGGACTGATCCTTTCCCAAGCTTATCAATGCAGATGATTTTACGTAGCAAAGAGAGACTGATTTGACTCTGCAGTTATCCCAGAGCCTGCTCCTTTTTCACTAACAATATGTGACACCTCAGACATGTGTCCTGTCCCACCCTGGGCCAAAAAAAGACCATCAAAAGAGAGGAGAGATTGTGCTCAGAAGCTCCTGTCCTAGTGACCCCACTGCTAGACAGTTCTGTGGCCACCTTTAACAGCTGCCAACTCACCCCCCTGCCTTCAAGGCTACCACCACCAAGGCTATGCCACATTTCCCTGGTGAGACTGGCTGATAAGGGGATGGGATCAGGCCTCGAACTCTCATACTTTGCAGATGACCAAAAGCATGAAAATCATAGAATCATAGAACGGTCAGAGTTGGAAGGGACCTTAAAGATCAAATTCCAACCCCCCTGCCCTGGGCACGGACACCTCCCACCAGACCAGGTTGCTCCAAGCCCCATCCAGCCTGGCCTTAAACACTTCCAGGGATGGAGCAGCCACATCTCCCCTCTTCCAATTTAAAACTATTTCCCCTCGTCCTATCCCTCCACTCCCTGACCAAGAGTCCCTCCCCAGCTCTCCTGGAGCTCCCTTCAGATACTGAAAGGCTGCTATCAGGTCTCAGAAAAAAAAACAGAAAAGTTTTGCCTAGCTACAAGTTTGCTTTGCACCCTACCACGTAAGCAAAAAACCACTTGCCCAGGTCCAGCACTGGTGTGTTTTGCACGCTGTGACCTGCCTCCTCTTGCAGGGGGACCACATCCATCATCACTGCTGGCTTTGGCAGCCCCCCACATTTCGGGTACCGGGATTTCTCTTTCTACCTTGCAGCACTGGCGAGCAGCAAAGTGGTGTTTGGTGAACGCTCACCCCTGCTTGCTGTCATGTTCATTCGCTGCGTGGTGAAGTCAAACCCATTGTGAACGGCCTCAAAATCATCTCAACTGTCAGCAGAAGGATTTACACAACTTGCTTCTCTCCCTGGAAGAGTGATTGCAGTGTGAAAACAACGCTGTTCAGCCAGTAGCAGCGTTAGCTGTTTTCAAACAGAGCGAGGTGGGGGAAGGGGAGAGTTTGAAGTGAAGAAAAAAAAAATCCTATAAAGAATTTCTTTTAGGCGAAGCCAAATAGACATTTACTCTAAATTCAATAGGCCAGCTTCCCCATTATTTTTTTTTTTCTTGCACCCCCCCACAAGTCCCTCCCCACAGGTGGCAGATACTAGACCCCGCACACCTCCGGCAGCTGCAGAGCCCACCACCGGTGGTCTCAGACTGCCCTCTACAGTCTCCTCACCCGCCCAGCTCCGCAGCTGGGTCTCCAAGCTAAAGACCTGCCAAATCTGTCAGAACTTGTGACATATTAAAGGTACCAGAGTGTCACATATCAGGCAGATAAGCCAGTAATAGTGAGCCATCCGCTCCGGGAAACGGATGGCTTGGAGAGGGGCTCTCTGCTTGGACTTCTCCAGTACAAGAGATGATCCTGCAATCATTATCCATTACCATTTCTTCCACTGACTGATTCCTCCTTCACCCTTAGAAAGGCTGGGGAAGAGAGTGTAGATCAGAGCCGAGCTCAGCAAAGGAGAGCTCCCTGAGAAGAACTGTCACCTCCTCACCACCCGCTCCCACCCCTGCACCCCTTTGACATGTCATTTTCCCCACTGTCTGGGACACAAGCATAGTTCCCATTTTTCAAGCCTTTCTTCCATCCCTAATTACACTCCCAGCTATCTTAAGAATAAAGTTGGTGTTTAAGGGGTGGCAAATGTTTGCCTTGACCTTTAATGTTGGTGACTTTCAGAAGCTATTACTGTGTCCCCTGATATTCTTTCCTGTGAGGGTGGTGAGGCACTGGAACAGGTTGCCCAGGGAAGTTGTTGATGCCCCATCCCTGGAAGTGTTGAAGGCCAGGCTGGATGGGGCTTGGAGCAACCTGCTCTAGGGAGAGGTGTCCCTGCCCATGGCAGGGGGGTTGGAACTTGATGATCTTTAAGGTCCCTTCCAACTCTGACCATTCTATGATTCCCTCCTCCATGATTTCTTTCTGTAGCACCAGGTTATTGCTAAGTGGCAAAGAGGGATGGTGGTAGGTAAAACAGGAAAGATCCCTCATGATTTTTCATTTTTAAGCAGAAAGGAGAAGATCACATGCCCTGCAACACAGATTTGTTGCAAGAAGCAAAACGTACTGTAATGGGGACTCATGGAAATTAAGTGAAAAGAAAAACCTGGGAAGCCAAGCCCAGATATCACAGGCCATAGACAAAAGAAGAAGAAAAAAAACCCCACCACACATGTGTGTGGATAAATATACACACCATGTCTTCATTAAACCCAGATAAAGTTTGTACACCTTCCCCATGGTGGCTGGCAAGAGCTTGTGTCCCAGAAGAATGGCTTTAATCTCATTTCAGACTCAATAATATAGTGCCAGATGTTCTTGGAAATCTATTTTGCCCCTGTACATCGTGCAATTAACCTTTCAGTTTCCCAGAGATCAAATTAGAGCTGTGGAAATGTTTCCAAACCTCTCTCTTAATGAGAGAAGCATGGGGTGTTTGAGCCAACCACTGAGCCATTTTCCCAGCCCTCTGCTCCTCTGGATGTGCCAGGAAGGATGTCAGGACAGCTCGAGATGCCATTGTTTCACTCACAGGGGGCAGGGGGGTGGGCAGAAATAGAAATAGTCCAGGCTAAAAGCATTTGATCAAGTTTCTAAGGTTGGAGCTTGATTATAAGCAGGGCAACTTAAAGAACACAGTTTCCTCTGATTATAGAAATGTTCTACAAATTCTGGGCATCTTTTTCCAGAAGGAAGGCTCCGGGGAGACCTGATAGCAGCCTTCCAGTATCTGAAGGGAGCTCCAGGAGAGCTGGGGAGGGACTCTTTGTCAGGAAGTCTAGTGACAAGACGAGGGGTAATGGTTTTAAATTGGAAGAGGGGAGATTTAGATGAGATATTAGGAAGAAATTCCTTACTGTGAGGGTGGTGAGGCACTGGAACAGGTTGCCCAGGGAAGTTGTTGATGCCCCATCCCTGGAAGTGTTGAAGGCCAGGCTGGATGGGGCTTGGAGCAACCTGCTCTAGGGAGAGGTGTCCCTGCCCATGGCAGGGGGGTTGGAACTGGATGATCTTTAAGGTCCCTTCCAACTCTGACCATTCTATGATTCTATGAAATAGGAAGCACAGCATTTCATGCAGAGTCACGTTATACTCACAGCTCTGTGTGCCAGGAACAGGCAAGGATGTTGGTCAGCCCATGGCCAGCAAACTGACAACTGGTCCAACAAGCAGATTTATCTTGGTAAGTACATCCATCTGTACAAAGCTCTGCTGACACCAGGTCAGGCAGATGTGACAGCAGCATGGGATTACTCCTAAAATCAATGCCTAACTTGGGACAAGGAATTTGTCACCTCTATGGCCACGTACTGGCATGCAACTTCTTACTTGCCTGCTTAATTCAGCATTCACTAGGTCTGAGTGGACTCTGGGCTGGATTAATTCTGATTTCATTATTACCCAGGCCTTTTTAAACTCTGGATTCACTCAGGTGCCTTTGCATCCCATTTCTGAGCATGAAATTACAAGTAAATTGCTGAAAATTATTAAAAGGGGCTTATTATTCAAGAAAATGTAAAAGGGTTAAAAGTGAAGTACAAGAAACTCTCCTATAGTGCCCAGGAGCAAGCAAACACTGAACTTGAGACGCGAGAGATTTAAAAGACCCCTGATGAGTACTTCTTAGACAACCCAACACGTTAAATCTCTCTATCATCTCCTTAATTCCATCACCTGGCATTTGCAGCCAGCCACAGGAAAAGCCAGAAAGCAAACAGAAAGGTAGCAGTAGCTCAAGAGCACATAAAAGGTTGCTCGATCTTAGGGTTTTATTTACTCACAGGTATTGACAGGACGTTAGCCCCACAGCTTGAGAGAGAGAGAAAAGTGTTTGTTTGTGTTAGCAGATACCTGCTGGTTCTAAAATATTGACATAGCAGAACCTCAGTGTTTTCATTCAAAACTTTCACTGTAGGACACAGCAGCAGAATATGATCCATGCACCAAGTGTAAGGCCAGAATTTTAATTGTAAATTTTATCTCAAAACCACAGTGATCTACATAAAACAGAAGAGCCCAAGCAGGAGAAAACTTTAACTTTTCAATGACAAGATGGCTTTGAGGCATGTGTGTGCCTGTTTATTTATGAAGCTGCTACTATTGTTTTAATGTAAACAGGATTCAAAGCCCACTGGCAGCAAGGAGGGGCCACTCAAAATGATTTCAAAGAAAGCTCCTTAGAAAAGTGCTGCTCTATTCAGGGAAGCAGTTCCTGTATCCTGACTGGAGCACTATTGAAAAAATAAACAAATATTTTTATTACAAGATGATAAAAAGGGTCTGAATAGAAAAGCTGGCTCGATATGAAAACAAACTTTCACATATAAGGGCCTTTGATACACATGATTTGCTCTGATGACAACTGGCCAGGCTGAGAAGTGATGAAAGCTTATTAATATGATACAAAAGACTTTTGTCTATCATTTGCCAGGCTGCATGGGAGCTGCAATAAGCAAGCACCAACGTGGCTGGTGCCCTGTCTTTAGAGCTGCATAATGAGGGGAGGTTTAGAAAATTCTGCTGGTGCAAACAACTGAAATGAAGCCCAAAAGTCAAAGGGCAGTGATCCTGATGTTACAAGCACTGCTCAGAGGCTCAAAGCTTTGAAGGCTCAGCTCAGTACCCAAAAAATTCAATCTTCATTTCAACCCCAGAAGAACAGCAGCGTTTCCCAGTCAGGAGCTCAGCTGTAGTGATTTGGTGCTGTGTACATGTTTTCTCCCCCTGACACTCCTCAGGCAGAATTCAATACTGGATGATTATTGTTTGGCCCAAAAAAGCTCAGATTTAACCAAATGAGGATGGAGTCACTGTAGGGAGGCCGTAACATGAGCCTCTCGTATCAAAACTGGAAGCAGGTCTCCAGGATTTCTGTGTCTGCCCACGCACATTCCCACAGTGTGTGTATCAGGGGCTAAAATCCCAAATGGACACAGGAAAAGGCTGGTGCCTTGGTGTCAGCCACCCAGGCTCTGGCCTCAGGCCTGTTTTTATCCATCTCCTCTAAATATCAGTTGCAGAAAGAAGTAATAGTAAGTTTCTTTTAGGAAAACAAGAAACAATTTCTAGGATTACTGTAAAATATTAACAACAGAACTCTAAAAATTCCTTCATTCCTATGGGGAAATGACTCCAGCCTGCAACACTGCAGAGTCCACTGCAAACCCCAAAGCCACTTGAAATTAATGTCGTTTTATATTTGATAAAGCACACAATAGCAATAGGAAGCCTTTTGTCCACAGCAGCATCGGTGATAATAGACAGTACTATTTCCCCACACCTTTCCCAAACAGGCATCATTCCATCAGCAATATCGGTCATTGGAAATCTTCACTCTGGCACCAGCATTGCTTGTGGTCAGAAAATGAGGAATAATCTTCATTGCACCTCTTTTTTTCTGCTTAAGAAGATCCCCAGGCCAGGGCTTTCACAGCACTTTCCCTGAGCTGAAGGACTCACAATGTCTAGTCAAAGAGCATTAGTCACAGCAACAATTTGGTGACAGATTACTTCTTTTCCTGGCAGATAAAGTCATGTGCAGGGCTTTAAAGGGGAGGTGGGGAAATCAGCAAGTAAAAATTATCTTCAAAAAGTCACTGTTTTCATAAAAAGCTTTAGATTCCTTTTTTTTTTTCAGCAAATCTTCAAAAAGGCTGCCTAATACAAAACACTGTCTCTCCTCACCAAGCTTCTGGTAGGTTGGCCACCTAATTCTGCCACAGGCACCAGCCAGGCCACCAGCTGCAGCCAGCCCTTGGAACATCTCCCAGCCAAAGCACTGGACCCCTGGGTAGACATCTGCCCAAGGCTGGCCAGCCAGCCAGCACCAGCCAGCCCACCATGCAGAAGCTTGGAGCCACATCTCAGAAGAAGCCAAGATGCCTACAGTGTGAAAACTAAGCAGCCCTTGTTCAAATAAGAGCTGAGACATGGCAAAATCCTAGCAGGCTCTCACAAAGCTGCTCTGTTCACAGCCCATTTAATTACACTGTCCTGTGAATAAAGGGAGACTCTTTCTCTATTGTAATAAATATGTCAACTTTTAAGAATATTATAACCATTTCAAAGGGAGAGGAGGAGAACAAATAATTGGAAAAGACAGAAAATGGCCATATTCTATGTAAAATGTGAACTAGTGCTGTGCCTATGGCCACTACTGCATCCTGTCAGGCAAGAATCCCTGGTTTTTGTAGGGGGTCTCCTACATAAAACTACCCTGCAAGGACAAGCCACGTCTCTGTATGTCTTCCAGCTGGCATGGAAGCAGCAGTAAGGTCATCAGGAGAGATTCAGACCTTGGCATGAAGGTGCTGGGGCAAATTAACTGAAGATGCAGAGCTGTAAGTGATACGTGAATGATTATTCTGAATACCTGACACTAACACTAGGTAGACTGGAAGAAGTGAGAGCCTTCCAGCAGAAGCTGGACCCAAAACCTGCTGCCATTTACCAGAAATACTTCTCTTAGTTTCTGTGGACCTCATATCAGCTAAAGGAAAGTATTCATTAATAAAGAAAATGCAAGGTTTCCCCATCTACTTGAGAAATATACATTTGTACAAGGATCCAAGACACCTGATTGACTCCTCCAACACCAGGATCCCCTGATAATATGATGGTGGTTTTCAAAACAATTAGAAAAAATTTGAAAACAAATAATATCAAGTTGATATACTGCTTATACTAAGACATGTGGGTCCTTCTGAGAAACCCCAGCCTGACCAGGTTGGATTCAGCCCACGCAGCACACACACTGGAGATACATTATTGGATATATTCAGTGTAGAACTGAAAAGCCCCATGGTCTTCTTACTTACACAGAAAATTATTAAAATGTGGAACAAATTATTTCTATGTAAATTATGTAAAACCTTAAAGGATAGTCTAGAGAGAAGAAAGGGTGAGGAAAACAGAACATCTATTTACACATGCTTCAGTCCTGAGGCTGCTGGAGGGGTGCAGAGTTTGAACCGCACATGGATGACAAAAAGCAGACCACAGTGGCTCCAAGCAGCACAGAACACACACTGATGCTGTGCTGGAAACTTCTGGACTTTTATTTCTGTATCTGAGCCACGTATCACAGCAATTAACATATCACATCAGCGACCACACATGAGCATCACTATTTCTGCTGGGGCCACTGAAGCAGCAGCAAGCACCCTGGATTATCATTCTGCAAAGGACAGGGACACCTAGTCCAGGGGATGTCTTTGGTGGGAGGTTTTAAAGCCTCGCTCTTAAATGCATTGAGACCCAGCTTCTCAACATGTATATAGGAAGAAGTTCTTTCCTGTGAGGGTGGTGAGGCACTCGAACAGGTTGCCCAGGGAAGTTGTTGATGCCCCGTCCCTGGAAGTGTTTAAAGCCAGGCTGGATGGGGCTTGGAGCAACCTGCTCTAGGGAGAGGTGTCCCTGCCCATGGTAGGGGGGTTGGAACTTGATGATCTTTAAGGCCCCTTCCAACTCTGACCATTCTATGATTCCATGATTCTATGATTTAGTCTCTACTTGTCCTTAAATAGGATACAACCTGTAATTAACAATTTCACCCCATGAATTATGCTGCTTTTTCATTTGTCCACAGATGGATTACACAGCCATCATTCAACATTACTATGATTTATTTCCTGGTAATTCAAACAGTTTCTGTCAAGCTCCCTGACTGCAGCTGGTCAGTAACACATCTTTGCAAATGTTTGACTTTGGAAGTCTGACCAATTTTGACTGGATGCAGACACTCAGATTAAGGATTTGAAATCTCCTCCCTTTGCATAACTTCTGATATTCATTTAAATGTGAGTTTTCTGGGAATATTCTCCTGTGGTTAATATAAAAGTAACAAACTGATTTAATTTTAAAATAAAGGTAAGTATTTGTATATTATTTATCCGAGTTTATGGTATTTCTTAGAATGCCAAGGAAACCTGGTTTAATCATAAAGAAGTTCTGCTACTAAGGATTTGTTGGGATTTTTTTTTCCTTTGTTTTTCACATGGTCAACTGAAAATAAACTGTAACTGAAAGATAAGTACAATCAGCTCTTGGTTCTCCACAGATGAAGTCTCCAGACAGGGAGCCATGAGAGCAGAGATGCTGTAGGTGGTTCCTCACGATATGATATCATAGAATCATAGAATCCTAGAATGGTTAGAGTTGGAAGGGACCTTAAAGATCATCAAGTTCCAACCCCCCTGCCCTGGGCAGGGACACCTCTCCCTAGAGCAGGTTGCTCAAAGCCCCATCATGAGGCATATCAGTCTGAAAGTATACACTTCTCTCTGCTCACTTACAGCCAGGTTCTACAGATTGACCAGCTCAGGTCAATAATACTGGAGTTAGTCTCAATGATACTCCTTTTCCTGGTTAGCCTATAGCTGTATCTATGCTCTAACAGCTGAAATTGCATAATTATATTGCACTGAGTACATTTTTTTTTTCTTTATGTAGGTTATTCCAGCTCTCTCCTGCCCATTGCCCCTGCTAACCAAAAGCTGAGCGCACCTTGCTAGAGTGCCTTTGGCATTTCAGAGTATCACTAAACTTCATACACTTGAATTTTCATACAAAGAAATTAATTGTAGAGTTTCCAGCCATGCTGCCATGAGCATCCTAGAGCAGAGCCCTGAGGGAGGGCTCAAAAGAAGACCATGACACTGCTCTTGTTAGTCATGGTTGGAAGATCCTGCCTGGGCTCCAGCTGCACGAGTGGTGCAATTTCTTTACACATGACCCGAGTTTAACATAAGGCACAGGAGAAAAAACAGCTCCAGCAGGAACAGAGTTGAGATCAGCTGAGTTTTGTTTGTTCTGAAAGCAATGGATCTGATTTAAATGTGTTGTGGGCTCAAAGCTTAAAGCTGGAAGCCCATCCTTTTATGACTTTCTACTCCCTTCCAGAGAACCGCTGGAGTATTTGTTATGCTTCCTTTTTATTTGTCCTGGGATGGCAATTTACCAAGTTCTCATCCATTTCCTGAGTAAAAGTATACACTTCCTAATTAAGAGAAACGCAGTTTCTTATTCTCAATAAAACATAAACAGCCACACCTCTTCAGGACAACACAGTAAGTTTTTCTCTTTAAGCATGTACTCTGCAGGTTGGATTCTGACCAAAACAGCACTACTCTTCCCATCAGTGCTACTCCAGCTGGTACCTAAGCTTCTTATTCACTGAAGGAAGCCAGAGCCCAGATACTCACTCAGTATAAACTTGTACAAGTGCAGCAAATTTGCAATTTATAGTGACTAAAGATGTGGCCCAATATTTTACACCTACCTATTGACAGCAAAATAGCAAGACAGCCCCTTACAGCTGGGAGGAGTCGTCGAAGTTTTGCATGATTCTTGAAACTTTCAGCAAGTTGACAGCACAGCAAAGCTTCCAAAAACTACCATGGTGTTTCACTCCAACCTAGCAATGTGTATGAACAAGGCTCCCCTTCAACCTCAGCCACTGCCACCTCCTGGGACACAATGAGGAATCTGGCAAAGCCACCACACGCTTGGGCTATCCCCTCTGGGTCATGTCCAAAACCTCTGCCTAAGGCCCACCTAAAACTGGTGCCTGAGACAGGGCTTGTGCCCAAGCCATTTTGGCAGTCCAGGCTCAACAGAGAGTTTAGGCAGAACTGTTAAGTTCATTAAGAATTATCACCCTTATTAGGCAATACATTAAGAGATATATTTTACTACCAAATTAAACCAGTAGGAGAGATTAAATAATCAAATCTTCTTTCACTGTAAATTTCTGCAAATCAGACTTTCCATCAAGACCCTCTGGCACTATCATCCCATGTTTCCAGTGTCAATTAGTGACTGCAGAATGGGAATCTCCACCATACATTTATATATAAAAAACAAACAAAAAAAAAAGAAAAAACCCCACCCAAACAAACAAACAAACAAAACCCAAAACCAAAAACAAAACAACACAAAAAGCCCCACGCTTTTCTAAACCGCTGAGTATTCACTCTCTGAAGATAAAGAAGCCCCTTTAAGAAGAACCACTTGAAAGCTGAGACATAGTCATTGCTGAAAATGTAGGCCCTTATATTTAGCAAAACATTATGAGAATTTCCACTTTCTTGTTAAGAAAGACCTAAACTTATCTGTGCCTCAACAGTGGGGTCTCCTTTGCTTGACATGTCAACCCAGCAGCAGCCAAGGAGAACACAGTGAGGCTTAAGAAACCCCATTTTTGGGAGGCGGAACAACAGGCTGGACTTCTTACAAGACTTCAGCTGCAAAGTGTTAATTATATCATCTTTGAGCATGCCATTATTAGGGCTGCCATTTATTTAATGGCATTACAGGCTGATTGGTAACACAGCCATCCCCACCGGCTGCATGGCTTGCACTCACGCCGCATGAAAACCAGAAAATTTGTAACACAAAATCTGGCCATTTACCAGATTTCTACAGGGCATTAGTAACAAACTGGTGAAGCTCATTAAAAAAAAAAAAAAAGAGAGAGAGAGAGAGAAACCTATAACCATTAAAAGTCCATTAAGCAGCATGTCATTTTGTAAAGCTAAATAGCCCACAGTAATCAAAAGCATATGAACCCCAGCTGGGTTACCCAGCAAATTGTTTCGATTTAGGGGGGAGAATTCATCAAGAAAGATCGTTCCTCAGATTGGGTTGATTTTTCTCCTTCAGTTGCTGGCTCTGTGTCCCATTATAATTACAGTGATTGATGCACCTTGCAGACAAAGGTGAAGAGTGACCAGAATAGCCAGAACACCTGCTCAGATCCAAGCCACTGCTAATGCAGGAACTCTGCAGAAAGGCACGTCGCTTATGGTCACACCACCAGCACTGACCAACTGCATAGGACATAACTTCTTTCCCATTTTCCTCCTCACCTAAATTGCACACAGATTATCAATGAGCTTCACCCATCCCAGCTCCACGACTGAAATGAGAAAAGCCACTGTAATTACAGTTTGACATAGATTCATAGAATGGTCAGAGTTGGAAGGGACCTTAAAGATCATCAAGTTCCAACCCCCTGCCATGGGCAGGGACACCTCTCCCTAGAGCAGGTTGCTCCAAGCCCCATCCAGCCTGGCCTTAAACACTTCCAGGGATGGGGCAGCCACAGCTTCCCTGGGCAACCTGTTCCAGTGCCTCACCACCCTCACACCAAAGAACTTCTTCCTAATATCTCATCTAAATCTCCCCTCTTCCAATTTAAAACCATTACCCCTCGTCCTGTTACTAGACTTCCTGACGAAGAGTCCCTCCCTGGCTCTCCTGTAGGCAAGAAGACATGAAGAAATTATTTGATGATGGACTGTCAACCAAGAAACAAGAAAAAGGAAAAGAAAAACCCACAGAGGATGAAACTTTAGTAATGGTAATTAACACCACCTCCCCTTCCAGTGATGAACAGACAATAGTCACCTCCTACAATATGTGAGCAACACCTCCCCAGGTCTTTGCTTGGAGAGCAGCATGAACTAAGCCTTCAAGTTCACCCTCTCTGCACCTCATTTGCTGAGGTACTTCTGGAGGTATCTTTCAAAAAACTGCTCCTTAGGTCTCAGCTCAGCAGGGTATGGCAGCACCTAAACACAAGCATGTTCCAGTGAGACCACTTAGCTTCTTAATCCAGTATCATCTAGCAGCTTGCTGAAGTGGGGCTGGAAGTTCTCTCTGCTCCCAGCTGTATAACAGAAATAACTCCTTTCTACAGAACTTAAAGCCGGGTCACCGCTCAAACCAGAAGGGAAGAAACTAACCTACCAAATGACACAGATCTGCCACATCTTCCATCTTCAGATGGGTCTTTTAGGATATTTTTTTAGCTGATTTTTTTAAAGCCACTCATTTTATATTATTGGGGTGACTAGAAGTTTCATTTAATTGAAAACTTGAGTTGACCCGCCTGAGTGCACAAAAATAACTCACTGCTGCTTTACATGCAAGGTCTTTTGGAGTAGCTGGACTCAGACCTTTTTTCTGTCCCAAGCATTTACACTTTGAACTCTCCTGGAAGAAGAGGCAGTTGGGAATTTGTTACTCTATGGAAAGTCCACAAAACTTGAAGCCAAAACTCCAAACTCTCCGATCTGGAAAGTCATGCTGTCCTTGAAAGTTTTTATAAGAGAGTAGAGTTTTTAGGGCACCCAAAGGGTTTGCAATCATCCAAGGGCTGAAGTGTATTATCTCTATATAATAAAGCTGAATTTGAGAATCTGCAGCCCGGGTTTCAAATCTGTGTCCTCTGTGTAACAAAGCATATGCAGTCCTTTAAGCACGGTGTTTATTTTCACAAGACATCTCAGTTAAGCCGGCCAGTTTATTTACAATGGAAGCCTGCTGCTGAAGAAGAGCTTTAGATGGGACATAGCTGAACTTCTAGTACTCAAGTACAGCAGTAAACCATCCAAATGCTGAATTTCTTCCAGTGCACTTCCCATTGCAAATAACAGGATGCAAATGGAAAAATAAGATGATATGTTAAGATCAGGAGACTTGGATTGCATGTGTTTCAACTGCTGGACGTGGCCACTGGAAAGCGCACACAGGTGGTGTTCCTCAAGTGTCCTCACATTAACATTTGCTCACAGTTAAGAATTAAACAATAAATAAAGCCAGGCAAGAGAGTCACTCGCTCCTCTATTCTTTGTGGTCCAAAAGTGTACAAAAAGACCTGAGACAGAACTTGAGTTTTTACTACAAAAAAAACCCAAACCAAACCAAAACCAAAACAAACAAAACCCCCCAACAACAACAAAAAAACCCCAACACTAAGTTTAGAAGTGGACATCTTTAATCAGCCATTTCTATCCATTACAGGGCTACCTCCATGAGTGCCCACATCTTTATAGATGGCACAAAACCCAACTATTTCACCAACACCTTGAAACCTCCTTTCCACGCTTGAACAAAACCCCAAACCCATGTTACGAGCAACCCCAGCTTTGAGTTTTCCTTTCACAAATCAACCTCTGAGAAAACAAATGGCCTTCAGAAAGGCTGCTGCTCTGTTTCCAAAGTCCAGCAGCTCTGGCACCCATCCTCAGAGCCCACAGCCCTCATTCCCACTCCCCCAGCATCAGTCCATGGTGACTTCTAAGCACCCTGCTGGCCCAGCGGGCAAGAAGCCACACATGCCACGTGGCTGCTGCTTTCCCCTTGCTCAAGAGAGTTTGATTCCCCTCCCTCCATCCACTCACAAGCTTTCCCCAAAGTCTTAGAAGCCCCAGTCCCCGTAAGGCCTCTGCCCCTGTGTCTTATTAGCAGAGTAACAGGTTTAAAAGTTATTAGAGAGGTCCTTGCACACAGACAAACGAAGGGAAGGACAGCTCAATTGCAAACCTTCTCTTTCTAATGAAAGAGAACAGAAGTATCCTCTATTTTGGCCTCCAGAATGTGAAGTTTTATAGTCTATTTTATTAGCTATTGAGGGAGGCAGTAACTAAGCTGTAAAAACTGCAATGAATGACACTAAACTGCTTAAAAGACTGTTTGTTACAGGAAGCACACACGTTTATGCATGCATATCTGAATAACCCAGATTTTTTGCATCTGCAAAGCTGCAGTGGGAATTTCAGAACTATCAGTCCTCTAATAGCAATTTGACATTCTGAGGGGGGGGGAAATAATTAAATTCAATAGGACAAATGTAAGATAGGCAGGAATAATTAACTGCAAAAATACAGAACGGTGATCAGTTGCTGGGTAGCACATCTTCAGAGAGGCAGAGGGGTGCAGCTGATCCTGAGGAGGACATGGAAACAAGGAATACTTTGCACTGGGATTAATAAACAGAAATATAACTTCTGAGATACCTGAAGTGATCTTTCTGTTATATCCATGGCTGTATCTTAGCTGGATACTGGGTCCAGTTTTGAGCCACGTGTCTTAAGAAAGATGTAGGTCAATTGAAGAGAAGGCAGAGATTTGGGATTATTTAGCCTAAAGAGTAGAAGGCTCGGGGGAAATGTGATAATGTTTTCAAGTCCACGGCATGTTACTGCAGAGAGGAAGGAATCATTTGTTGCTGTATCTTCGGAGCACAACAACAACCAGTGGGTTTATAATGCAGGAAAAAAACATTCAGGCTGGCATTCACAGTAATAAGAATAGCAAAGGGCAAGAACAGAAGGCCCAGGAAAGCTACAAGGCAGCTGCTCCTGGAGATCTTTCAAGAAGTTGCTGGACAAGCATGTCATATGTGACACAATTTTTGTTGATCCTGCTCTGAGGCAGGGAGACACACAGCTAACACTCCCAGGTGCTGCCCTGCCCTACTTACCGGCTTTAGTACAGAATCAGAAAGAGAAAACGAACACAGAAAATACTTTTAAAATATTCTTTCCCCTTCTCTACTTTTTTTCCACAATTGATTACCTCAAGAGTGACTGATTTCAACTTTAATCAGAGTGGTGTTGGCCAAAGTTTAAGATTTTATTTGTACTGACTCTTTTCTTCCTTCAACAAGGATGAAGCCAAGACAGCTTGCGGTATAAAATAAATGGTACAGCCAGATTAGGCCTGCAAAACACAGAATCCAGTTCTGCAAACATGAAGTAAGTTGTAAGTCTTCACATAAGCCATTCTGTTGGACTTGCAGAAGGGCATTGGTACCTTTGCAAGACAGGGAGACAGGATTTCTGCGTCCTCTAATAGCACACAAACAGCTTCCCCAAGCTCACTTGAAATCAGGATGCAGCCCCGCAGCTCCACTGATTTGTGAGTTTTATGTTCCATTGTGTAATTTGCCTCTAGGGTTTTGTCACCTAATTCATTGACCAAGCAGAGATTTTTAAGATAAATCTGGAAAAAATACAGAAGAAAACCAAACTGCTCTCAAAATGCACAAAGAGAAAATACTAGTCAGGGAAAGTGGAACAATAAAAGAAGAAAGGGCCAAACCAGTTAAGAATATTCTCAGCTAAAAAAAAAAAAAAAGAAGGGGGAAGCATCAGACAGATTTTACATGAGTACCCTAACACAACCAGGGCTGATGTTAAGGGATTATTTAAGCAAGTCAGGAGAAGTTAGCACCAGTTAATGAGGAGTTTGTTAGCTAACAGGCTGTTAACACTCAAACAAACTGGTCATTAAATGTGGCTACTACTTATTTTAATGGAAATTTATTAAACCTTTATTTAAAGGTTTAATGGGAAGGAGAACCCCAGTGCACACACCTGGAGTTCCACAAATCTAAACAACACACACCACAAGCTGCTTTGCCTGGATTTGAAACAGAAAACCAGAACTAAACCTTTCCCAGCATCAGTGACCGCCTTTTCTGCAGCAATGGGGTATGAGACGAGTTCAGCTACTCTGATAGTTTCAGATCTAACAAGAACCACTTGAATCTTCATTACTTTGTAGTGCCATTATGGTAAGTGCTTCTGATCTGTGTCCTTTAGAAGCCCGTTGCAAATCTCATTATTATTAGACAGAAGTTTGATAAAGCTCTTAACGTACCTCTCTTGTGTCTTCATCCCCTTGGAGTTTAGTGGAAGAAAAAAAAGAAAAGAGGAAAAATAAAAACAGAAATTGTAATGTATTAAAGGAAAAAGATAAGCAAGAAAAACTTCAGACTTCTTTGGTTCATTTCTATGATAATGTTAAAAAAAATCCATTTGCTTGGGAAAAAAATAGAAGTGGATCCCCAGCATAAGACTGATACTAGTACACACTCTGCAAGGCATTTATTTGTAAGGGAAGAGTACTGGACTAGGCTTAGGGAGACAATTACACTCCTAACTCTGTAACCAACTGACCACAAATTATTCCACCCTCTCCAGCATCCTCCCATCATTTTGCCTGTTTAGTTTAAACTGTCTTTCTCTATATAGAGGGTACAACCGAAGTGCCTGTATTAGTGTTCCCAACTTCCTCTATGCTCATGGTCACAAAGAAAACAGGTCAGAGTAGGAGAAATGTTATAATGCAAATTGTAGGCTGACCAGGAAAGAGGGTTTGGGAGCAATAAAAACTATCCAAAAAAATCTGATTCGGATGAAGACCCTAACTTAAAACTTGTCACCAAGTCAGCCTCTAGAAGAGCATCCCCTCCCACTGGTCACAGAAGGACCCACAGATTTGCCTTAAATGAGAAGCCTGAAATTAAAGTTCTGTTAATACTCATTATATGCTTCTGCAGCAAGTCAAAACACAGGACCTCCAAAAGCTCAGGTGAGGTGTCCAAGCAGGTTACAAGCTAAGTGTCCATCACTCTAACACAGTTTTTTCACCACTACAACTCTCAGTTTCTGCACTATCTCTCCTCGTCAACAGGAAAGAAAAATGAAGGGGGAACCAAAACTTACAAGAAGGCTTGAAAGGCAAATGCTTCCAATGTGGCCACACTGGTTGATTTTTTGAGTAAGTGACCTGGGGCACTTTGGATCTGGTTTTCAGCAGAGCTGAGCATCCACAGCTCTAATGAACGTGTCCCTGGCAGCTCTGGGCACTCACAGCTTAGAGAAATGCTGAGACTGTCAGAGAGGACAGGATCCCATCGCTGGACATCCTCAAGCCCTGTGAGGCTCTTCAGATATCCCCGGCTGGAGCCAAGAAACAAACTGGTGTCAGAGCTGAGAACTGGCCCCAGGAACCTACACCACTCAGCCTGAAAAACTCCTTTTTCTAAACTTGCCATTTCTATGATTTGCTCTTTGTCTTTCAAATATTTTTCTCACTTTCAGCCTCCTGGGATCTAACAGCCTCCTGCCTGAACGCTCACATGTGCCAGACCTGTTGTTAATATTATTTCAGGAGATATTAGGATTTCAGATGCATCTCCCTTGCCTTGTTTGCAGGAGCTTTTCAAGAAAAGACTATGGACATGTCTAAACTCCTAATATCTTCTGTGATAATACCATTTAAAGGCAAGTGGGCTGGGAATGGAAGAGAATAACTGATATTTTCATTTAGCTGCTGATGTGACTGGGATTTAGAGAACAGTCTGATTGATGTCTCGGCTTCATTTAAAATAAAATAATTAGGCTACTAAAATCTGGAAAGTATATTTTCATTTTAACTGGTCTGTGTGCTCAGCCTAGGCTCCAAGAAAGAACAGGGAACATTACAGGAATGGAAATGAGGAGCCGGAGTGGGAGAAATGATATACTGTAAATTAGAGGCAGACGAGGAAAGGATATGAAAAAGGGTCTGGCAGAATTAGAATAATCAGGAACTAAGAGGAAAAACCAAGAGTTCAAAAAAAAGTGTGGAGCATTCCATTAATTGTCATTGTGTGAGGTAACAGAGGGTGGACAACTAGATGTGGACTGAAAAGGCACAACTAAGAGACAGAAAGCTGTAGATATGGATAAAACAGGCATAAAATTAATATTTGTTGTTGTTGTTGTTTCTAATAGCACTTGGGTCCCTGCTCAGTGGGAACAATGAACAACCGGCTGGGGAACAAGAACGCTCCCAGCTGCGTGGAGGTAAGTCATAGGATCCAACCAGCAAAAACATGCACAACTTAAACATCTTAAACCCCCAAATAAACGTACATTTTGATCCTTTGCATCACCCTATCACAGTACAAAGGCAGCTAAAGCATCAGACATAAAAAGCATCCCAAGGAATTTTGGAATTGACCTCATAATTCTGTGAAAATTCAGGCCTAGGTCTCAACTGCATAAGAGCTCAGAAACACAACCACATGCACCAGCTGGACAGCCCTAATTATCCAAATACACAGGCTCTGACAGAAAGAAACACAAAACAACACACTTTGTTGAAACAAAAAAAGGCTTTTGTTTATGTGAAGCCAAGATCCAGTATTTTACATCTGTATCCACAGACCACAAGACCATGGCTAACAAGTTCATCACACAGCTCCAGCCAGGCGCAGAGCGAGAGTGTTACGACGCCCACTCCAGTGGCAAACAGCACCCTCAGGATTGCTCAGAAACAGAATGTAAAGTTTCCAGAAGCCAGGAATCTCAGCCAAGGAATGAAAAACAATTTGAAACCAAATCAAGTAATATCTCCTCTCAATCTTTACAATCACTCCCATAGTGTGAAAACCTCATCTGACTGTGACAGGAAAGGGACTAAACGCTCCTTCTCCCCTGTAGTGATTACTCCATATAACTCAGTTTCATGGTTGCCTGGTCTTTCACACCTACCTTCCTCTGGAAGCCAGTCACCCATAAAATATAGTATATGAACGGCACTATATTAGCTAGAGAAAAATGAGGCACTGGAAATCTGAGGGAAAGCTGAAAGAAATTTACACTAAGTGAATATTGCATACCCGAGGGACAGGGGTACTTGGAAGAAAATTCCTTTAAAAACAGATTGGTTTCCCCTGTCTTCAGAATTTAACTTTTTTTTTTTCTTCTTTTCTTTTTATTTAAAGTAAGTTTGCTATCCCCCATCCACCTCTTTCTCAGCACAGAGGATATTTTTGTCACATACTGTCATGCACACACTGAAGTGGTCTGGAATCACTCTGTGAGTAACTTTTCTATTCTACTTGCCATCAGTGAAAGAAGCTGGGTTTGTGTGCTATCCTACAGGAAAGGTAAGGACCAATCAGGAAAAAAAAGAAAATTAAAAAAAAAAAAACCACCAAAACCAAACAAAACAAACAAAAAAAAACCAACCAGGAATTCACAAGAATAATCCTAGAAATAAGCCCAGAAAACATGCCTTAAATATAAAGGTAACAATTCTTGCCCATGTAGTTTTATTTTCTGTTATTTATACCTTTTTCCAGATATTAACAAAACAAAAGCTTCCACTGGGTAGCAACAGGAAATATCTGCACCTTCTAGTCTGCCTTAGTTTGCTGCAAACACAGGTACCCTGCCCAGCCCTACACCTTGCCCAGCCCTACACCTGCACTAAGCACACAGGAAGGCAGTAAGATTTTTCAGAAGTCTGCAAATTTCTCCACAGAATCACCTTTGTGTGGTCTATGCCACTAATAAAACTGGGTTCATTAGCTGAAAGGAATCCCAAGTAAAACAGGGATTAGAAGGTTTATTTCGATGCTTTCCTCTACCTTTTGCTCCTACCTGATGCACAAATCTGAATCAATTATTGGTGCTCATGGGTGTCTCTCACACAAGCGAAATGAAAATCTGCTTCCTCTCTGGCCTACCCTATTTTGGCTTCTCACACTCTTCTCTCAAAAACAACTCATGACAGTTTAGAAAACTGTAAGGGAGGTACAGCAGGGAAATCCAGAACAAAAGAAAGTACCACCATCTTCCATTAGAAAGACAGACTTTTGTTTCTTCTTTGCT
>VXBW01007532.1:12499-166049 GCA_013400375.1 Thinocorus orbignyianus | reverse complement strand
AAACCAAACAAAACAAAAAAAAAAAACCAACCAGGAATTCACAAGAATAATCCTAGAAATAAGCCCAGAAAACATGCCTTAAATATAAAGGTAACAATTCTTGCCCATGTAGTTTTATTTTCTGTTATTTATACCTTTTTCCAGATATTAACAAAACAAAAGCTTCCACTGGGTAGCAACAGGAAATATCTGCACCTTCTAGTCTGCCTGAGTTTGCTGCAAACACAGGTACCCTGCCCAGCCCTACACCTTGCCCAGCCCTACACCTGCACTAAGCACACAGGAAGGCAGTAAGATTTTTCAGAAGTCTGCAAATTTCTCCACAGAATCACCTTTGTGTGGTCTATGCCACTAATAAAACTGGGTTCATTAGCTGAAAGGAATCCCAAGTAAAACAGGGATTAGAAGGTTTATTTCGATGCTTTCCTCTACCTTTTGCTCNCTGCCCAGCCCTACACCTGCACTAAGCACACAGGAAGGCAGTAAGATTTTTCAGAAGTCTGCAAATTTCTCCACAGAATCACCTTTGTGTGGTCTATGCCACTAATAAAACTGGGTTCATTAGCTGAAAGGAATCCCAAGTAAAACAGGGATTAGAAGGTTTATTTCGATGCTTTCCTCTACCTTTTGCTCCTACCTGATGCACAAATCTGAATCAATTATTGGTGCTCATGGGTGTCTCTCACACAAGCGAAATGAAAATCTGCTTCCTCTCTGGCCTACCCTATTTTGGCTTCTCACACTCTTCTCTCAAAAACAACTCATGACAGTTTAGAAAACTGTAAGGGAGGTACAGCAGGGAAATCCAGAACAAAAGAAAGTACCACCATCTTCCATTAGAAAGACAGACTTTTGTTTCTTCTTTGCTAACCATTAATGGTGCATTAAAAATACGTGATTAGGACCCTGAGAGTTGGTATGGCTCAAATTCTGTATATTGATGACCCATGTTGGAATGGAAATCAGATCAAAAGTATTCCTGTAGTGGCACTTTAACCTAACTGTTGACAGATGGAGAATGGAAGCAACATAAATGCTCTCTTTTTGTGTCAGCACTATAAAAATGTCTGAGTAGCCCATGAAAGATGGAGATGAAAGCTCAGGCAGCCATTAGAAACTGTGCCTTACCTCAAGCAATAACTCATTCCCGTGGTATTATGAAAATGGTTTTATTGCAGAGGATTACTTCTTCCCCTTCTGCAAAAATTACTGCTTATCAGCAGTGCAGAAATAAAGCCAGAAACTCCCAATCTTTGAAATTTTCCTCTGCAATCTCCTTCCCATTGGTCAGGAATTTAATAAAATGTACCATTTGATTAAACCAGTTTGTATCCCTTTCTGAAACTGACACCATTATCTGAAACACAGCACTTTCAAGTGTCCAGCCATTAGCTCACAGCAGCCTGATTGCCTGTTGCATTCATTTTTCTGAGTATTAATGCTCTGTGAGCTGCCTTGATTGGAATCCAAGCCCTTTGGCAGCCCTGGATTGGAAATCACAAGAGGTTGGAAGGGCAGGAAGAAACTCAAAAGCAGAGTTGAATAAGAGGGGGGTTTGTCTGGGGTTTGGGTGGGAGGGTGGTGGTTTGGGAGGGATGGGACTGAGGGGTGTGTTGTTTTATACACAGAGCATTTTGGTTACTGCTTGCTCAAAAGCAGTCAAGCTTCAGTGAGAAAGCAAAACAGAACCAGGTGTATTTTAAATTCTAACACTCCTGAAATCCAAAGTACGCAGGATCTTCATCGTCAACCAACAGGAAGCTACGTCAGTACATCCTGAAGGGACCACAGATACCCCAAGGGACAGGATTTTAGCTTGAGAAACTAAAGTTGAGAAGCTAAAGTCAGTGCAAGGCAGCAGCATGGTGTCAGTATCAGATCTTCCATCTCCCTCCCCCCAAGTATCAGCACCCATCACAGCACATATCACAGCAGCTTTATCCAGATCTTGCTTGACACTCCAGAGCTGCTCTTTTGGCAGCCCCTTTTGAGGAATCCCTCTTAGAAACCTATGCTGATGGACTGGGCCAAATCTCATGGGAAGGCTGCAGTGAAAGAATGCATCCTCTCGTGGTTAAAATACATTTTTAGTTTTGCTTTCTTCTGTATTTCAGGAATCTCCACAGCCAAAAAAAATCTAAGCAAGTTTTGCTTCATGTGGTGCTGACAGCATGTTGGCTAGACCAGGAAGGCTATTCCCAACACTTTTTCTCAACAGTCGTGTGCACATGTGTGTGAATATGTGCTCTCATAAAACAGAGGGAAGCAGTGGCAGAAAGATAGAGATACAGCTCTTGTACATGAAACATCCCTGCTGAGCAACTGCAAATCAAGCGACATGCTGCAGCCTTGTGGGATCCCAGGAATCATAAAATCATAGAACAGTTTGGATTGGAAGGGACTTTAAAGACCATCAAGTTCCATGGGAAGAGATACCTCCCATTAGACCAGGTTGCTCAAAGCCCCATCCAGCCTGGTTGTGAACACTTCCAGGGACGGGGCAGTGAGAAAGCAAAACAGACCCAGGCGTGGTGTTGCCACAGCTTCTCTGGGCAACCTGTTCCAGTGCCTCACCACCCTCACAGGAAAGAATTTCTTCCTAATATCTCATCTAAATCTCCCCTCATCCTATCACTCCGCCCACTGACAAAGAGTCCCTCCCCATCTCTCCTCTTGGTCCCCTTCAGGTACTGGAAGGCCGCTATAAGTTCTCCCTGGATTTCCTCTTCTCCAGGCTGAACAGCCCCAGCTCTCTCAGCCTGTAGCTTTTGAAGCCTTTGGGAAAGGTTCCCTCTGCATGATGAAAAGCAAGGCTGGAATAGCTCCCCACCCTCCAGTGGGATTCAAGACTTTTTGCTTCTCAGCCACTGACACAAACATCTGCAAGTAAATGTTTACTCTGAAACTTAGGAGGAGCGTTCTGAAAAGCAGATTCACTCTTCCTTCCGAACGTCTCTAGTATCACAGAGACATTTTCCAGGGAGAAGGTCTCCAGTTTAAACTGTACACACTGGACATGCCATGCTTTCCAAGGACCAAACAGAAATCTTCACAGAGCAATTTAGCTTCTTCATTTTTAATTTGCCATTGATGGGGTTTATTGCTGCACTTTGAGTTTGGGACATCTCATTCTCATCAAACCCTCAGGAATAGCACCCATCTGTCCTTTTTAACTTTGACTAGAGAGCTATGAGCAAGATATTCCTGAAGCTGTATTTTGGCCAACCAGGGGGCTTTGAGAGTTTTTCACAGAGAAAAGGGGGTTCATAATGCTGTAGTACCTCTAACTCAGGTCTTTTTACACAAGAGATAAGACAATGCCATACTGATGCTCAGTATCTCAGCAAGGAAGACAAGCACCTGCCTCAGAGCACAGTCATTTTCTCCAAAACCATATGGTCAGCTGAACAAATCACTCAGCTCTGTGAGTATTTACTGGTGTAGAACTACATACTCAGAGACTATTTACAGAAAATAGATTAGATATTAGGAAGAAGTTCTTTCCTGTGAGGGTGGTGAGGCATTGGAACAGGTTGCCCAGGGAAGTTGTTGATGCCCCATCCCTGGAAGTGTTCAAGGCCAGGCTGGATGGGGCTTGGAGCAACCTGCTCTAGGGAGAGGTGTCCCTGCCCATGGCAGGGGGGTTGGAATTTGATGATCTTTAAGGTCCCTTCCAACTCTGACCATTCTATGATTCTAAAAATGCCATTTGCCACCATTAAAAATGCTTAAAGCTGGCCAGCATTTCCTCGTTAAATCATCCCGTCCTGCTACTCACCCAATCTCAACATCCACAGTCTGTCTTGGAGACAAACTTTTCCAGGAAGAGGAGAGAATATAATTTCTTTTTCTAGCTATCCACCCTGCAGGGTAGTTGTTAGCTTGAGTTTAGCCAAGCGACATTTGGTTCAGTCTACATTTAGTCCTAGGTGCTGAAGTGTTTGTTTAAATCAGGAGGGACTCATACATTCAGCGTTTGCTGAGTCTGGCCCTTATTAAAGAGCTTTGCAGAGACATCAGCCACACACACAGCCTGTGCATTTTAAATTTGAAATGACAGAGTGGCTGATGTTGAAAACTTGGCTGGGTTGCTTGTGCAGTAATGTTCTTACAAAAGTTTTTTGAAATGTGCTTCATTTGCATAACTCCATTATGAGTTACCCTGTCGGAGACTCATTTAATAACAATGCCATGCTATGGATTGACATGATAGCTTATTAGGGCTTCAAATAATATGTAAATAATATTTAAATGGCTTCTCTCAGAGCCATTACTGTCAATCAAATAAATACCTATATTTTGGCTTCTCATTTTTATGTCCTTAACTAGCATTAAGAAATAAAAAAGCAACTTATACACAAAACCTGTAACAAACAGTTATTTTGCTAACAATCTGCTTCAGACTGCCAGGAAAACAACGCAGCTCGGTTCAAAGCTCTAGTTTGGGTTGCCCTGTTGAGTCTCAATATTGCAAAAATTAGTATCAGTTTCGTGGGTCAGAACAACCACCCTTTATGGACACTAGCTCAGCTAAGAGGACAGAGAGAATTCCACAGTGTTCTAAATAATTGTGATCATACACATTTTAGGTACATTTTAAGCATCAGATCTCAAGGTGCTTTACCAAACGGGATGAGGGACCATCCAAACAGACACCAAAGGGTCTCAGCTCTTCTTCATTATTGTTTCAGGGTGCAGTGAGTGCTTTGCACAATACTGGGCCAGATGGAAATACTACCCCTACATACTCCATGCCCACCTGCCAATCCCTCCCCAACCAAAGATTTGCTTTCACACTGATCACCTCCATGGTGCAGATGGGATGGGTCACATACACAAAGCAACAGGACATTTCAAATGAGCCACAAAGCCAGGAACAAAGCCAAGTCTCCTACAGATAGTCAACACTATGCCTACCACGGGTGGAAGACACTGCATGTATATAACTTGGACTTACCTGTAGTACCCAAATGACCCAAAATCTTAGTGCTCTATCTCAGCCCTGGTCCTCTTTCCCATAAAATTATCTGCTGGGTTCCTTTTCCTACCCTGTGCCTACACACACAGGTGCAGAATGAGTCCCAGTAGCCTGCATTTCAACACACTGTGCCACCTTTTTTGTTTTTTTTTTAACTTCTGGCAAAAAAACTATCCTCTGCAGCACAATGATGATGTTGCAAAGATTCAGGGCGGTACCAATGCCACATACCAGAGCCAGGGCTTCATCCAGTTTCCAGGAAAACAGCTCAGTGTAGGCAGATGTGTCCAGTCACAATCAGGTTATTTTTGACAGCTGGATTCAAAATTAACACTGCAATAACAACAATCCTATGTCAGTCATGTGTACTCTGCAGTATATTCATTAACAACATTCAACCACATGCTTTCTACTCTACGAAAGTATGACCTCACTGTTTAATGAAGGGGAAAAAAATGCACAAAAAGTACAAAACCTACACTTGAGCCAGATTTCTGCAATAGATAGCCTCTGTCTTTTGGTTTCCCTGTTTTGGAGAAAGAACCTATCTTTCTTTTTTGTGAAATTCAATAACAGCTCTTGTTTCTCAGGGAGAAATTTGCCCTCTATCCTCAGAAAAGCTGGGTTTGCTGACATGCCTTCTGGCACATCCCCAGTCAGGAGGAGAAAACCTGAGTAACGGGCTCTTAACTGGCCCATGATGCCAGTTGCTCCATGTCTTCTCTGCCACAGATTTGTTTTCTTGGTAAACTCAAGCAAACCACTTGACACTTGGCACTTCAATTCTTCACCTCTATGATGGTCTTCTCTACACAATAAAGAACTTGTGGGGTTACAACATTGACCATGACATGCTCAAATACCATTTCATGGGTGGTCATATCACAGACAGTAACAATTAAAGCTAAAGCTGTTGTTTTTTCCTCTCCTCTCTGTCCCTGAAATTCCTGCTGCAGCAGTGCCAACTAGGCTGATCTTTCTCTACAGAAAGAATAAAACCTATGGCTATTGTTCGTGGACCAGTGAGACTGGAATGGAACAATTAGGAAACACAGCACACCTCACATATGTCCTTATGTAGGAAAGCCAGAATTATTAGCATAATCACAGTGTGCTCTGTTAGCATTAGAATTAAAACTGTAGAGGGGAGGCAGAGGGAGCCCGTTGTTAACGCAGACAGTTCAGCCAGACAACAGTTGGCCTTACTAATTAGCAAACCCGTGCCACTTTAAGAGTTCTCTTTGGGTACTCCCCAGGGAATTTCAGACATCAAGGCAGTTAATATGTTTTCTGAAAAAGCTGGCAAGAGCTAAAACCTGCACAGCCAAATACCTGTGTGCAAGGAATCACAAGATCCATGCTGAGAAAAGCCTTGATTCACTCATTCATAAAAATGTTGCCAGCCTGCAGGTTCTACTGCAGGTCTCCTAACACTTGATTTGGGTTTGTTCTTCATTCTTATTTCAACTTATGAAAGCAGATGTTTATCAGAAATTAATATCTCACTTCTTTTTTTTCTTTTTAAACGTGCACCACCCATCCTATTAAGGAAGAAAACTTGAAAGTGTGAACTTTACAAGTCCAAGCATAAGAATATGATCTTGATGATCTCTAAGGTCCCTTCCAACTCTAACAATTCTATGATTCTATTCATAGAATAAACCAAACCTGCTTCATTCCTCTTAAAGTGCTTCAGAGAATTTTGGAGAGGAAAGGAATCTGAGGTTTTGTAAAGCCTGGAGCTGGACTTAAAAATGTACCTGCTGGATACCAAAACTGTATTTTTAACCAGATCTAACCCCTTGCTTCCTTATGTATCTGAAGGATGCCTCTTACTGCATCTCAATCTCACACCCAGCAGTCTGAAGACAACCCCCACCCTGCCATGGTACAGCTGCCGAGTGCTGTTCATGGCAAGTTAACATGCAGGCCAGGCCTCCAGCAGGTCCCCAAGCTCTGCTTACTAACTTGGAGATGAAAGAAACAATTATTCTGGGAAAAGCTGCGTACTTCAGACCGCATTACACTTACTTCAGCCCATGTTAGTGTATTTAAAGCACTGCTGGTTGCTTAGCATAACGATTCAAGTAGGGCCATTCATTCTAAGTCTGTCTCAGAAGACAGAAAGATCTGTTCTCCTGCACAGGGCATTTTGGCTCTGTGAAGTACACGATGGCTGCAGATAAAGATATGACTAAAGTACAGCATGCAAGAATAATAACCTTAAATGTTAAAAGCATATTAATATTTCATCAGGGGAACCAGAGGAGCTGGAAAGCACGAGGAGCCCTATCACATGATAATCATTTGGTAGGACACTACATCCAGCCACAGGGATAATTCACAGGGATTACAAGTGCTCTATTTTCATTGGCAGGGCTGGCAGGCAGCGCGGGACGCACTGACAGCAGGAATTCGGTTGTGCGAACAACTCCTGAGTAATTAATCAGGGTCAGGGCAGGATCTGGTTTCAGAGAAGTCAGGCTTGTTACTGGCACTGCTATCCCAGCTTTGCGCCAGCTCAGTTGTCCCATTTCTTCTGTTCCTATAAATCAAAGGATTGCTGCCCGCTACGGAATACGGTGGATTGAAATAATTTATTCTGCATTAGGCTGCCACGATCGTGTTTCAGTTTTGTCTAGCCCACCCATAGATGAATTGTCCAATGCTAAAATTTTCCTGAGATATAGGATCAGTGCTTGAATTCAAACACCCACACTGGCCAGCCTGATGGCCACCAGGTCACACAGGAGACTGAGCCCAAGTTTGAAGCGTGAGGCTTGTACAGCAGCTTGAGGCAAAAAGGCTCAATCCAGTGGTTTCTCTCCCAAAAAACAGCTCCTCAGAAGGGGCTTGACTATGATTCATGTGGAGATCCACACATCTCCAGGGGTAACAATACCAAATGGTGTCCAAAAAGCCTCAGAAGTTTGACTAGAGACACAATAGCAGGGAAGATACTACAAAAGCCTAACACATTCTGACCTTCGGAAAAGACCACCTCCCTGTCCCACTGGCCTGCAACAGAAAGTCCAGATCTCCATAAAACTGTTTCCTAATTGCTCCTCAATGATCCCATTTATCTCCCAGGCAAGCCAGATTGCAGTGGTTAATAGTATAAATGGTATCTAGAGCAACAAGGACTGTGGTTCTGTTTATTCCATAGCTAGCTAAATGGAACTCAACATTAGCATCAGTTACCCAAAGACATTATTCACCCAACTTTTTAAGCCTGATAACACAATTTATTACAACTTTAGGGCTCTGGACTAACAATCCATTGAAACAAAGCAATGAAGAGGATAGCCATGGCTGTGAAAGTGAACTTTATAGACAGTTAAAGCAGCTGAATGATCAAGTGGGAGAAGGCTAGCACACAGCAAGAGCTGAAAAATAATTAAGGTTTTAACTTAATTCAATTACAGCAAAACATATTCTTAAAAAAAATTAAAAAAAAAATCACATTTTCCAGTAATTCTGATACAGTTCAATTTTTACAGTATATAAATAATTCTAATTATGCTTGTATAAGGTTAGCTTTCCTGCATGTAGGCATTTAGAAAAATGTTAAACTAAATTATCTGCATGCACTGGAAATGTAATACAAAGGATTATCTGGAAAGGCAGGAGCAGGAGGCCAACATGAGCAAATCTCTTATGTAATGTCTGACAGAGCCCAACACGAGCACAGAAACAGAGCTCACATTTTCCTGGGAACCATTCTTTTTGCAAATGTAACATTTCATTATGAACATCAGCCCATAAATGGACTCTTCATGTCGTAAGAGGGAAAGGAGGACTTGAGGCAGATGCACCACTGGATTAAGAGAAGATCCTAAAAGAAATTTATCAATGTCACAGGTAATTAATTACAACTCCCCATCTACAGATGGGAATGGCTGTGTTTATCCGCCAGGATTCCCAGAATAGCAGGTGGTCAACAAAGAGCCCAGCGAGTTCTCTGGCTGCTCATCTACCTATTTGTGACTTATCTACATTACAAACACGTGGCTTTAAATTATTCCCACTGGGTCAAAGAAATTAATTGTTGTCAATTTTCATGTTTACTATCATAAGACTTACAGTATCTGCTGCTTTTCTGTGAACCTCCAGTTTTGGAGGTCGTGTGGTTACGCTTCTTATATTTAAAGAAGGCTGATTAACTTCTAATCCTCATTATTTCAGACAATAGTGTGAAAAAGATTAACTCAGAAGATTGAAACACATCAGAAGGCAAGTGCAAAGAATCCAAAAATGTAGATTTAGTACTTCTAAATATCTGCTTAACACTTAATGCTTTTCACATTTGGAGGATATGAATAAGTGTGTAAAATCTTTATATTAATCTTACCAAATACACATCAGTGTTTGTAGACCAACTGCTGTTTTACATCTATATAGAAATTTTAGAAAATAAAGTAAGGACACATGTACAAACCAACGACTGAAACACACGCACAGGTCTGCTCACTAAAAACCTTAGCAAAGAAACACTACATGGTTTTCAGGTGTATCACTTCAAAGTAGAATAGGAGTACATTTTTCTTGATGTGAATAGACTCTGGTTCTTTTAGTATATAAGCCAGTGGTGTCTGCTCCTGGGAACAGTTTGTGACTATTTTGTGGCTCTCTAGTGGTCTTTTTTTGAAATAAAGGGCAACTCTCAGTTTCTTATCTCAAGAAGAAAATAGTGTGATTGCTCAAATTGAAAAGTTATGGCCAGTACCTGGAAGCAACTTTCCCAAATCATATTTTCAAACAACACACAATTCCTTCGTATCCTGTTATCAGCTACAAACATAGGCCCAGTTCCTTGAATGCAACTCAGAGCCACAACTTCCAGCCAGAGGTATGAATGCCAGTCACTGAAGCACCACAACCTGCAAAGCACAGCTTAAAGTGACTTCGATGACCTCTGCTGCCCGCTGCTAGAATGCTTTTCCACACCAGCAGTACAGAGGAGAGCAGATCCTGATGCTTCTGTCGCTGCAGTGATCAGGAGGATAGCACCTGGCATTTTACCATATATGATACGGAATTGGTTCCCAAGAATCCACTCTTCCAAAAGCTCATCTGTGTCCAAAAACTTACAAAAGGAGTGTGCTGAACTCAGCGTGAGCACCTACAGAAGTGAAGTTAAGCCAGAACACATGCGCCAGTAAGGTCAGGATCCCAGTAACCTCATTGCCATTAAGAAAGTCTCAAGAATAACTTGAAACATAATTCATCAAGTGGAAGCATAATGACAGCTGGAGTGCTCTACCTGGTCACTCAATGCTCAATTTAATTAGCAGATATGGTCATTCACTTACAGTACTTTATAGCTGAAGCTGATTAGAAAAAGAAAAGAAAAAAGAAAACTTGGCTCAAGAGCTTCATGTTAGCAGAGTCTTCTCTTTTTTAGAGAGGAGATAACAATATGCTTTAATTTCAGGTGCCATAAACCTCCAAAAATGTTTAGGTCCTTTAACTATTATGTTAAAAATGTAATCAACATAAGTGAGCCTAAGAGCAGAAGAAACACACCCAAGTCTATTGTGTCAGAATGATAAGCATTCAGATGAAAAGACTTCAGGAGAAAGATTTTGCAGATTTATGTACAGTGAATAACATCTTTATGCTCACAGACTCCTATTTGTTCTGCCTTTGGTGCATCTCAGCTGGCTGGTCCTGTGGGTGACCTGACAGGCAAGCAGCTCCTGAGGTCTGACAGCTAAATGTCCCTTGCTTGTTGGTAGGCACTTTGAGGTTGCTTCCCAATTTCAAGCTCGCCTGCCCATGCTGAAGAGGAAACACAGGAGGGCTGAGGCTGCTCCATTCTGTTCCCTCAAAAACGTGAGAACCACATGAGGATCTGCATATACCCAAGAACTCAGCGGATACACAGCACCTGGACAGCTGAATCCCTCTGAGATGGTTTTGGAATGGTGGGGGGAGCCCCAGCATTCTGCTGGGCCCCCTGCCCATCCTCCAACTATGCATGAACCAAGGAGTTCCCACAGGCTTCCCTATCAAAACAGGAAACAGAAGAGAGCCCAGAATTTAACATGAATGGACTCTGAAGAAACAGCCCTGACAGTGAAAAAGCAATCGCAGCAAAAAAAAGCATTTGCCTGTTCACCATTTTTTTAAAAAAAAATAAGCAAGCAAGGGGCATTTGGGAGTGACATCAGAGCCAAAGCCCCTGCCTAGAAGAGCTGCCAGTATTACAGTCTGCCCTGTTTCCTTCTCCATCCCCCTCCTACCCCAAGGCCAAATCTGCCCCAGCAGGAATGAACCCAAGTGCTCTGACTGTACAAGCGCACCCCTGCCTTCAACTAACGAGGCAGTACTAGAGAACTGTTATATCCCTCAGTTCCAGACATTAATTTGTATATTATTGTATAGAGAGGTCAACTTCAGGCAAGTATTAGATTATTTATAACTTCAAATAAGTTACTTTGCAAGCTCATTTGCCAGACTTCCATGTGAGGCAGCATTTGATAGAAATATGGAAAATGGCCTGAACTTTAAATGACAAACAGATGAGAAGGTCCGATGAAAATCAAACACTTTTGAAGGCCATGTGTTTGCACAGGGAATATAAATGGGATTTTTAATTGATGTTGACTTCAGCTCATGGTAACATTTTGGGTGATCTCAATTAGTGGGGTTACAAAAAACAGTAAAGAAAGGAATTTGATTAAGGCTGGCCCTGGATAAAGAGATCTGGCAGAAGTATTCCCTACGCTTCTTAATTCGAGGAGCAATCTCTTCTGTAACGTAACCATCCACAGTCAACATACTCTTACAGCCACCAGGCACAGTAACAGCTTCTTAAAGCCAAAGATGCTGACTACTAACTATCCTATTAGCTTTTAATCAGTTTTGGGTTTTGATCTCTAGTGATTTTGATTTGATCTGCTAGCACAGAGCTAGCTCAGGACCCTGAGGAAACAGGTTGAACTAGCAGTTTCCATGAAGACCTGCGATGAGATTTTGTGTCACTTGGCTCTTCTGAAACTTAATTCCCCCAACTGCACCAACAAGGATATATCCTCTCACAGGGGTGAGATGAGGATAAATATACTGAAGCACAGAACGTTCTCACATACTGTATTAAGAGAGGCACTAAAAGCACCTAGAAGTTATTCAAATTCATTTCCCAGCTGGCATCTGCCCATGTTGGAGTAACCAAAAAGTTCACTGCTGCTCATTCAGAGCTTCACTCAGGTCACCAAACTGTTTTTAAGCTGGGCTTTTAAAGTATTTCCACCAACTAAAGTTAAATATGTTTTTCCAGCTCAAGATGGATGGGCAAGATTGTTTTATTGCACTGTTACAAAATCCTTTGTGCAGAAACAGTCTCTAAATGAAAACCATCTTCCTAAAGTAACAGCTTGCACACAAATGTACCACCAAAATACTTTTTTACCTGTGCCAGGAAAGCTTTTTGCATCAGATTTAACATATTTTCCAGCTCTGCATTAAGAAGTACTTTTTCTTTGTTCACCATGGGCAAGCAAATTGTATCTAATCAGTCATTTTTTTCAAATTCCATTTTTCTAAGAAAGCTCTGGTACCCACACTGAGAGAGTCTGATATTCCACAGGTTTATGGAGAAAAAAAAGTTAGATTTGAGCCTCCTGTTTGCTTTTCATGAACCTGTGCTATTAACCATTTCCAGATCTACCTTGATATAAAGGCACTGAAACCAGCAGAATCGACAACGGTCTAAAATTAGTTTAGCTGGTTAAAAACCAAAAATTAAAACAAAAATAAGAGAGAGAAACGTTGGTCTCCTTTCAGGGAAGGACAGCTCTTACAGTCAATTTGAACACGGGTGGAGTCATTCTTCACATCAGTGTTCAACTGCTCCACTCCCAACAAGGGCATCAGGTTGCATTTCACCTCAGGGATGAAGATTAAAACAACAGGGCACAGTGAGACAGAGCCCCTCTAGTCTTGCCAGAAGCAAGGCTTCCACCTTTCACAAGAGGGACAACCCTTGGCCAAAGCACCTTTCAGCTGATGCCACAGGAAGATGCAGCTCCCTGCAGCCTCCCAAACCTAAGCTCTCTCTTCCCAAGCCGTAGTCCCAGCCCTGACAAGACAAGTTTATCCTTGATGCTGTATTTTTGGTAGGGTTGTTCTTACCTTGACACTGCTGTGGCTGTGCCTTTATATTTGAGGGTCTTGCTCGTTTGCAGCTCTCAGGGGGTAGCCACCTACTCTTTGGGGACTCATGTGGCACAGAAGGCACAGGGATACATCATCTCCATTTCCAGACAGGCCCTGCCAGTCACTTTTTATTTCAATCTTGGGAAAATCCATGCTTGTCATCACTTCATTGCTGTGGAGCCCCTCCAGACTAGAGACCTGGGGATGGGAGGAAGGGGCAATTTTGCAAGTCACATGAAGCATGTTCCCCACTTGGCCCCTTAAGTCATTCCCACATCATACTGTTACAGAGTTCAAGAGAATCTGGGGTACCTTCAACTGTTCAGCAAATGCAGTAGTTATAACTAACTCAGAAATAATTGTTCCTTTCCCTCTACTTCTTCCACAGAGACTGCAGTCAAAAAAAAACTTTCGGGGGACTTTTAAAGAGGAAAAAAAAGAAAAGAAAAAAAAAGAAAACAACCCCAAATAAATGTTCCTTCTCTTGCAAACAGAGTGGGTATTTACCACCTACAGAAAGCGTCCAAAGAACTGAGGAGAAGTCCAGAAGCAATGGAGGTGGCTCTTGTTAAATACAATTTCACTTGGGAATATAAAATCTAGACTTGCCATTCATGCAGTTAATGCTTCATCACAGCGGATCCTTTTCTTTCTTTTCTTTTCTTTTTTTTTTTTTTGTCTGAATCTGAAAGCTAGGAGATAGAATATCAGAACACCAAAGCGTGGTGTTCTGAAGTTATTTTTCTCATTAGGTTGTGTGCTGCAGGATATAGTTAGATCCCCTAGAGATTTATCGTCTTTTGTACGACAATCAGAGGCCTTGAAAGGTGTATAAGTATTAGTTTTGAAAACACATATGGCTTAGAACAAAGAGAAATAGACTGATCAAACAGCGGGGGCAATGTACAGGAGTTAATAATACAAAATAATTCTGAACAGCGGCCAGTTTGCACAAAGCAAACATCTCAATGTGGATGCCACATTGTCAATTAGAGCCAGTCGTTTGCAGATGTAATGGGAAGTGGAATACAATATCTACATCTGATGTATGAACACAACTGTAAAGAATCAATACCATCTGGCTGCAAAGCATTTGGTCTTTTAGTCAGCAAAAGCAGGCCGTTCACACAATAAAGGACGGCTCAGACAATATGGGAACCTCAGACTTTTCAGCATATCATTTGCAGGGCAATTTTTAAAAGAGGAGACAAAGTTTCAGCAGTGCTTTACCAATAAATCTGAACGTAGGGAATAACCTTGGCGAGGGCCGGGGGTTGAGGTGGAATCTGTGTTCCTTCAGGAAAGGTTTATGCCTTCACGTGTGTTACATTACAGCCCAAATTCAGAGCCGTGTAAGCGGGGCCAGCGCCAGGCCTGGGCTTGGCCCTGCATTTTCTCATTACACTTGTCACAAGACATCAGAGGTAATCACACCACACAGCACTGTGAATGCTAATAAAATAAACCAGTGATTGATGAAGAACTTTATCCTGCAACATCAGCTATCTCAACTTGTGCTTCATGGGTACAGTGGCATTAATTGTTTCCATACTGACTTAACTCTGTTTTGCCAGAAATTAGCGCTGCTGCTATTTACTAAAATCATAATTCTGTGCCAATGCTTTTTCTTTTCCCTTCTTTTTTCCTACCCCCATTATTTACCTTCACTTTGAAAGGCGGGATGAAAGAAACTCTGCGTGTCACATTGCTTCCCCCAAGCTTTCCCACTGGCAAATTAGGCCGCGCTCTTGATGCTTGAAGAGCTAACAAGCTCTTGAAAACCTGGGAGCAGGTTTGGGTTTCTAATGACGTGTAAATCTAGGGGATGAAGGAATTGTGTCATCAAGCAGGAGATTTTCCATAGTGGGGAAGGAGCAGTTGGAGCTCGTTCGTCCAGTCTTCTGGACAAACGTAATGCTGCCCTAAGCTCTGGCACGCAGCTGCCTCCCAAGAATACACCTGGACCTTGGCTCTCAGACAAGGAAGTCTTTAGGGACAAAGGGCAAAAATAACCACAATGGGTAAAAGCCAACTGCTGAATGTGGGAAGGAATGTCTAAGTAATGCAGGACACGCTAATATAAAGTCAGATACTGACTTGCTGTGAATTGGCTTAGCTCGAGGGAAGCTGGTTCAGAATTGCCAATTATGCCAGCTGAAGATCTGACCAGCACAGTTTTCAAGGGCTTTTTTTTTGTTGTATGGAGAAAATAACGTAGGAGTTCACACGTTATGTCATATTGCACCCACACAAGTCTTAAAGGGATTCTGTACTGCCAGGAATATACTTAACTTAATATTTATTTGTATTTTATATTCCACTAGGATTAAGCTCAAGTGTCTGTGATCTAACAGCCTCAGGAGACATTGTTCAGCCAACTGTAGGATGACCACTAAATCATAGAATCACAGAATGGTCAGAGTTGGAAGGGACCTTAAAGATCACCCAATTCCAACCCCCCTGACATGGGCAGGGACACCTCTCCCTAGAGCAGGTTGCTCCAAGCCCCATCCAGCCTGGCCTTGAACACTTCCCGGGATGGGGCATCCACAGCTTCCCTGGGCAACCTGTTCCAGTGCCTCACCACCCTCACAGCAAAGAACTTCTTCCTAAGATCTCATCTAAATCTCCCCTCTTCCAATTTAAAACCATTCCCCCTCGTCCTGTCACTAGACTTCCTGACAAAGAGTCCCTCCCCAGCTCTCCTGGAGTTCCCTTCAGAACCTGGAAGGCTGCTATCAGGTCTCCCCGGAGCCTTCTCTTCTCCAGGCTGAACAGTCCCAGCTGAAATGAGCCATCCTGTGCAGAGCTGTCCTGTTCCTCAGTCCATACCATCAGTGAGGACACTCAGAACACAGTAAGAAAGTAGAGAGCCTCAGATATGCAGCAACACCTCTGAGCTAAAGGATGAACTCAAGTCTCCTGACCTTGTTGTGGGTTTGTGGGGGTTTTTTTATTTATTTATTATTATTATTTTTGTTTGCAAATACAAGAAAAGAGCTGAATGGCCTTTTCTACCCTACTGGCTGCTACTATTTTGCCTGTACTTGCTACCTTGTCAGCATCACAACATACTGCCCACTAGGTCTTGCAACATCCATGTAAGCAAAGCTTACCCACCTTCATACCTCCTGGTGTAAACCAGTACACGCTCCAAGAAGCTTGCTGCCTCTCAACTTTTAACTTTATAACTTCACATAGTACAATGCCATATACACAGACTGAAAGCAGGCAGGAGTCAAGCTCCCCCATCTTCCTGAAAATTCAAAGGGGTAAAAACAGGAATCTGCCTGACTGCCTACTCTCACCCCCAAACCACCTGAATACAAGTTAAACAGGGTCCTGTCACTATTTTCAAGACCTCCATCACACCAATGTTGAGCGCTGGTGGGTTTTCACTATGCAGCAAAGCCAAAAGACAAACTCTCAAACCATCACAGAGGGTTGTATCCCACACCACTGACTCCAAATCCTGTCCCCTGAAACAGGCCTGGCTGCAATCCCTATTTTTAGTTACGCCTGACAAATCTTGAACTGCTGATATCAGAATTTAAAGAAATACATGAAAACCACTATTTTCCTTTTAAAAAATTGTTCTCCTGGGTCTCTTGGAGATAATAATTACTGCTCTGCTCAGCTAGGGCTGTCATTATATCTCTCAATAAAATGGATAATTTTTAAGTCTCAGGAGCGTAGGGAGTGCCGCTGTTTCCTTGTGTGAGAGTAGGAATGTGTCAGTTTTGTTTAGCAAATATAATATTTAATGTCTTTGCTCTTGGCATTCGGGACCAGCACTGAGCCAACAGCAAGGATGCAAAGTACACCCTGAACAGTTGGACTTTTAAAAGAAATTAAGCATGGAAAAGAATTGTCTCAGCTGAAAACCAAAGCTAAAAGGAAAGATTTCCCCAGGAACACATGGAATACAAAAGTCACAGCAAAAACCACTTCATACATCCTGATTCTACGCTGTCAGTAGTTGTGCCTCACCACTGAACTACTGGCCCATAGAAGTCCCACTGCTGTTGCCAGATGATATTGCTGGATCTGACTGTTTCTCTCTCAGTTGCCAGGGTAATGGTCCACACTCCACAGGCAAGTGATGGCAGTCACAAACAGATTTGACACCTCCTTCTTCCAGCAGTATTCATCATCTAACCCCCAACTTTAGTGACAATACTGTATCACGTGCAAAAATGCCTCTTTACTGGCTTGAAAAGATCCCCACAAGAAAATGATCCCCAAAATCTACTGACTATCTGTGGGATTGAAACAGTCATCACTCTAGAGAGATGGTACCCAGACTCCCTGCCAGGATAATCACAACCTTTACCTTGTCCACAGTAGCACTGGAAATACTATCCTGATTTTCATTTCTTTTTTTTTTTTTTTTCAATATACCATCCCTTAACCAAAGAATCCAGCAGACAACTCACCTGTCCAGGCATCAAAAGAAGTCACAGTGGTTTCTTTGTTCAGAGCTGGAGGCCCACTTCCCATCATATGACATGACCTGTCATACCCCTGGCCTCACTGCCCTTTACCTAGGAGTACACACAGAGCACGCCTCCGAGTACAGCTGAGTCTCAGCCTCCTTGATGTTGGAGGCTGAACTGGCTTCTCTACATTCTAAAAAGCTCTTTGTGTACAGAATCTTATCTCCTGAATTGATATATTGGTTTGGGTGCTGTTTTAAATTACAAACATAATTTGTAGTACATGTCCTGGCAGAAAGAATCTGAGGGGGGGAAAAATATTTTTCAAACATGGAAAAAACCTAAAAAAAATGAAATGCAGGAGCAAATGCCTCTAGAATTTCCCCTGTGAATTCCTGCAAATTTCTGTACAGAGAAAAAAAAGTTTCCTTCCTTCTGAAAAAGGAAAGGCTTGGGCCCATAATTCTTCAGATTCCCTAGTTGTGCATTAATCTTCAGCAAGCATATGCAGAAACCCTCTGCCTCCACACCACTCCTTCTCATGCTTTCCTTCCAGTCCCCACCAACACAGCCCAGAAGAGTTCCAGCTCTCAGGACTCAGCAGAGAACTTGGTCTGCCTGGAGGAGATTGAGCACAGACTTGTAAGGAGCTTTGTGCCTTGTCACCAATGTCCCCTGGGGCTGGGGCTACATAGAGAGCTCTCCTTTAGGAAAAAAGGGAGCAAAAGTCTTGAAGATGAGAAAACCCCTCACTTCCTTGCAGACTCCTTCCTCTGTTCAGACTTAGAGCATGCAATTTAGCCTCTTAGCCAGACAAAAAACAAACCTAGAAAAAAAAAAATCAAGAAGAAAACACAGGAGAGTGGTGAATACCAGCTGCTTTACAGATCTTTCTTAATGTGCCCCCATATTTATCCAAAACTGGTGTGCAACACCTGAATGCAATTCTTCACCCTGAGGATGATATAAGCAGAGCATTTTCATGCCATCAGTAACCTGATCCCATCCAGCTGGGCTGGCTCCCTGACAGCAGAGGCATTTCATCTTCCTGCATAACCATGCTACATCTGCAAAGACAAAGAAGCTGCCATGAAGGGGTTCCCAAACACAGCAGAAAGGGAGCTGGGGGGGGATGGAGGGTAGAGAATGTGGGATGGGGGGAGGAGGGGATCATAAAAAAGACCAGATCTGCTGCACTCATGCTTAATATGAACACATATACACCAAAAATATATCCATCAAGAAGATTAAGAGCTTCTCAGATAAGGAAACTTGCTTGCTAACATCACACAGCCTGAACTTCTACCTGCCTAAAGAGTAGCCTGGCAATGGAGCTCAGAGGGACTGGGCTCAGGCTGCCAGCAGGAGCAGGGATCTGGTGAGCCAGCAAAGGCTCCAGAGCATGAAGCCATGTTTTCAAGATTAGCAGGGCCAAAAATAGCCTTGGAATCATGTTGCACCTCACAGAAGGGTTTTGGCCAACTGCAGAGCAAAAAGGGTCACACAAACAGGCAACAGTGGATTTTGTTGAGTCCCAGGAACAGCAAAGAGTGGCAAAAGGGGTTCTGACACTTAATTTTTTTAATCCTTTTTGTTGTCAGAAAGAAAAAACTTTTTCACTCTAATGTCTTTGTGCAACTTTGAAAGCAAAACATATCCCATTTCCAATGCCTGGACACTTACCACAAAACTCAAGGTGCCAGTTTGGAAACTTCTGTCTTATTTTCAAAGTTGATTTAAGCAGAAATAATAATTCGTGGTCATTCTTTAAAATTTTACCATTGCTTACAAAGATTTTTTTTTTTCTTCATAAACAAACAAACCAACCCCAAAACACTGGTGTCTCATCTTGCTTATGTTGTGCTGAGAACCCTGGTCCTACGGGTTGTCCTGGGAGCCTGCCCCTGACGGGGTACAAATGAGCAATCTGAGAGATGATAAATGAGAAATATCCCAAAGTCTGGATATGAACAAACATTCTGGAGCATCCAAGCCTCCCACTGGCTTCAGGGGGAAAAAAGAGAGTAGATGAAAGGCTGCCTTAGCACCAGCTTTCTGAATCTTCATGAGCCAGGGTCTCTGGAATTCACTGGAGTTAATGAGAGCACTGGGTGTACAAAAAAATGCAAGCCATTCCCTTGCAGAAGGGAGGGAGGCTGTGGCTCCACTCACTGCGGAGTTTCCTGTGTTCATTTGTTTATAGAGCAGAGTTGAGGTTAGTTCAGAAGAGAGTTCCTCATTTCCTCCTCCTCCTGCCGCTCTCCCTAACCAGATGTGACAATGTTACAATATTATTATCCTGTCAGCACCACAGGGGGAAATACAAATAAAATTCAGGGTGAAAGGAAAGCCAAAAGAAAAACAGATCCAAGGCAGCACCTTTCAGATTCACTGGCCCATCTCAGGAAATCGGAAACCCTTACAGCTGGACTGCGGTTTCATTTGAAACGTTTGTGGGTAAAATGATTAACAATAACTTTTTGAGGTCCTGTTGTAGGCTACGGGTGACTCCTACTGAAAGCTACAGGAGCTACCTGCAGCCCAAAGGATGGGATTGTGAACATCTGGGGCTGGGAGGGTAAATCACATCCTAGGCTGGAAGGACCAGCCTGGGTAGGTTGCACTGGAACCGTGCCCTTCAACTTCTCAGTGTCACTGGGAAAAGCACGCCTAGACTGGAGTTTCACTGGACAAACCATTGGCTTACTGGTTTTCCCTGTCTAGTCTCCCACCAAAGATGAGCAGGCAGGGCTTTCATCCAGACACAGGAACCAAGAAAGGGTGCATGAAAGGGAATGCATCAAGCAAAAGAAAAAGAGGAAAGAGGCTGTTTAAATGCAATACCATTAAACATTCAAAATATGTAGAACATTCCTTCTCATTGAAAAGCTTTTGCTTCTGCTTACCACGCTGAGGAATTCAGAGACTGGGAAGTTTTAGGGCTACTTCTTGGGAAATTTAGAAGCAGGACACCCCTCCTTTCCCTGCAGCCTATGGAAGAGCTATAGGTGCAAAGCAAACCACCAGTACCTCTGCTCGCTACCCACTGTGGCCAAAAGCCTGATACAGACATTATCAATCTCCTGCAATGCTATAAAGGCAGCCTACAGTTTTTTCTCCAACTGGTAAACTGAAAGACACATGGTCATTGCAGGAAAGACTATTAGCTATCTGTAGATCATTTTTTCTTTGGGTTTTTTTTTTCCTCTCCTCCATTCAAGGACAGGTAAATAGGAAATCTTGCCTGAGTAAAGACTTGAACCCCAGGAGGCTAAAACTCCTTTTGAAAAATAAAGAACTCAGAAATACCCATCCCGCTCCACCCTGCAAATTCCCAAGGGTATGCTTCTACCCTACTGAGAAGAAATTTCTTCTATTGGTTCATGGGAGCCAGGATCTGTCCCTGCATCCCTAGAAATTATGAAAAGTGCTTTCAAAAAATATCGTATGACATACTGTTGAAGACTACAGGTTCATCATGAGGTAGACAGAAATCTTTGACATTTCCCAGCTGAACGTGCTGGCTTTAGAGGACAGCAGTGTGTCCTGCAAAGGTGTCCCTGAGAGGGCAGCAGGATGTTCTCACCCAGCAACAGCCCCTGCTGCCATGCAGATGGGTCTCTACTGCGGCTGATGAGGAAGGAATTGAATTCTGAGTTCATGTTCCTTCAGCTCTCAGGGACTGAATGACAGAAATCATATCAAGCCCAAAGGTGGTTCACATACCACTGCGGTCCTTTCATGTGTCAGCTCTGCTAAACCACCAATTATGGATCTTGACAGACCCATTAATTCTCACGGTGTCTCACACAGGAAATCATCCTGTTTCTTCTTTATAAAATAAAGCATTGCCATTCTAAGGAAAAGAGCATCATCGTGCACCACTGCAGCTAAATATGCTGTAATCAGCAGAGGAGTTGTATGGACTGACTTGAACAAGAGTACAGTTGGAAACAAGAAAGATGCAGGACAGCCAGCTGGGCTACTGCTCAGCAGGAGTCAGACATTAGGGCCAGCTGATGTCTTGGAAACAAGAAACTTTGACAATGTGGAAAAGCCAAACCCAAGAGATCTTTGAAGCTGTTCCTACTTGGACTAAGAACCACGCTGGCATCAGTGGTTCTACCCATGACAACTGGAGCCAAGTTTAAGCTGCCCAAAATTTCCAAGACCTAAGCCAAAACAGCAGTATCTACAGACTGGTAACAAAATCATTGGAAAACATGTTTGGTACATGCAGAAGGCTTGAACTGTTCTCATTGTGGACAACTGCATTATGACTGCTTTGAATATAAGCCCCCCAAAATTAGCAGGAAGCTCTCAATTCCTCTCAAGAAGCACGATGACTGATTCTAGGGTAAGAGCTAGCACTTGGAGATCCACTGCCCAAAAGCAAGCCAGATGCAGTACTGCTTCTCTCTTTCCCTCAAGACAAGGGCAGTGCAGATGGACCTCACCCTTTGCAAGGGATACAAGAAATGTGTTGCACTTTACAGTGGTGACAAGCTGCAATTTGTTCACCTGTCTTCTCCAGTCCCCTCTACCTGATCTGCTTTCCAATACAGTCCTACAATTCATGAAGGAAGCCTGTTGGTGAGGAGGCAGACAGGAGCACAGCTATCAATAAATGCTCAGCAGAACTTTGTGAGCAGCTGTCATCAGCCAATGATCTGGTGCAAAGCAAAGTTTATATTAGCAAAAGAGAAGGAAGAAAGGTCATTTTGTGCGGGATAAATCAGCAAAAATTAGTAGAAATTATATTCCCAGACAAGAAAAGGTAATGACTGTGTGAGGTGTCTAACAAGCACACTGGAAAGAGACGACCTCTGGAGCATGCCCTGTACAGGCTTCCCCATTGTAATCAACACGGCTGTTAGGCTGCTGTTAATACAGGAACATGCTGCCTTGTTGAAAACTCCCTGGCTGCCTTTCAAGCTATTGAAAAAAAACACCAAAGACTTTTGTTTTGATTTCAAACTATTTTTCAGCACCTCCACGTTGGAGTGCCCTTGTAAAAGTGCCCACACAGTCATTTGACAGGGCTGTGTGACTCAGGCACTTAAAGGAAGGAACTAATGTCAGATGCTGACACCCACGGAGGGACTTCTGGACTTTAAAGAAATGACTTCTCTTTACCCCACTGAATTTTCCTGACACTTCCAACTTAAAAAATTATTGTTTATTTTATAAAAACGCTGTCTTAACCTCAAGTTGGAATTAATAGGTCATCAAGGAATCTAATGCTATGGTAATGCAATGCAAATATCATTCACAATATGGAACTGAAAGAAGCCAATGAATTTTTTACTATACACATTCATAAAGTGGGCAAATTTGCAAGATTCCGTTAAACCTTGCATATTTTTTTAAAAAGAAAAAAAGCAAGTTGTTCTCCAAGGCTCCTTCTTTCAAAATTTAAAAAAAAAAAAAAAAAATTGAAATCCAATATTGAAAAGTTGCAGTCACACACACTAAGCATGTGCAACTAACATTCCATACTGCTGGCTGCTGACAGTCAGTGTAATCATGAGCTGTCTGGCACTCAGAAAATATACCTTTTTTTGTTTTACCAACAAATGTTAGGCACCTTTATGAGCATGATTCTGTTCCCATCAAATTCCACAAGATTTCTACAGCATGTTACCATCAAGCATCCAAATTGTTCGTATTAAATAACTCGAAGTTGAGCTGATAACACAGAAAACATGGGAGGCGATTGAAGTAAGCTGGATCTTTTGATGTGGCAGTAAATCAAACCCACTGCAAAACAGTCTTGGTAAAGGTGAAAACCTTACAGAGTACAACTTTCAAAGCTAAATGTGTTGCAAAAGCAGGTCTGAAGAATCAGTTCACATTGAACCTTCAGCACAGACCTTTGTCTCTGCAGAATAGGTGACCTGGTCAGGACTGCTGAGCGGGAGCAGGATAGCAGATGAGATACCCAGCAAAGAGAACACCCCTGCACTATCCTGCCACACAGTGGAAATGTGGCTTATTTTGATTTTGTTTCTTGAACTGGGCCCTTAGGCTGAGATTTTCAGGAGAATCTGAAGAGCACTGCCAAGTCCCACAGGAATTCAGTGCTTTATCACCCCTTCATGCGTTTTTTAACATCTCAGCCACAGCTACACAGGCAGTTTCTATACTGAACAAGAACAGGGAGTATATGACCAGAGCCCACAGCACATCAGGAGTGAAGGAAAGCTGGATGTATTTGGGATGGTCCAAATGCTTTTATCAGAAAGAAGACTCATAACGTGCAGCTTAAAAATCAGAAACATTCCAAGTATTGATTCACACAAATCTATGGGATGTTGCATCTATTCTTCAGCTGAAAGTTGAAAAACTTGTAAAAAGGAACCACATGGTGGTGGTTCAAAAGTCTGCCCATCTTCCTGTATTTAAACAAGGAAATAACTGTGGGTAACTGTTGACTTTGCTAATGGTATTCACTGAGGGTATTCTGAGGTTTGCCTTGCAGAGGAGGAACCTGAGTCAGAGGGATTAAGGAAAGGGCCCAAAGCCACAGGGGAGGCTGCACTGCCAGGACCAAGTTTATTAGAAGTCCCCTGCAGACACCTGACTCCCAGTGATATCATGAGGCCTCTGTTGCGTGTTAGAACCACAACAATTTCATCTGCTGCTGTAAAAGGAGGAGGATTATACCTGTCAGCACTTACAACTGGGATATTCCTGAGAATTCCTAACAAGAAATACTGACATGCAAATGATTTTTTCAAAGTATATTTTTGTTTTGAAGCATTCACACGCCTGCAGTGGGAAAGGCTATGGAAACTATCACAGGGAAACATTTTTAATGCAGTCTAACATAATTTCTCAACTTTGAAATCAGATAACTTAAATTATGTGTGTGTGTCATCTTTCAGCACCCAGACCCCTGCAGAAGGGGACAGAATCAGAGTTTTGGCAGAAGAACTGTGTTTCAGCTTCCAGCTTAACAATAGTTTAGAAGTTCCAGTACCATGCAGGGGAGCTCAAAGCCTAGAAAAGCACAGGATCACAGACAACAGGGTAAAGATAGGTCAGCTTATCTACCTTCTGGCTTCTTTCCAGCATCTAGACCTGAAGTGCTCTTTCTTCACCACTCCCCTCCTCAATCCTTCTCCAGACTCCTGCCATGAGAAGCAAATTAAGTACCAGCTTCCCTTGCAGAACAGCTGCAACGCAATGCTTGAAGACCTGCACTGCAAAGAATATGGCTCAACTGCAACAGCGTGAAAGAGAGTTTAAAAGGATCCAAACGCTCTAGATATAGTCCAAATTCACAGTTTTCCATTTACATAAAATCTGAAATCTATTCAGTTTTTGTGGTTAGCTGAACAGCCTCTCACTAGGAAAAGAAAAGGGGATAAAACCCCTCAGCAAAATACCAAGGACCAATATATTTCAATATATATTTCAACATATTTCAATTGTAGATTTCAGTTCTATGAAGAATGAGTCTGATTGTCTGAATTTATAATTTATAATTTTAGCACTTCCTGCTAATGGCATCTGATTTTCTTGAGTCTGCAGGATATGATGAAAGCCTTCAAAATGCAATATGCCACCTGTATTTTGTATTTTCTGCCAATGGTTTTTAAACAGGGGAAAACCTATCGGAGTACCTTAAAAAATCAGTTCTCGTTTCTAGTTGGATTCCTCAGAACAGCCCAAACTGATTTAATGAAAATTTCTGCTTTTGTTTTCATCTGCTTTCACAGCAAGATTTGACTTAAGAGTTCAGAAAAATACTTGGTGATAGCAGTGCACAAACTCTTGTACCCACGAGAAGCCTCTGACATGTTTAAAATCCCAAAGCTGGTGTTTCATCTTCTGTTGTGCATAGTGTTGCTCTGCATTAGCGATTGTGTGTACCACACAGAGGGGATAATAATGACCTGCCTAGTGACCCAGAACAACATAGTCTCTCCAAAGCAAAGAGGAAGAAGGCTAGGGCAGGGGAAAAAGTCAGAAAGCAATCCTTGTCCCTCCCTGCTACTCAATTTACAATCATCTATACCCAAATCCAGGTAGGCTCTTTTAACCTTAAGTCCTCCTATACTTTCAACTAGTCTAAAGTCTCCAACAGCTGCCTAATTCTTCTCAACTCCTCATTTTGCACTCATAATGCTTGCTTTCTTCACTGTTTATTTGGTTATTTGTCAACAAAAGAATGGCTAAACCAAGTCAGAGTAAATAATCACCTCCTACCCAGATCCAGTAGTGGCCAACAGAGGAAGCTTACCAAGGAATACAAAAGTAAGGCCAGCATATAAATAGTTCCCCACTGCACCTCCTAGCCTCCAGAAATTTTCAGCTCAGAAACTTCTTGTGCCAGAGGTGGTCTTAGTTTTAAATGCTCTTGTTGGATATTTTTTTTACCCATTAATGGGTTTGGGAGTAGTAAAAGCAACCATAGTTTGTACCACCTCTAATGTGCTGGTTTACAGAGGTCCCAGATCTTTCCTATCTCCCAGTTTGCTGGAGTAGCAGCGATTAATGAAGTCAGCTGGGTAAGTTTCTCCCCTGCACTGCAATTGAATATGACAGATGAACCTGAGAAAACTGATGCCACACAGCAAGCCTGACAGCAGCGTGGCAGTATCTGTCATGCACCAGGGCCAGCTCCCTCCTCTGCTCCTCTTGCTACCTCTCAGCCACATGAAGAAAAGCCACTTGAGTAGACTAAGACAAGGGAAACTTGCCTTCAAACCCCTGTTCTGCAGCTGGTTTCCTGTGCTAACATCAGCCAGGCAATTTGGGATCATTTTTCTGACACTGTAAAGCAAGGCTCCCACACAGCCTGTCACAGCACTTTGGCTCCTGCTTGAATCTCTTTAGAACAATCCATTTCTCTCCACTGAATTACAGTTGAAATTCTGAGTCCTCAACCTGTAAAACGGGATAATGCACCACACCAACTCTCCAGAGCTGCTGGGGAGGAAAGACATTGAAGCCTTCTAGTGCTCAAGTACGGGCTATATATAGGTAGCACAATGTCCAGCGCAGGGCCACCAAGATGATCAGAGGGATGGAGCACCTCTCCTATGAGGACAGGCTGAGAGAGCTGGGACTGTTCAGCCTGGAGAAGGCTCCGGGGAGACCTGAGAGCAGCCTTCCAGGATCTGAAGGGAGCTACAGGTGAGCTGGGGAGGGACTCTTCGTCAGGAAGTCTAGTGACAGGACGAGGGGGAATGGTTTTAAATTGGAAGAGGGGAGATTTAGATTAGATATTAGGAAGAAGTTCTTTCCTGTGAGGGTGGTGAGGCACTGGGACAGGTTGCCCAGGGAAGTTGTGGATGCCCCATCCCTGGAAGTGTTTAAGGCCAGGCTGGATGGGGCTTGGAGCAACCTGCTGTAGGGAGAGGTGTCCCTGCCCATGGCAGGGGGGTTGGAACTTGATGATCTTTAAGGCCCCTTCCAACTCTGACCATTCTATGATTCTATGATTATAGAAGCCAGTATCACATGTGGCAAAGTGAGGTAGTGGGTAGCATCCCTGTTCTTTGAAAACAGCTGATTCTCTGCCACACTGTAGAGCAGGACAAGAAATTTGCCATTGAACTGGCACCCATGCCTGGTGGCACCACAACTGGTCTGACTCATGCCAAGATGCTTCCCACAACCCAAAGCCCCAGGTTTTGTCACACTCCCACCTGTGTACTTGTTCTTTCCTGGCTATGTGCAAAGTTGCACCAGGTAAACAATTTGCAATACTGGGGTGAATACTGGGCAGGGGCTGAAGGAAGAGGGGAGAAGGCACTTGCTTTGAGCTCATTTCTCCTCGTCCCTAGCCCTGATGGAATTGCATTCTGCACACACGCTGAAACATTAGCATCGGCTGATTTGGAAGGAATATTGGAAATGAAGTGATAGCAGAGTAAATGTCAATGCATTCAGTGTGACACACTGAGCACCAGATCTTAAACAGCTTCATCATTGTGGCATTTACTGTATCCTGAAATAATATTAATCCCACTGTTGTCCTTCTTGATGGAATCATCCATGAATATGGTTTATGGGACTGGCCAAAGTGCTAATAAGTTAAAAGAACAACCTATCCAGTGTTCCACTAAATTAAGGTCGCTTCATGGGATTTAATGAAACAAGAACTGTGTGGGGTTTCAAAGGACGTTCCTGTAATTCATGTCTATTTAGGGCTCCTGCTAACCAGAAACCTAATTTCTTTGAGTAAAATGGGTTTTTGTGAAGCCTGGCCATGTGAAAAAGGCTTTAAAGGGCAGTAATCAGAAGACCTCATCTGTAACACTTTGTTATTTCAGATCAGTGTTTTGAAAGTTTGGGGGATGGAGTTATTAAAGATAAAAAAGCCAGCCTGCAAATTAATCAGAACAAATGTATTACTGCTATTTGTCTCTCAGAAACAGTTAAAGTGAGACCAGGACACCATGAAGTTACAAATGGTATAGAGGCTTAATAAGGCAGAGACCCTGCCTCACAGGCTAAATAAGTAAATTGGCTCCCCCTTGCCCAAGAGGGAGCTGATGCTCAAAAATCCTGAGCAAATGGCATCATCTAAGGCCACTGCCTCAGAAACAGAACTGTATTTCCTTCTCCAATTGTATAAGTATGATATAAAATACTGAAATTATTAGTACAGATGTCCACTATGGAGGAAAATCACAGAATCACAGAATGGTCAGAGTTGGAAGGGACCTTAAAGATCATCCAGTTCCAACCCCCCTGCCATGGGCAGGGACACTTCCCACTAGACCAGGTTGCTCCAAGCCCCATCCAGCCTGGCCTCAAACACTTCCAGGGATGGGGCATCCACAGCTTCCCTGGGCAACCTGTTCCAGTGCCTCACCCCCCTCACACCAAAGAACTTCTTCCTAATATCTAATCTAAATCTCCCCTCTTCCAATTTAAAACCATTCCCCCTCGTCCTGTCACTAGACTCCCTGACAAAGAGTCCCTCCCCAGCTCACCTGTAGCTCCCTTCAGATCCTGGCAGGCTGCTATCAGGTCTCCCCGGAGCCTTCTCCATCATACTAATTTCCTATTAATTTTCCTAATTTAAGGTCCAGCTTCCACCAATTTTTTTCTTGTGTCCTTGATTTAGAGAAGCAGCTACAGCATCTTCTGCAAAATACTTCTGGGAAGCCACCTTAAATATGGATGGGGCCTGCACCCAGCAGTTAAGATCACTGAACAGGAAAGGACAGAAATTTATCTTAGCAATTTCTAGGCCTTTAGAGAAAGGAAAAAAAAAACTATACAGTGCAATTACTGCAGCTTGCACCCATGGTTTCTACAAACTGAGACTTGTAGAAATCAAACAAGGGACTGCAGCTGCTCTAAGGATTTTATATCCTGAGCAGTGTTTAGTCATACCTTGATGTTTTACTCCAAAGTGAATACATCATGGGGATTAAACGTACCTGACTACCTGCATGGATGATAATCCATGAAAAGGCTTCACTGGGAACAGAAATGAAAAGTGACTGTGCCACTGGAGACTGCCAAAGGAATAAGGGACCGGTGAGCTGTGTTTGCCAGAACGAGAATTAGGTCCAGCAACCAGAAGTGTTACCTGCTACTGTTAAAAGTGAACCTGTAAGAACCACCACAGACCAAAAATTTGATGAAAGACACAATTCACAGTTGCCCCAGGAAAAAATGAAGCCTTTCCATACTCTGGAGTGCTGCAGAGTCAGCTAGATATTCCCCAGAAGTCCAAAACAAGCTAAATCTCAATAGTCACACTAAATCTATGACCCTTAGATTCAGATCTTGTATCTCTTTTCTAGATTCTGGAAATAGACTGCTGATACCTGTACCCAAGCCAAGGACTAATCCTGACAGGTACCTGACATTAATATGTATTGTCAGAAAAAGATGAAGAAGCTTGCACTGCTTACATTTCCTACCTCTGTGACTCCTCTCAAAGGCTTGATAACACCCACTGCTACTGCAGGCTCTTTCCAAAGGCAGAGTTGGCAGCTTTGAGTAGGACATCAGACTTCTACAATCTACAAAATAGCCAAGCATGCCAGAACTCAGGAGCCCGTGCTGGACTCCACTGATGTTGTGAGAAACACTATGGGGCTGGCAGCTGTTTCTAGGAAGAAATGCTGCTCCTCTGTTTCCCAGCCTCCCAACTGCAACAGGGAGGAGGTGGCCTCTCTTTGACTTCCCAAAGATTTTATTCCTAGATTCACCCCATTCCACCCATTCCATCACCCTAGATTCCACTTATCCTTCATTCTTGCTAAAGCAAAACCCTAACACTGTCAAGAAAACTTGCCCCTGCCTTGCCCACAGCATGTAAGAGAACACCTACACATTCCTGAAATCTAATATACATAATAACTTTTAATTCCAGCATTTCAGTGCTTACCACAAGCAAAAGGTACACCTTCAGTACTTTGGTAACAGAAATCAGTGACCATATCTAGACCAGCTACAGACACAGCATGCTCTGCCTGCCACCAACCACTCCACCAGTCCATACACAGGCCTTGGAGGCAGGCTCTGAACCGCCTTGTCAGGAGTACCCAGCCCAGCACAGGGAGATTTGAGGCAGCTGCCTGCTACCTGCAGGAAGGAAACTCTTCTGTGTGTACCAAAGGGAGAGCCTGCATGCATACACTTTCTTTGGTCTTCTCATCTTTGGAAGGAATATGGTTGCCCCAGTTTGTCAGCTCCACATGGACTCAATTCTAATGGTAGACAAGCTTAAGAGGTTAAGGAAAATAAATTCATTGGCAGGAAAGACTGCAATGAGGGTTGTAACTTGAGAAAAGGTTGCAAAAAAAAATATAATCCCAAATTACTCTTTTCCACAGGTCATCTTCGCAGCTCTAGTATCTACTAGGCAGAATCCTTAGGACATGCCTTACATGATCCAGCCATTGGAGTCATATCCTATGAGGCAGAGATTGACTGGAAATGAAACCAACATACATCATGTCTGCATGACAGACTGAAACACACACCCACCACAAGAAGAATAAAACCCTCTCTTGAATGTGTCTGCATTGTAAAAGAGAGAGGGGGAAGATTGATTTATTTAAACAGTACTTAACTAACAATAAACACTATCAAACCAAAGCAAACTAATGCTCAGCCATTAAAGCATCCATTCAATGGCCCATCTGTCATATTGTTAAGACCTTTAGAAGTTGTTTAACAAAATGTTAAATAAGATGACATTCAGCAGCACAAAATGCTTGACTGGTTAATGCAACAAAAGGGGTTGGCCTGCTGGTGTTTGATATACTGCTCTGTGCTACAGGCTGAAAGCTCTGGAGCACACAAGGGGGCTCCCGGGCTGTCGCTTTTTATCTCACTGAGCCCTGCCAGAAAAGCCCAGAATCACCACAGGCCAGTGTCAGCAGCATCGTGCAGCAGAGAGGAAGAAAATTGCAATGGAGACAGATAATGTGTACTTTCCAAGGAAAGAAAAAGGAAGCAGAAGAGACAGATTGGCCCACCAAAGGGAAAAGGAGGAAAACCCCAAGTTATCATATTCTTGGTGACCCATGCCTGTTCCAAATCCAGATTAGTTTATTTCTCACTCACCTCCTGCCTTTTATTCTGCATTTGACAGTAAGGTTTGATGGATGTGCCATGAAAATACTACGGACTGGCCCTGGCAGACTATATAATAAATATCTAACATCTTGAAAGGTGGATGCGGTCAATTCAGCAAAGATGCATGTAAGTTTTGTTTGTTTGCTTTCTTGCATGAGAAAAGAACTGTTCTCATACCCTTTTTAGTACAACAACCCTCATACAACATGACTTTCTAGGACCTGACTGCATTTGAGGCTTGTACAGCTTCAAATCTATCACCAGGCATTACAACTAGGCAAGGTAGGCAATCAGGAAACTTCCTGTAGTAGCTGAATACATAAAACATTGACCTGAAAAAGTCAGTTTCCTCAGGAAAAAATAGTATCTTTCTTTCAGACCTGCAGAAGGAAGAAAAGGAAAAAAGTGTTTGAAGTTTAGAACCTGTAAGAGTTTTCACAAGACACTACTGCTCAGCTCTGTTGTCACAGAAGATGCTCCCCAGCCCCAAATGCTACTAATAAAAATAAAAATCTGTGCAAAGCAAATAGCACCGTGCAAAAAACTGCTAAAAATAAGAGGGCAGTTTTCTTTTATAATTGAAATCCTTCCTCTGGTATTACAAGACCTCTTTTAAGACTCATGGCTTCACAATACTATGAAAGGTAACCCCTTGTTTACTAGTATCCTTCAGCATACAAGGGTTTTGTTTCTCTTATAACACATTTCCCTTACCGGTGCTGAGAAGACAGAACCCAGGAAGCCCAGCTGGCAGGTTCAGATTTCCCAGCAGCTCAGCACTAAGTGCAGGGGTCCTTGGAAAATCTGGCCTCAAGCACCACAGGCAGAGAGAGGTACCAGGTACCCCAAATGGCTGGGGTGTGCTTTAGCATGGTGACAGCTAATTAAAGTCTAGTATTAGCAGGCAGTACAGAGCTTATGTCCTAGTGCTAGACTAGTGTTGACAACTACACCCCTGCTAGTCAAGATAGTAGAGAAGCACTGTGTTAACCTCTAGGGTGAAAGGTTGTAACCTAGAGAGCTTCCTGATGCTTTCACTGTCTTTCAGCAGTAGCCAAATACATAGAAGGATGAACTACAATTAAAACTAACCAATTGTTTACAGGTAACTTATTGATTGAGAAAGTATTCCCTGAGAAAACGTTCTTTTAATCAAGTGTTATTTAATACATCAAAACTGAGACACAATAAAATCCTAGAAAACAGGAATTCAATACATGTTAGCAAGGCTAGAGAAACACCAACTGACAAATGCAGAGAGTTTACCTTGGCTGCTAACAGATACTAAAACTGCAAACCTTGTTCATGCTGTGGTTGATAAACAGATTTCTTATCGACTATGAACACACAACTGAAAAAAAAAAAACCCAAAACAAACCACTGTTCTACAAGACTGAAGTATATTATTAGAAAGAAAAGGAAAAAAAAGGTACTTTGCCAAGCTGGCTCTAAGAACCCCAATCATCTGCCATAAAGGTGCTACTCTCACACAGTGATAGTGGCACTTAAAGCATGAACCAGATGTGGACACAGCTTCAGCTTAATAGCAAGACTGATGGGGAAACCACACAACCCCTTCTCCTCTCAAACATCCTCACCCAGCCTGTTTCTGCCTCAACAAGATCTATTCCAGATGAATAAGGCACCTGGGAAAAGCAAGCAAAATCACAACAGCGTTCTGTTGATGACGTGAGTAAATAACCATATATATATATATTCACTCCTTTCTCACTGAAATTCTCTTGGCTGTCAGTACAGAATACTCACAGAAACACCCCAGAATGGGCATTTTCCAAACTAAAACCTCTAAAGGTCAGTCTCCAGTTCTACCAAATTCAACACTACCGTGACTGTGTCACCTCTTGGGAAAGGGGGAGGGATTCTTCAGCAAAACATATGGCAACAGCAGTTTATTTTATCACACTGCTGTATTGTTTTGAAGTGAAAGAAGGCTTGTAGGGAGAGACAGTATCTTTTATTAGACCATCTATTATTGTTTCTTCCCCGCCCTTTTAAAAGTAGTTTATTTTATGGGTTACGGGTGACTAGAGCAGAGAAAAGAGCTCTGCTGTAGTACTTACAGACAAGAGAAGAGAAATAAAGATAAAAAGGAAAAATAAAGAAGAAATAAAGTAAGACAGGCTGATCTATTCAAAAGATGGCACATGAGGGTTTTATTAGAGGCATATACTGGCAGAGTGAGGGGAAACACCGCAGAAAAAAAGACTCATCCTATACAATGAAAATCTAACTACAGACTGATTCAAAGAACCAGCTGAAAACTCCAACCAGGTCAGCAGAAAGAGCATCACAGATGCCAGTCCAGCCTCTCCTGTATGCAGTTTTCAGTTACATAAACATTGCTGTGAATAGTGAAGTAAGAAAAAAAGAGGGTATACCCAATTTTGGACTCTGAGCCTCTGAGTGCAAATTGCATAGAGGAATACCAGCTAGCTGCCATCTGCATGGCAGCTTTTGACACAAAGGAGAAGAGCATTGCACTGGCCTTTTTGGTTTCCTTCCATTTTGGGAAATATCTTTGCACTGACCTGTCCCCCAAGATATGAATGGAACGGAAAGCTTTCTGCCTCCAAGCTCACCTGAGTAACAGCAGGCAGAGTAACAGGAGAGCGCCAGCATGTGGAAGCTGCACTGCTGCAGCTCCAGGGAGATCCTGGCTCCCACTGCAGATTCTTTGCTTGCAGGATCATTAGTTAACTTCAAAGAAGCGGCTGACAACCTTCCACGGCGCATGAAGAAAGCTGGAAAGATCAATTACAAAAATGATTAGTATGCAAACTATAGCCGGGTTCTGCAGGCAGCTATTCCTCACTAAGTATATCAGAGACTAAACAAAAGGATAAATAAATCATCCCAGCCTCTGTTTACAGCAGAAAGAGCAGCCAAAAAGAAACCTTTAAGGATTTCAATTCTATTGGAAACACTTTCCTCTTTTTCTGTCAAATATATTGCACTGAAACTTAAATGAAGCTTTTAAAACTCAAAACTAAGAAAACTCATTACCGCATAAAAGGACCCATTTGCTTCCTTGGTGAATTAGTCATCCAGCTAATCTACCTAATTCCTCCTATTTAAAGCAATCTTGCTCCCATCAAAAGTTGTCATTAACTGTACCTGTGCTTTTTGTTCCAGGGACAAGGTAACACATTGTTACAGTATGTGTGCTTGCACAGCAGGAACACAATGGGTTTGCAGTGGCAGAACTAGATATTTACCCAGAGCATTTACATGTACTGTAAATTCTGTTTTCAGGGACCTACAAAGTGGATATTAAAAATGAAAAAAAACCACCAACCAGAAAAAAAAAAAAAAACACAAACAAAACAAAACAACAAAAACAAACAAACAAGACAAAAACAAAACAAAACAAAAAAAAAAACAAAAAAAAACCCCAAACCTCACCACACCAACTTCTCTATAATAGTCAGTTTCTTGAGCCTCCCTCAACCTGCTCAGTGGTTTGTGGATGAGATTTGTCCTTTGTAGCAATGGGCAGACTTTTGCCCTTTAGAGAAAGAGAGAGTAAGAGTTTCTCAGGCTTAACTCTTGCCTAAATACACCAAGAAATGTGGTTTGTGAATGCATCAGGCACCTCTGTTCCTTACTAACATGAACTAGTAGAACTGCACTAACATCCATAGAGCTGCACCTATTAAAAACAGCCAAGGATCTGGGCCTATAATACAATGCTATAAAGGCCAGCAGTCCATTAGTCCTCCCCTAAGGGGGTTGGGAATAAAAAAACAAACCAAGAGATATCAAAATATAAAAGCTGAAAACCAGCTACTGTGACTGTATCATCGGGTTCATCTTTCAGGCAACTTCTATGTGATTGTTTAACCTGAAGTGGCCTTGGATCAGCACGAGAGACTTCCAAAACCTGCAAAGCACATAAGGGGTCATTCATCCATGAGCCTATTTGATTCACGCCGTTTCAGAATGAGCAGAGCACATGCTGACTTGGTACACTGCCTTACCATAAAGACATTAAACCAGATGTGCAGCAACTGACCAAGAATGCCTTTCCCCAAGCACGCTCTTTCTTCCTGCTGAACGATTTGTTATGTAGATACGTCCGCTGAAAGGTTACTGAACCACGCAGCAAAGAAAGATGCAGAGATATGGAAGCTGCATCTTGGACCGCAGCAGAATTCCTTGGATCCATGTCGAGCCCCAGAGAAGCTGTGCTGCTGTTAAACGGCTGATTAGTTTATTCTGCCAAACATCTGAGAGCATCATTAGTTGCACAAATGGCTTGAATTATGATCAAATGAGCTGAGTAACCTGCTGTCATGAAACTCCATGTGAGTCCTGTTTTATCAGATCTCAACATGTGTTACTCAGTGCGAATCCATGTCTCCTTGCTCTGTCTGACAGCTCATCCAGGCCAGGGCATCCTAAGGACCACCTTCCCTACTGAATTTTTTAACCCAAAGATTGCCTCAGTGTGTTTCCACCAGACAAGAAGGATTAACACAAGATTTTCAGACATCTTTTGCCACTGTACTTTCAGATGCTCTTTTTGATAGTAGGGATATGGATGTATTGCTCTCTACTTTTAGGAGAAAAAAAAAACCCAAACACCTCACATTTCCTGGCTGTTTGAAAGTGATGGAAAGGAATTAATGAGACCAGTTTGTCATTTTGCTAGGACAGGACCAGGCTATCTCTCTTAGACCACAGAAAGAGTACTCTGCACAGTACCAAGCATAAGATTTACCTCCCTACTTTACTTTTTGCTGCCACTCCTGCAATCCAACATTTACAGCAAAGGGGCTCTGCCATAGATCAAGATCCATCAGCTCAATTCCAACAGAAAAAAATCAAATGCCGGTATTTCAAAGCATCAGTCCTCCAGTCTACTCCCACTTTGGAAGGCTGACACCTGCTGTGTTAAGTCCCAAGAGTCAGTAAATCCCTGTTTTCCTGCAAATGAGAGATTCTTGTATAAGCAAAACCATCAGTTCCAAATTATATTTCCTCTACTGGGTCTCTAAAGTATTTGCTCAGAAAGCATCCAGCCAGTATCGCTCACAAATGTGGGAATTTTCCATGTATTTACTTCTGCCCTGGGAGATACTTCACTAAACAGGAGATAGCCTGTACAGAATCAACACAGCTGAAAAATAAACACCAAAACTCTGCAGTTCTCAATTCAGAGACACTGAAACATTTTATGCTGCAATACAGAAGAGTGCTTCTATGCAAAACTTACCCTGAAATTATTGCATGGAAAGGCTACCAAGGAATACATAGAGGCACTGATGAAAGATTTGTAAGGGTAGTTATACATGAGTGTGCTCTTTCTCAGTTTTACAAGAATTCTCAAAATTAAGAATTTCATTCTCACTTCTGGTAATAAATGGCTTCTAAAATCCAAAGGGGACACACACATCACACAAAATCCACTGCTGTCACCAAGAAGGGTTACACTCATTTAGCCATGACTGATGGATCAAGAAACTCCACAGCCACTGCTGTGTCAGCGCTGTCAGTCCAGAACTAAGCAGCCAGGTTCATTCCTGAGATGAGCAGAGAGATACCCAGGCTTCACACAGACCTGAAACCTTGTTCAAAGAGGAGCTGTTGGGGGAGGTACAGCACAGATCAGGTTCATTTTGTGGGGCGCACACACTGAGTGCACTGCATTGGGACTGAGCTGCAACATGACCGTTTGGTGCCTTGCTTTGGATGATACAGAAAGGACTTGGAAAGACACATTTGTTTTGCTAATGCAGAGCCATGCTGCAGCTGCACTGGATAGAATTAGTGACCTGCCTCATACTTCTTTTTTTCCTTCCTGTTTTCAAGCACTTCCTGAACCAGAGTCATAGAATCATCATACAATCATAGAATGGTTAGAATTGGAAGGGACCTTAAAGATCATCAAGTTCCAACCCCCCTGCCATGGGCAGGGACACCTCTCCCTAGAGCAGGTTCCTCCAAGCCCCATCCAGCCTGGCCTTGAACACTTCCAGGGATGGGACAGCTGTCCAGCTGAGCTAGAACTTCAGCAAGCACCTGGCAAAATGCTCTATATGTTATTTTGGATCATCAGATAAAATAAAATAAAATAAAATCACAGCAAACATTCTTAGCTTTAATAACAACGAGTCCAAGATCTAATCTTTTAGCACTCATGGCCGGGGATTTTCTAACATGAGTTTCAAGTGAAACAAGTAGTTTCTGTAAAATTAAACTTTTCATTCAATAAATTTCCATGTATTTCTTTTGGGATAATCAGAACAAAACTATCCAGTTTCAAGGTGGATATACTTATTTGAGTTCACCTGACCTACTACAGTGCCTCGTGACATTTCAGTTTTCAGCTACTGCTGACAGACCATTCATACAATGGTGCCATATATAGGCCTGGGAAATATATCAAATATTATGCTACTAATAATTAACATGATACAAAAATACCACTTCTGTCAGGAATACTTTTGTTCAAAAATATGCTCACAGATCATGTGTAATTGCAACAGCCTTACATAATGTACAGGGGGAGAAAGTACACCACAAACAAATAGTGTATTTTTAAACTCCAACAACTGTTACTGTATGAAGACAAGAGAGAGAACCTCAGTGGGATTTTGATGCCTAACACCTGTAGGCTCCCAGCCTGGAGCAGCAAACCTGAACCAGCCACTAAAATCAGTTGACTCGTTTTCTGCATAAAACCTTTTTCTATTGTTGATGAGGAGACACTTCACAAAAACAAAAAAACCCACAGATCTTCATATTCCAACTCACCACAATGTCAAAAATAATGTTTTTCCTCATGAGAGACAGAACTGAGAGGCAGAATTAGTCAATAGCTCTCTTTTGCATAAACTCACCCTCTCAGATTTGTAAGAATGCTTTCATTACTCAGCTCATACAATGCACTGCAACTGAGATACAATTCTTTTCATTAATTAGAAAAGATTACCAATGCTGAAGTCCTGATCTCCTCTCCTGACAGAAGAAAAAGCATGATCAACACAATTATGCTCACATAAAGGTGGAGTAAAAAAGCAACCATGCCTTGCAAATTTACCACTAATGTATTTTCCATATATAAATCCATAATTGTATTTATGGATTTACTGTGGCTTCTAAGGCAGTAGCTGCAACTTTGGGTGTTTGGTTTTTTCTCTTTTTCTTTTTATGAAAGGACATCTGGATGAGGCACATATCCCCAATTAGTATTCTTCTTGCAACAGAGCTCCAGCATCTGTTCCATATGCTACTGTATCTTGTACACTGACTAATTTCCAAGAGCACTGGATTTTGCAGGGTTTACTAGAGTGCTATTAGAGGCCTCATCAATATGTTCCTTCACTTAAGATTCAAAAACCTCCTCAGTATTATGAAATATAAGCTTAAGGCTTTTTTCTCCTAAGAAGTTCTCACTACTGCAGTTCTGTGTACTGTTGTTCCTGGCTGCCCTTGTATCCCTCCCTCTAGTTACAGAGAGAGCAGACATTAGTTCTTTTTCTGCCATGGTCTTAAAGAAGTCTTTGTTCCAAAGCTTCTTAATGGAGCCCTAAGATATGGAGGCATTTTACCATCAATAATCTGCTACCCCTTAAGGGCATATTTTTCCTGCAAAGCATTCTTCAGTGTTTTCTTTCTGATGCCTCTGAATGACCTGGAGTAGAAGGGCAGTTCCAAGTAGCCTCTGAGAATACAATGCTGGGGAGAGGTTTGCCAACAGAACCTCAAAGAAAATCATTTTATGATTTCCCTTAAATTCTTTTCTGACCTTATAATAAAGCCCCATTAGGTTTCCCAAACTTCAGATGTTCTTTTCCAAGTATCTTCTTTTAATTGGGCAAATGACCAGAGTATTGCCAGCTTTTTATCTTCCACTTTCTTCAGCCTTTCTGGTTTGCCAGCATAATTTCTTTCACACAAGAAGTTTTTAGAAATGCACTTTTAAGTCAAGATGCAGTAGTCCTGCAATACAAGCTGATCTGCAGACAGGTAAAGATACCCACCTTCTCCTTCAAATAATCCCTGCCCAGTAAAGTTATTCCCCAGATTGTTTTCTGCTTTCCATGTAAAAATAATTGATTTAGGCTTTTTGGAACATCAGGATGCTGTCATCCTCTAAGACTTTATGTTATTTTCCACACAACATTCATTATTCCATCACATACCTGCACTCATATGACACCCATCAGTCTGTCCTACACGTGATCTGAAACACTTTGCTCTATGAAGTGTTTGTCACTTCTTGTCTTGATCTCTCTCACTGTTGCAAAAAAATTACGAGTAAGTACTTGTGGGAGTATTGAGGAATTCAACCTGATCACTATCGCACCTACATCTTGTCTCTCCTGCTTGAGGACAAATCCTGAAGGCTTTTTTCAAAGGTATTTTCATTTCCACCAGGGACTTTGCTGAGCAGTGAATCATAAGTGACATTTACCTTCTCACCCACACAGTGCAACCAACGTGCAGTTTGTCACTTTGGCCACCACTTTCAAACTGCTGTCAAAACATTTCCGAACCTGCTTGTCCACTGCTTCCCCACTGTCAACCTGAGCTCTCCCCTCCAGCCCCTCCAAGCATGCACAAGGAGCACACTGTAATCCATTTGGGTTTTCAATCAGTTTCTCCCACGTGCCACTTTTACATATTTTTCTTCTTACCAGACCTTATTCAAATTTATTTCCATTTGCCTCCTCCAACTGCTTTATGTAGCCTGGCTACTGGATGTTTTATGACTTCCTCAACTTTTCACTTCAGACTTCCTCACCCTCTTGACAGACAGTCTATGTGAGCAAAGCTTGTGTTGAAACAAAAACACTGGTTTTTTGCTGGCTTCTTCTGCCCTCAGTAAAATACAAGCACTACACATCCCAGGCATTGATTCCTCTCACATCAGTATCTCCTAGTATACGTGGGAACATCATTACAATTTCAGCTCTACAGACAGAGAGCCTATCCACAGCCAAAATAAAAATCTGTTGAAAATGTGCATACATACACACACACGCACTATCTCAACATCTGTGGAGACCAGTCAAAACTGTCAAACTAGCAATTAATTTCAGATGCCTCTAGTAAGCCTCTCAATGACATGTTGCCCTCCAGGAGCTGAAGGCAGGATGCCACCCATCCTCAAGCTTTCAGAGCCACGTCACTTCACTCAGTAAAGGGAAAGGATTTGTGACAGTGATTCCTGCCATCAGTGGCCAACTCAGTTTCACTCTCACCATGGCCAGGGAAGCTGAAGGTGCCTGATGTGCCTCCACAGCCTGGAGTACCACACTCAATCAAGTTTTGCCCTCTGGTTTCACTAAGGTTTGTGGTTGAATTTTCTTTAATGTCTTTTTCCAATACCTGGATCTTTGACTTGGTATTCCAATTTTGGGTTATTATGACTACTACAGGAAGAGTAACCTGGTTCATTGAAGCCTTGGGGTCTTTCAGTTGCCCACTTCATTGCCCTCCAAAGCACGCCTGAAAAGCCAATGTTTAAATTTTGCTTGTCAAGGCTTGGGATGGCTTGGTGGAGTTCACCAAGAATTTTTTTAATTATTGTTATTATTGCTTTGTTGCTACACCTGCTGAGGAAAAAAGGCCAGCAATGGAAGGGTTTTCACCTCTATGGGGTGGGTGGAAGGATTATGTAAACAACTTGTCTGTCTGGAAAAAGGGGCCTTGACAGGTCCCGTGTTGTCAAATGACAATTGTGACTTCTTGCATTTCAAAAGTCACGCTCAGATGGTTTCATCTGAAACCCTCTGGGTAATAGTAGCCTTTTGAGGTTATGATATCTCTGGATGGAATTCAATAAAAGAAATTCGCTTTCAATTGAAGCCCTGGAACACTGCCAGACAGCCCCAACAATGCGATATGTCTCCAAAGAAAATTGGACTGGTGTCCCCCCTCCTTTCTTCTCCTCCCCTTTCTATTTCTCTCTCCCTCCTTATTTGTGCTTTTAACCTCGTTTGTGGGTTGCTTTTTTGATATATTTCCTCTCCCAATAAGCTTGGGATACTGAAGCTTTAAAAAAAAAAAGAAGAAAAAACCCACTTGGGGCTGAAACAGTAGTAGCTGGTAATAGAGAGACACAGGCACAGCAGCAATGACAACTCGCTCTCAATAGCTGACCTTTGCCATCTACGTGAAAGGAAATAGAATAGAACCTCTGCTCTAAGTGAAGGGGGGATATTACTACAACCACCAGCTTCCTAGCCCTTGTTAATAAGGCTGGTTGATGCAGTTATTTATTTATTTAGTTTAAGGCCAAGGGAAGAGAAAAAAAGCTCACAAAACCTGCCTGACTGCCAGAGGCAAAGTGTTGGCTTTTTGCTTGGGTTGTCATTCACTCTGCCTTGGGATTTATTTTTGCCTTCCACACCCCCACACCCCCCACTTTCTTTTCCCTGGCTTTGGCAAGAGCTGTAATTGTCTGTTTTCTCTTGGTTTTGATCCTCTAAGCAGATTAACATGTGTGCATAGCAGGGAAGTAGAAGATGGAGAAGATGCATCAATCTAGTGAACGCATTCATTTTCTTCATTATTTTCTTAGTCAACAATCTACTCTTACACCGCTACTACAACATGTGATTTTTTTTTTTTTATTTCCTATCAGGTCAAACAGGCATAGGAAATGTGTAATAAAAAAATAAAAACCCCACACCTTGGAAACAAACTGTAGCTCTGTTTGGCAGACTTTGTGCTGAAGTTCCTCGTGGTTTGCATTTGATTCACCTCTAGGCTGTAAATCCCTTCTGTTGTCTCGGCTCTACAATGATTTACTCTCCTGCTATCAGGTTAAGATTTCAAAACTAGTAAAGTAACAGCAATGTTAGAGTGAAAAAGAAAAAATCTGACCTGGTTCTTCTCCCTACAGCGTTATTTGTCCTTTTATCCCTCCAAACCTCACAAGCTACATAGGTTCAAGTCTGGTCAAGTGTCAGCTGAGAGAACAGGCATGGAGAAAAACAAAAAAGGGGTGTGTGTCATTTGTTCTGTACACGGTGCTCTCTTCTGATCAGCCACATCACAAGGATGGTAAGGGATGTACAGCCACAGTCTTTGACAAGAGATGTCAAACCAAACTCCTGCCTCATAGGGATCCCTGGAATCCACTTGCACTTTCAAGAGAGTGGCCTGATTGCTGTTATCAAAACCACATCTAGAACACAAGCTTCTGATCTACGAGTTCAAATCCCACTCTCATTTCAGATTACTACATTTTTAACCATTTTCCCTAAACTGTTCTGCACAAACTATTAAATAGCCACGACAGAACTCACTCATTTCACAGGAGCAGTTGCAGCTAGAGTGCCTTGCAGAGAATTTGTTCATACAAATTCAGAGTGTCAGCAATAGCATCAAACATATCTGATCCCAGTTACCTGGAGAAAACTATTCAGGTACTGCAGAAGCAAGCAGATGGCAGCTCTGGGTGAATTTGCATGCACAAATATTAAAGAGGGATTACAGGTCTCTAACACACAAGATTTCCCCTAAAATTCTCAGAAGTGCAAGGAAATTAAACGACTGCTCCAAGTTCACCAAACAGCTCAGTGACAGAGCAAGGAAGAAAAAGCAGGTCTCACTTCCCCCTCTCACACCCAGTCCTGAAAACACATCACCTCCTTAGAGCACAGACTGTGTGTAACAGACCTCCCCAGGGGCTAAAGTATTAACAAGGTACTAAAATATTTAGGTGCATTTACACACCTCGTGATGTTGGATTAAAAAATGGTCTCATTGTCTCAAGATAATATGTAAATAAAATACATGCATGTGTGTCTGAGTGCAGTGAAAGTTCATGGAAGTGTATTCAGCTTCTCATACATTCGCCTTGTCTTAATTCTCCTGAGTGCTAGGCTTGGATAGACATAGGCTATTCGGACTGGCTTATCTTATTATTATATTTAAATTAAAGAAGAACTTAATTCTCTCCTCGAAAGATTTACAAAAGGCACTCATTTGTTTGCTCTTTATGGACAAACTATCACTCTCCAGAACATTTAACCCTCTCTCCTCTTTGCAGGAAATACCATTTAGTTACACACAAAAATATATTCTAACTACCTGTATAATGCATGGGGGTGTTTGAAGAGCAGCATTAGAAAGCGAAAAACAAAAGAAAAAGAGAAAAAAAAAAGTACATTTAAATTGTTGTAGAGCTACTTTCCTAGCCTTTTTAGTACTTGAAAAATTTTAACATTGTTATGGAGCAGTAAGTCAAAGCTCTCCAGGCAGAGCAGTTCATGAACATCTCATCACCATTCTTGTTATTTACCCTCCTGCATTTGAAATTTAGAAACAAAACAAAACACACAGAAAAAAAAAAACAAAAACGAAAACAAAAACACCAAAGAGTTGTAACAAACTTAAACATGTAAGGCAAGAGATTTGTGCTTTTGAAGCAACTCAGACATTAGCAGTCTAACAGTCTATGTTTTCCTGTAGCAATAATGGAAAAATATTCTTTGCAAAGTACAACATAAGGTCTAACCTGGAAAAATTTACAGATATTCTTCACTTTATTCTTCAAAAAGAATCTCTGTCTACAGAAACAAGACTTTTCTGTTGTTTCCTGCAATGCCAGGCACAAGTACTCATCAAGGTATTAGATGATCTTACTGACTTCAACAGGATTACCCATGTTCATGCACTTAGTGGCCGTGACATGGTCACAGGTGTGGTGACCTGCTACATCTGTGCCAGCACAGACCTGGTCAGGTCAGACAGCACTCAGGGCAAAGAACAGCAATATAGTTTTTAAGCTATCAAGTGAAAAACAGAATCCTGGCTTGGATTACACAGATAAACAGACTAGATTCACAGCTAGCAAAATTTAGCTAGTGCTGGTGCATCTATACGCACTGGCAATGCTTGGATGCAGGAGTAGGATAAACCCTGAAGTTTGGAATCAAGAAATGAAGAGGTGCAGTCCTGCTTACCAAGATGAGTGTATTATCTTCTCTTGCCAATATGGATTTTACTTGATGAGTTAATTACAGTATGCTAGTAAGAGCTCTACCACAGGTATTGCTATATGAGGATCAAGGTACAAGGATCTCCAGTACAACTTCTTTTTAATCCTAGCAGAGATTATTTTGGATGTCAACCAGAGTGTGCTAGAAATCAAAATAAGCACACACTTATTTCTATGAAATATATGTGCATTAACAATTAAAATCACAACAGCTTGTAAAGATATAAAGGCCTTGATGTCATAGAATCATAGAATGGTTAGAGTTGGAAGGGACCTTAAAGATCATCAAGTTCCAACCCCCCTGCCATGGGCAGGGACACCTCTCCCTAGAGCAGGTTGCTCAAAGCCCCATCCAGACTGAAAATCTCATTTTTATCTTCTTCTTCATTCCATACTTCAGGCTGTTAACAAATAAGTTATTGTCATAGCTGGGAACAATAGCCTTGCTTAGAAAGTATAACTTACTTAGACGAAGACAAATTCCTTAGGAAAACATAGGTGTGAGTTCTAAGTTGTTCAGAAGCAAAGAGGTCCAGGAGAAAAACATTTTCCTTTAGCAAGGAGGGTCAAAACTGACACAGAATCCTGTAGAGCAGTACAATTTACGTATAGTATATACTAGTCTTAAAATTTAAGCATCTAGGAATTCTGCAGTGACTACAACTTCATGGGATATTAAGCAGGGTGTTTTGGCTGTGGTCATAAGTCATTTAATGAGAAGAATTTGGATCCATCCTCCAAATTTCATTACTTTCTTTTGTTTGCTATTCTGTTCTAACAGACTAGATTATCACTGTGTGATCCATTATATCTTCTTGTTCTTTTAAGACAGTCACTGCAGCACAGCACTACAAAAGTTATTTATTATTTTAAGCTATTGCAGAGAGTGCCCCAGGTGACCAACACTGGCATCTGAGTAACAGGACTGATTCCCACCAGCCTGAGGCACGGGAGTTCCTACGACCACATCAAACCCAGACCTCCTTCTCCCAGGGTGAGCCTTCAGGCTGCTGCTGTTCCAGAGCCTAACCTGCAGAGGAGTTTTTCAAAGCCTATAATTATGCTTGTTCAGCCTTGCAAAGTCATTGCAAAAATTAACCAGGAGAGGCAAAAAGTCTGGTCATACTGCATTCGCAATAAAAAAAAAACAAACCAGTGATTATAAAGGACTGCAGAAGGAAAGGAGGATACCCACCCCTCAAAAAATAAAAAATCCAACCAATCAAACAAACCCCAAAATAACGTCAAACTCGAAAATCTCAAACAAACTGCCCATGTACCATAAGCATGTAAGACTACTGTGAGACTGTGCATTTTTCCCCTCAGATTTTGACAAGAATATGTCATAGAATCATAGAATGGTTAGAGTTGGAAGGGACCTTAAAGATCATCAAGTTCCAACCCCCCTGCCATGGGCAGGGACACCTCTCCCTAGAGCAGGTTGCTCCAAGCCCCATCCAACCTGGCCTTAAACACTTCCAGGGATGGGGCATCCACACCTCATAGGAGAGGTGCTCCATCCCTCTGATCATCTTGGTGGCCCTGCGCTGGACCTGTTCCAACAGTTCGATGTCTTTTCTATGTTGAGGACTCCAGAACTGGACACAGGACTCCAGGTGGGGTCTCACAAGCACAGAGCAGAGGGGGAGAATCACCTCATCTTTCATTTTCACGTCATGATCCATGGTAAAGTCAGCCTTCCTTTCTGCACATGCAAACACTGTTACCCCAGCGATACTGAACTCAACTTAAGGAGTAGAGTTCATTTCAGTTGTCATTCCCACACTACAAAGCTTACCATCTACTGGGAAGATATCACAAGTCAGCAAATTCCTGAAAAGAAAACATCCAAAAAGCAAACCAGAATGCTCAAAAAAAAAAAAATATTTTCCAGAAAAAGAATACCCCCCCAAAAAAGAGGAAATTTTTGTTTTGTTCTTAACAGACAATCTGAAAAAATTACTGCAAAATAAAATCTATCCTTTTTATTGCCCAGAGAAGTTGTTGATGCCCCATCCCTGGAAGTGTTTAAGGCCAGGCTGGATGGGGCTTGGAGCAACCTGCTCTAGGGAGAGGTGTCCCTGCACATGGCAGGGGGGTTGGAACTTGATGATCTTTAAGGTCCCTTCCAACTCTAACCATTCTATGATTCTATGATTCTATTGTATTAATACTACTTTGAAGGATGTTCTTTCCTGGTACTGGTGGTCTTCCCATGCCCTTTTAAACTAATAGTTCCTTCCCTCTCATTATATATCAGGTCTCCAGCACTGCAGAGCAGAAGAGAACACAGCTACACCTGCCAGCACTGCCCTGCTGTGCTCTGCAGCCATGGACAAACATCTGTTTCTTACTCAGCTGTGCTGAGGAAGGAGTCCAAGTCCCTCATTTTCCCCCCTGTGCTTCCACTACCATCCCCTCTTCAGTGCACAGAGGGATTGGCCACCAAACAACAATTCTGTGAGGGTACATTGTCACAGCCAAGGCAACAGCTAGGTAACATCTCATATCAATCACTCAGAGACTGGTGAAAGTACTCATCTCTTCTACAAGCATCTTCTGCTTCTGGAAAAAGATCTCTCCACAGCCTGAAGTCCTCTGGGGCCAGAAGAGTAAAATTACAAGTTCAAAACTCTCATAGTAAGAAAGAAGTACAGCAACTTTCATTGGAAATGATGCTCCAAAATCCCTTGGCACTTTTTAATCTCTCTCCCGTAGGATGATTCATCTCACCACCTATACAAAAACCCATCTTAATTTTAAAATTTATTAATCAATCCTCCCACTAAAAGCTAGAAAAAAGTTTCCCACAAAAAAGTCTTTTTTGTAATAATATTCTCTGCACAAGAGTTCTCACTTCTGTTGGAAAAGGCAAGCATGCAGGCAAAAGCAAACAAGCACAACTCACCAGGCTGAAATCCCAGTGAATCAGAGAACAAAAAGCAAAGTGCCATCAGTAACACTGCCTTACACACTGCAGCCACTCCACTATTGATCTCCCAGCACCGACCCTCTAGGATCCTCAGTCTACAAAGTGACATTCACAGTATCAGTCTGAAAACTAAAACTTCCCAACACAGTGGTTGCTAAAGACTTAGAAGCTGTTCTTATGCCTCTAAATTTTCCATTATGCCTCATACAGCCAACCCATTTCTCCTACTTCGCATCTCAATCACTACATCAACCCTCTTTCTGATGCACTCACTCACTTCTACTCTGCGCTTGTGAGACCCCACCTGGAGTTCTGTGTCCAGCTCTGGAGTCCCACTCCAGAGTTAGAGTTATTGCTACTTCCACTGACAAGCATTTAGTTCAAGCAGCAGTTCCTCGTGCTTTCAGCTCTAGGTGTCTCTGGCTGAAATAATTTTGTCAGAAATAGGGCTGCTGGTGACCTTGCTAATAGTGCAGCTTCCACTGCAAGTCAAGCTGGATTAATTTCCATCTCCAAGAACACTTTTATTTCACTATTTGCCTTCACCACTTGTCATGGAGCTCCCATCATACCTTGCACACAAAGAACAGTCTTCCCCTGCCTTGTTTATTCAAGGTATGTTAGGCAATTGCAAAAGAACTAAGTGGGAAAATTGCTTTCTAGCGCTGGAGTCCCTTGCTTTGTTTTCCAATGTTTTCCCTCACCTCCCTCTCATCCCAAAATCTAAACCACAGGCATACTGCATCTGGAAGGGCAACTGCAGTCTGCAGTTTATATGAATGACTTCAAACTGGGGCTCACAAGGGTGTGTGAGGGGGAAGAAGGAAGGAAATTGGAGGGGGGAAAATAAATAAAAAACCCATGGACTAGAAATGTAGGCTGGAGATGAAAGTTTATCCTTCCCTATTCGTTATCATGTTCCTTCAAGGGACCCTGACCTTCAGCTCTAGCTTTTGGCTGGAAAACTCTACAAGCTTACTTTTAATGAATTCATAAAACAAGGCTCTAGGGATGATACAATACTGTGGAGAACCTCTAAACAGTATGAATGACTAACACAAAATGACAAATTAAAGGAAATTCCACCTGAACTCTTTACTTGTGACCAAATACTCCAGCTTGGAGGTTAAGTAATAACCCAAGTGGACCCGAGCTCTGAGTTAATGACAAAGAAACCCTCTTCTTTCTGATTTCACTTCACTTGTTTTTAATCAGATTCCTTTATAACAGAAGTTGGGTCAAGAAAGGAATCTGTGTTTAATTTCACTGAGGTAGCTCATTGGTTGCAATTCGGATACAAAGCAAAAAGTATCACTTGGATCCAAACTCATTTATTGTTTGCTTCACCATCAATGCAGTTTGAAGGAGAGCCCTGAAATTCTCCAAGATACTCTCATAATAATTCTGCCTTAAAAAAATAAAACCCCCAAAACAACCTTTAAAGGCATAGCTCTTTTTACAAGCTAACTCAGCCATAAATACCGTACTTGAACAAAGAACCAAGAGCAGAGATCTCTTGAACTTCTGCCACGAATCATTACAGAGCAGAATGCAGGCAGAGCCTGCCACACATCCCTAGGATATGCTGGGGGAGCTGGGAGAGGAGTGAGGTTCAGGGGGTCCTAGGATTAGTGTTCTGGTTTGCCTGGTCAAAAGACAAGAAGTTAGCAAAAGCCAGCATCCTATCCTCTCCTACACTAAAACTGATTTCACCCACAGCAAATTATTCTTGCCCACTTGAGGCTGCCTGCGCCTTGTCTGGTTTTCCAACCCATCTGCAACAGGCCAATGGAAAAGAGAAAAAAAAAAAAATCTGAAGAGGCAGACAACATAACTGAGGGCCCATCAAGAGTTACATGATGCTGGGGGTGGACAGCCACAGAAGCTCTCCCTAATGCTGGGACAAAGAATGGCAAGGAAGGCTGTCTGTACTTCTGGCAACAAACACCAAAATCACCCAAAGCCACACGGGGTGGGCCCACATTGCTGCAGTGAAAGCAACACTCCCCAAGGGAACTGGGCAACCCGGAATGCATTGACTATGCACATGCAGAAATCCTTTACTGTGAGGGTTGTGAGACACTGGAACAGGTTGCCAAAAGAAGTTGTAGAAGCCCCATCCCTGGGAGTGTTTAAGGCCAGGCTGGATGGGGCTTTGAGCAACCTACTCTAGTGGGAGGTGTCACTGCCCATGGCAGGGGGGTTGGAATTCGATGGTCTTTGAGGTCCCTCCCAACTCTAACAATTCTAGGATCCTGTGTTTGTTAACAGATTTTTTAAAAGTATCTCTCTCTGTAAATATGCACACATACATATAAAGTATATAAATATTTAAGTGGAAAATGACCAGAGCTATCTATTGGTTTAGCTACTGGAGCAATGTCTGACTGAGGTCAGCTGAACAGTGATGAGGAGAAGAAAGCTTTCTGCTGAACAGAAGCTGATGAGGAAGCAGTTTCACAAGCAGTCAGGGTGCTTCTGCTACAAACTGAGGAAAAAGACAAATGTGGTAGATCCTTGTCCCAGTCATTTTGCAGAATTTTAAAATCTTGCCATAATCTAATGACTGGTCTGGCGAGGATTTTATTGGCTGAAGAACCACAAATACGTAAGTGTGTAAGTGGAAAATTGCCTATAAACATTCCAGGCCTACAGAAACTACGAAGAAGAGAAAAATGCTACACAAATTGCAGCAGAGCTACTGCAGGTGCATCACTGCAGTAGGAAGGGAGGCAAGAAGCATCTGTGTTGTCAAGGAAGCATGTGCTTCTGGGAACCCTCTCTCTGATGCACTGTATGGGGTGTGAGAAGGCAACCATCCAGGCTGAAGGATCGGTGCTCTCCACGTGTTTTCTCACTATGTGGTGCTATTCCAGAAGGGCAGGAATATCACACTTCAGTCTGTAAATTAATAAGGGTGAGGATTCAAAGGAACAAAAACCTCGTGTCCTCTGGGAGTACAAAAAAGTCTAAATGCACTGACACTCTCCACGAGAGGGGAATGTCCATTGGGGCTTCCCTGTACTCTGGGAAAAACCAAACAGAAGCAGCAGCTGCACCCTGCATGGATTTGCTAAATCCACTGGCACATGATACTCTGGAAAGTCAGGACCCTGTTCCCCGACTTCCAGACCCACAGGGAATACAAGTGTACTGGGATTCTCCACCCAAGGGCTTGCAGCACACGCTGCAGAGTTTACTGCTTTTTCTCTGGGTGTTTCCAAGATGACAGCCAGCACAGGGACCTTCTGTGCTACAGCACCGTGCTGTGCCTCTGGTGTTAGATTTTTTTGGAAGCTGAAGGAATTGTTACAAACCACTGAGGAGGATTTTCTCTTTTTTGACCTGCCACCTGTATAGAGCAGGTACAGGGACCTGGCTACACCTTCAACAGGAAAGGAAGCAGGGCAGTGTTTTCTAGAGAATGTCTCCTGTGTTAGGTACCTAGGCAAAAGAACAAAACCTCCACAACTTTCAGTATCCAGCTATTCTAGCTGATAATGGTTTTTAGAGCAAGGAGTCCTTAGCCTTTGTCTGCTTGAAAAATACTGCAGCAAATGACACACAGCACACGCACAGAGCCAACAATTCCATGGGAACTGCTGCCTGTTGAACACTAATGAAAATCCAGCTGCCTGCGTCTAGTATGTACCCACCAGCTCCTTTTTGAGTCCTGACTGAACAGTCCTCATTTAGCCAGAGAATGTGTAAGGTGTGAAGGATGCCCTTCCTTCCAGGCCCTTCTTTATATGCTTGGCCAAACCAAGAGCAGACCTATTTAAAAAGAGTTAATGGAAGCTATGCATCAACCACAGCTCTCACAGGCTAACAGCCAAATGACTCTGTTTACTGTAACCTCTATGCCCAGAGAAGTTTCTTTTGTTCTTAAAATAGCATCAATCACTGCAGAGTGGGGACACAAGGAAATTGAAGACTATATATACACATTGCCACAAATCCTGGGGCTGGTACATAATATTAATTTTAATTATAGTTTTAATTGATTTGCATATTACAGTACTGCAGCTTCTGTAGATCAATGAAAATATCAATATTAGGTGTTAAATAAGAATATTAAAAGGCTCCTCTAATGCATAATTTACTTCATGGCAAACAATTTCTTCCTCTCACATCATTACTATTGCAAATCTGGAACCTTATCTGAAAGGGTCTCCCTAATGCATTTCCTAGAAATTAAATTATTCATACAAATATGATTTACATTATGATTTTTTAATTTGAGTTGAGTAGCACTGTGGGAATGTGCTATTTTCTTAACTGAATGAGAATGAAAACTTGAGGGGAACATAGCAAGCTCTGAGTTAGAACATATTTATTTTTGTTATTTGTATCCCAGTAACCGCATCGAAGTCTCAGCCCAGGTCAAGATCTCACGGGCCAGGAACTCTGCAAAGCTATCATAAAGAAAAGGTCCCTGGAATAAAACAGCTTGAAAAATAAACACGTGATGGAAAAAGAGGAGGCAACACTCTGAGTATCATTATCCCCACCTCGAAAAGCAGGGATGGAGATGCAGACTGCTGTAAGTAACGAGTTAAGCCAAGGGGCTTATCTTGAACTATGGCAAGAAAATGGAACCAGACTCTATTAAACATATCCTAAGATATCATCACTGCTTACAGAGTGAATATTTCTGGTACTAAAGGTCTCAATCTCCTGGAAAAGGCGCTACAAGATCTAATGGCCAGCAGCCAAAGTCAGGCAAATTCAGAGACATGAGGGGTGACCACTTCTAAAAAGGGAAAGTAGGCCATTAGAGTTGTGACACTGGTACACAGCGACTGCGCCAGCTCCTGGAGGCACTGAAATAGAGCTGAATGTCTGCCTAAAAAGGCAGAGATGCTGTATCCCAGAAGTCACAGGCCTCTACGCAAGAATCACTACTCATATTGCACAGTCTGTGGTCATACTCAATGTCAAACTCTTTTGGCTTTAACTAAGTCAAGAGCAAGCCTTCGAATTCCAACCTTTTAGCTCAGCTGGTTCCTCTCAGAGATCATGTAAGCACTGAAACCCACGAGTTTTCAGAAGCTAGGCAACAGAAACGTGCCATCAACAGCTGCTGGTATGACACCATGCAGTGGAAGAGGAAGGAGGGAGTGGCAAAGAATGCAAGGGTCTATCTGTCAAAAATATCATGCCAATAGAAATTGACATTTTTGATATTGACAGCAACTGACCAAAGAAAACACATGTACCCCACATTTTTTTCCTATCAGCTAGAAAGGGAAGAATTCCCTACACCATTTGTTGATTTTACACTGTGAAGAATGAGAGAGTCCACAATACCATCGCCTTTGAGCAGCAGCACAGCACAGGTCTTGGGAATTCATCACTGAGGTGCAAACCAGGGATTAGCAGATGCAATCCATACATGTGGAGAATGATTTATGGCCGCCTTACACAGGGAATGGGAAAGCACTCAGCAGGTCCCCAAACAAAGCCGTCTTGCTCAGACAGCTTAATAAGCAAAGTAATCTCTAAGTCTAGAGGAAAACCCCTGGCTTCAAGAAATTCAACAGGGGAGCTGCCACAGGAGCACATTTTCTCCTCCAGAATTTACTCCCAGCTGAACCAGTAACCTGCTGCACGACCTTGAACAGCCCTTCACTTCCCCCAGACGCTGTGAGCCTTTGCACGCCTTGGAGAGCATGGTGTGACTCTTGCTCTACATACGTGCAGTGCCTGGCATAGCAGGGCAAGAGGTCCTTGGCATTTCCACAGGACAAATGCTATGACTAATACCCTTCACAGACCAATCCTACTCCAGCAATCATCGTGTGCTTGGCTGTCACCTCACTGGGCTACACCAGTCCTGCTTTTGGGAACAAAAGTCACAGTCCTGCTGTACCAGGAAGGATCGCTCACATGCTGGTGACAGGTGTTGATCTCTTCTTTGTACCAAACATGGAACAACATCACACCCCATACACTGTTCTGTAACATCACTGCAATCACAGGCATGGCATTCACAGAGTTTGGCCTCAAAACTGACCAGTTTCTTGTCCTATATATGGCCCCTCTTTCAAGTTAGTGTAGGGATACTAAAGGGAGGAGGGAAAAAAGACATTCTTGTAATAAGCAAGAAAGCAATGCTGAAGATCGATTTGAGATCCAGATGCACATTTTCTTCCAGAACAAGACATAGTTCAATACTCCCATTGCAATAATCTGAGCATCCCAAAGAAAGTTAAAAAGGACAGCTTTGTGGTTTGGGTGGAGTTTTGGTTTTTTGTTAGTTTGCCTGTTTTTTTTTTATTTGGTTGGTTTTATAAATGTCTGTCTTATAACTGACCTTCTGGGCAGAGATAATTACCTGCAAACGGCTTCATGATCTGCCATTCATGCAGCAGGCAAGAACAACAACAAAAAAAGAGCCTGTGGTTGCTTTCAATACAAGATTTTGGACAGAGCTGGTCTTAAAATATTGAGAGCTAACTTTCCACTCCAGTGCCTTGCAGCTCAGTTCTAAATAACGGCAACCAAACAGGAACAGACAGAGAAGAAACAAGTTTTAATTAGCTGTACAGTGAGGGTCTTTGTCCCACAGATAGATTTGATTATCACGCTGATAACCTTCACAGGCCTTGTTACTCCATTACACTACACCATTCTTCTGAGCTGAAGAATTTTCCACACACCCCAAACAGACTTAGCAGCAGTGAAAGAATAATGTCAAAAGTCCCTTCCAGATATTTTGGTGGGATTCTTCTGTTTGATTGAGTTTGCTCAACTGGGATGGAGCCAGGAGAGCTCATCAGTGGAGCTGCAGAGTGGTGAGTGATATCAACACAGCCCTCTGCCAGCTCCTTGTTTACAAGGGCTTGTTTGTTTACAAACCTTTTCCTGTGCCCTGTAAAAACCCGATTTACGTTAGCTCCTGAGCATGGGATCTGGTAGCTACAGACCAACGTGCTTTGCATAAACTCAGACAAGAAATACCAGCACTGCTATTACCTGACACACTGTGTCCCTCAGGAGTCACTCACTATGATTATACACCCCAAGCTGTCACAGAATTGGGGAAGTCATGGGAAAAATTGCCTTAAAAACAGAGAAAACTGTTTACTACACGACTTCAGCCTCTTCCACTGCACTGTTGTGCACTTGTGAGAAGTACACCTAGCACTGTGCTTCACTCCCCCTTGCTAGTGACCTCTATATGGCACCAGTCAAAGAAAAAATCAGAACCTCTGTTCGACAGCAATATTGGGAAAAGTTTCAGATCCAGCAGTAGGCTTTTTGTATGAAGGTAAGTGATCGAGCAAGTAAGACCATTCATTCGCAGTTACTGCACCAGCCAAGAATGAAGCCTTCCTGCTGTACTTGGATAAGTAGCTCTGATTTAGTAGGGCTCAGACAGCAGTCGTTAACAGCAGGATTCCTTCTCCCTTTCCAAAACAGGGAAACCAGAAACCCCTCCACAAACTGTCTCCCTGTAAGATACAGGAGATCTGATCCCTCATAGCCCCTGCACAGCTTATACTCCAGGTATAACTTCACTAAGGGATTATCTCTAGCTCACAGCAGGAGAGTTGGGAGCAGGACCAAGCACTGCCTTCGCTTCCTTTCACTACTGCTGCTGTACAGCCCCCAACGTGCCTGCAAGGAGGCTGGCTCCAGCAACACCCCGTTATGCCTTATTTGTTATAAAACCCATAGATGGCAGACTGCAAAATTTGGTAGCTTTGGTGATGAACAGAGAATGAGCTCATTTGTAATAATTAGCAAAAAAATAAATTAGTAACAATGTAAACATGTTCTGAAGCTGATCTAAGATTCACATTTTGTTTATGCCCATGGCTTCATCACTCCACTGGCCTTGTGACGTGCCGGGGGGAAGAAAAAACCAACAGCCAGTAACATCCCTGGAAAAAACACAAGTTGCCTGCACCCATAGGTACATATTTCTGAGTGGGGCTCAGGGAAAAAGGTTTTCTGTTCTGCATTCTGCATGTCCAGATATGAACATACAAAGCAAGAAAGAAAAAAATTACACCTTTGACTTTTTACTACAGAGTCTGTCATGAGTTCCACCTGCTGTTTACCTTCATGGCAACAGATCTCTATTATCATTGCCCTTTCTGAAACACCCTTCAGAAGGCTAGCTCATATATCTTGACAGGGAGGCTGGGCAGGAATTTCCTCTCCTCAACCTACTTGCTGGCTGGGCCCACCCATGTCCTACCTGAGACTCTCCAAATGCCTTTATGGTGGAATTCAATGGGGAACCAGTTCTCCAAAGGGAGGGCCCCAGGCTGGTGAACCAGTGAGGGCAGCCCATGCCCCCCCTCTTGTTAAGAGGTAGCCACAACAATTCTTCTGAGGATGACAACATCATGTTCCTCTCAGCAAGACTCACTTTCTCAGAGAATGCAACACCATAGCATCTCTATTAGCTGCTTGCTAGGCACACACATACTCCTGACTGACCCAGCAATTGTAGATAGTACAGAGTGGTCTAACCTCAACAGCTGTAGGGAACAGATTTGGATTTACTGTTCTGCCTCCCACCTTCCTCACCATGAGTTGCATCCAGCCTCTCCCTTCTCAGCAGTCGCCAGCCCTCTCTCCCCCTCATCGCAGCAGTGACTGCCAAGCACAGCTTTGAGACCATCCGCACAACACCAGGAACAACATGGACTGAGACCAGATGGAGCCCACAGTGCTGGGTAAAAACCGCTGGATGCTGGTCCCTCAGTAGCAACTGATTCTGCATCTCCCCCCAAAATACACAGACCTCTTGTCAACAGCAGCAACATTTGGCTTTGCATTGGAGGACAAGATCAGCTCTTGAAGGGTGCAGTCATAGACCAAAACAGCTGTTCCCCTGTCCTGCAAACCCCCAGTTGGATCACACTTCACCCTTCAAGCAGGGGCAGCAGGCTGCTGGCATCTCCAATGGCTCCAAGGCAATGCAGTGCAACCCCTTCAATCAGGGAGCTTCTAACGATGTATTCACATCTGTAACACACGTATGACAGCCCGACATCCTTCATAAATTAAGCTTTTATTATCCTGTTAATGAAGCGATTCTGAAGCGTGATCTTTTTCTCTGGAAAGAGGTTTCAAAGTCTTGCCTTTCTAGACAGTGAAGAAAGAGATTGTGTGCCCTCTTTCCCTTCTCCCTGCCACTGTCTTTCCATTAACTCTTCTGCACAGGTCTCTCTGCATTAATTATTCCCTCAATCTCTCTCTCTCTTCCTGAAGAATTATAAAAGTGTTTTGGAGAAAACCACAGGTTTGAACAGAAGTCAACAGAAAAGCACTAGTCTGGGATCACTCAGCTCCTTAAGCATCAATTTGAAGTTGTTTGCCTAATACTTATTTTAATTCCTTAGAGCAGGCCCACTGATGGCAAGCCCAAACATTCATTTTCACCCCAGTGCTGTGCATGCTTATTAATTTAATTTTTTAACTATAAATTACTCTGATGAAAAAGCAAAGCATACAGCTAAGATCACAATTACAGCAAATAATTAACCACTCAGGATTTTAAATACCTCTCTGCAAATGTTTCTCTCATATTAAGGCCCCTGGTAAATTGGGAAGTATGGTAAATTACATAGCAAAATGAGCTTGGCCATTGCAAGGTGGAAGAAAGAATTTGGCTGAGATGTAAGTTCCAACTTCTAAAACTTTCTCTCAGCCTGGTAACATTGCATAGAATTTTTTTAATCAACTGAAAAACCCTAAGAGACAATTTTGCAACATCATCTTTTGAGTGGATCTTCAGGTACTAACAAAAACATCACGAAGTCTGGCTTGCCAGTAAAAGCCACTGCATGATTTATCCAAATCCTGAAAAAGCTTTTTGCTCCAATAACAGAATTAATACTATTACAAGAATTTTTTTTTGCTGAAAAAAAGAGGCTGAACCACAAACTGCTGTATTACACTCGAGCTCAAGGTGTGAGCCCTCAGCTATGGGAAAAGTTACCAGGAATTCTCAGACCTTTAGCAAAGTGATACACTGAAACTCTTCCCAGCTTTAACCCATTCCTGCAGAAGAGTTCATCATCTGTTATATTTTTAGTTAAAGTAAGAGAGAGAACATTCTAAAACTACTTTTTAACTATATAAGGGAGTTTTCAAGACCTCTTCCTCTTCTTTTTGCCCCAGCCCCAGTGTTTTTGCCATTCCTTGCATTGAGCTTTCTAAGTAGCATTTTGACCACACATTTGGCTCTTCACCTTCTTACTTGATCTCTCCCACAACATACCCAGAACATACTGCTCTGGCCTTCAAAAGCAGTTTGCTAGAAACCAAAATGACTTTAAAATACAAATGGCTGTGAAGTATCAGATTAAAACTGGAGTACAGGAAATCAGAATATTGTATTCTAATTAGCCAGCAGGTGGTTCATGATCATGACAGATTTCATACTCCAGTTGACACATTTTCAAATGTTAATGTCCTCTAGAGGAATAAACTGTGTTGTAATGACTGGAATAATGGCTTCTGAGGTGAGCATTTGGCTTATTACGGTTTCAGTCCCTGGCACTCAATGTTCATAGGTGTTAGACTACACACTCTACAAAAAGGGAATAATTATGATGGTAATAATGAAAAAAGAAGAGGTTTACAGAAAAGGGGTCGCGAAGAGGATCTGAATCATGGAGAGAGCAACCTCCTTCATCAGTGTGAAACAATAGTTAATCAAGTACTGTATATAACACAGCAGACAAGCACTCACAGGCATCCCAAGAGCCACAATGTTCTGGATAATTGCAGAAAGTTTCTTAGTGGTTGCATGGTTTAAGCAGAAGTAAAATTCTAGTGTCCTGCTTCCTTTTTTCCCACCCCTTCCACACACACGCACACTCATTATGAGCTAGCTTCCTCAGGGAAATAAATGAGGTAGATGATTGCGCAAAAGAAAAAAGAAAAAAAAAAAAAGGAAAGTTGTGCTTTAAGTTCAGTCCCATGGCAGCCAGTAGCCAATGCAAAAAAGGCATCTGTTGATAAACAACAGGGACAGTTCTAAAGTTTGCCATTTTTTGGACTGTCACAATGGATCTGGATCTTTTGTCTTGTGAACCATAAGTACTGCAACTCCACACTCTCCTTCTCCCCTAGTACTCCCACATTTCCACCCACAAACACACACGCACAAATACTAAAGCCTAAGCCAGTCTAAATATTTACATAATGTGAACAACATTGCAGCTCACCAGCATCATTCCCTAACTTTTCTTTGGGTGTACAGTTCCTCTCAGAGCACTTTCTTGACATCCAAAGGTTCCCATGCACAACCACGCAGTGGCATTTTCCTCTAACAAGTGGAATTAACCCAGTTTGCATCCACAGATGATCCCATGGTCATGGATATATCCCACTGTCAAGGATACCATAATGATTTATGCCTTCCCAAGACAAGCAGAATCATCTGTTGAACACGAGTCATGGCCTTATTTGCTCAAGTATTGCATAATCCTACCTTTGCCCCCATAACGTTGCTTCAAAAGTGTCCTCTGTCAAGACCCACTCTGCAATCAACATCGCTGACCATGTGTTATTAATTAAGTAATTTTACAAAATTAGAAATACAAATCACATTGTTTTCAACCAAAATAACAATCTAACAATTATTCTGCCAACAGAAATGACTTGTAGCTTTTGGCAGGTCTTTTCCCTTTGGCCATTGTTTTCTTAGTTATTAACAAGGTTACAGTTGGTCCTTTTGATTAAAAAGCTTTTTGGCCAGAATCACTGCTATGGGAAAACAAAACCTGAAATTCAATATCCTTCTAGAATTCTTTTGAAATTTGATCCCAGCACCAATGAGGGAGGAAGGTGAGGGGCCTCAGGGGATATATTTTGTGACTTATTTTCTTTCCAGCCTAAGATTCTTAAAGGTGAGGCAAATAGAACTGGAAAGCAGAAAAAGAGTAGTTTTGTTCACTTGTGTCTACTTGTAAAGCACGCATCATATTAGCTGAGAGTGGACTCTAACATTAAACTTTTTATATAAAAAAAAAGGTTAGGCTAAAGGAGTGTTCATACTAGAATATGGCCACATAGAGAGGTGTATCTCCACGACTTTTTCAAAGAAGGGCGTTCACTTAGCCCTAGAAGATCCTTTCAGCCCCTCTAAAGCAAAATAAAATTCAGAACAGAACCCACGGCCTTCTTGAAATAAAATCTTTAAAAAGTATATTTAGTAGTAAATATTTACAGAGAAAAATCACCAAAATAAAAAAAATCTGATTTTTAAGGTGACAAAACCAACAACATTACTCATTGTAAGGACTATATTTCAACACAGACCCTTCTAGATCCTATTTTCAAGACCTGACCCCGCTAAATATACCTCCAAAATCAATCCTTGTCCTTCAGCACTTAGTACCAAGGATACTATGGAAGTAGTTTCATCTTAGAAAAATTACTTTGAAGGTAAAGTAGTACAACAGGGCACTGCTGTACTCCCACTGGGAGAAAGCGTGGTGGACATAAGTGTGTAGTAGTAGAAGCAAGTAAAAGAGTAAGGAGCATTTCCAAGTTTCTCTATGGACTGACTTGTGCCAGGTACTTCAGATTGGATGTTCAAACAAGCATGTTAAACACTTCAAGCTTGGAAGATTTTAAGGCTTTGGTATAATTGAATAAACAATTCAGAAAACAGCACACAGGGGTGTCAATCCTGCAGATCAGCAACAAGAATCAAGCCTACCCTTCTCCATTATTTGACTTTCTTGCTCCTTCAGAGACCAAGTACAGATAACAAAATCCAAATAGCACCACACGAAAACACCATTTTCAAAAAATAACAGACTAGATCTTTCACAAGACAGACAAACTGAAGGGGGTTGGATATATTGTTTTCCCCTCTTTTTATATTCTGACATTTATGGTCAGTGATTTATGCCAACAAAACATCCGCCCCCTAAAAGGAACATAGTGCTGTTTGTTGTAATTAGAGCTCTGGCAAACAGCACATTGTATGAAAGTTACTCCAGCAGCTTTGTATGTCAACATTTGCAGTATCCCAGCAAAAGTCCTGGTACAGCTACTGTTAGGCATCTGGAAATTTTTCCCTTCCCCAGCCATGCATCTAGAATAAATGCTACCTCTTCTGCTCTGATGGTGCCTTGTCAAGAAGCAAACCAAAAAAATGTCTTTCTCCATTCTTGGAAGTGGAAGGGAATCTCAAGAAAAAGAAAGAAGCAGGAAAAAACCCCAAACCTAACCCTTCAAAATTAACCCTTCAAAAGAGTACGTTGAAAAACAAAGGCTGAATGTTACCATTTTGACTGCAAAGATAGCAGGGCTAAAATTAAGTTGTGGAGTAGTCTTGCTTGACCTTAGAAGAAAAAGATCATGCATTTCAAGACTTCTTGCTATTAGTAAGATTTATGCAATGTCGTGCCAGTGACACTCACAGAATGTGCATTATGCTTGGCAACAGGCCTGCGATCCAGCCACTTACTGCCATCATGCATTATAATGTAGGAACAGTCACACCTGCAAAGCCCATGACAAATGACATTTCATTAACTTTGAAGACTGCTAGGTCATTTTCCCAGGTTACATGTGAACCGGGCCATAATAGTCCTTTCAACAGCCCATCATGAAAAGAAAGTCACTATAATGTCCCAAATATTTCAGGGAGTAAATACTTCTCAATTTGTTAATGATAAAGTTCTATGTCAATTAGATGTAATGGGATAAAAGCCTATCATTAGAGTTCCTAGGCCACACAAATTTAGAATGGTATTTCCCATTGCTTGTTATGTCACTTCCCTGCCACCCTTTCTCTCTTATTTAATTTTTTACTGTTTCAAGTGACTAGCAGAGTGGTCCAGTACATTTCACACAATCTGCTTTCATGTCAAACAATCTTTCCAAGTATTTTATTTCATTCCCTTGATGATTTCACGGGATCAACAAATCAAACTGTGAGGTTTTACAAACATGAAAATGTCAACAGAAGAAAACAGGATATAACACCTCAACTGCTTTCTTTCCAAAAAGAAGGATTATTTTTCTCAACAACCTGCTCTAACTTAGTTACAACAATCAAATTCTGTTTAAATCACACATATTACAGACTTATTAGGACACTAGTCTGTACTGCTGAGAGAGAAGGGCTTACAAAACAGCTCTTTGTACAAGACATCAGTGTTTTGCTCACTGTGACTTCAGTTGCCCTGAGTAATAGCACTTCCCTCTGCTCTCACAGAGGGGGAGGTGGAGATTACTCACATGTATAAAGCTAAGAGCATTTTTAACAGCTTTGCTACACCAGGGCTCAAGACTTCGTGCAACAAGGCTTCCATGTGAAACCAAATACAGCTTAGACTGAAGCCTGCAATTGGATCCCACAAGTACGCAAAGTTCTGCAGCCAACAGATCCATGGCATAATTCAGCTCCTGGGGGCATTCACTGCACCCCAGTGGCCTCACAAAAAACTAGGGAGCAAGGCAGCATTCACCCCAGCTCTGCAGTTCCTTCTCCAGGCTGTTTCCGAGGACCTGAGGATCACAGGGTGAAAGCCCTATGGTATTCCCCGAGTGGAGAGAGGAACACTTGTAATAAACAGGCAGGTCCCTCTTCTGCCTGGCCAGAGGCAGAGGCTACCTAGAGCAAGAGCCAAGAGTCTGGCTTACCCTGAAGAAGTCATGAGGAACATCATGATCCTTCACAGTTAAACTGTCTCCTCCACACAATGCTAGGGTACACACCAGATCACAGCTTATACTGCCAGAAAATCCCTGCAGATCCTCCTTCAGACCGAGGGCTGGCCCTCGATGCCATCTCATTACACGTGTAGAAATCAGAGCCTTCATCTTTCTCTGAGCCTTGCTCAGCCACAGAGGAATTCAATCAGGATTAAGCACCATGAACTGCAAAGTCCTAGAGCTGCCAGATCTCTGTCGGTGTTTGCTGGCTTCTCAAGGAATCATGCTGGCAACACTTATAAGTGTACTGAAAAACTATTCGCAGCTTGAAAGCAAGAAGAACACAAACATGAATCTATTAAACAGGTATTATTAATCTTCCTATTGCTCCTGTTCTTTTTCCACAACTACAACCTCTGGAGCAAACTGGGGACGTATCTCTCTGAGGAGATGCAAATGAACTCCATCAAATGTAAAGCACCCATGAAGAAAAATGAAGAAATTAAGGTGATAATGTGGCAACACCATGTTGCTATTCCTTAAGGAAAGCAAACCCCACGGGCAAAAGCATAGCTTTGCTATTATAAACATGTCTACACCCATGGCTCATGCTGCCTGCACTGCTCTGTGAACTGGAAATTACATCTCGTAGCATTCAGTACAGGAAAAAGTATCTGAAAGAAACCTGTCATGTACAGATGGCCCATAATAATTAGCCCCATCTATCATGTTGGTCTACTTGAAACAGGCTTTGGATCAACTCAGAAGGTTCTGAATCAAACACCTCCCCAGTGATCTAAACTAGGTATTTGATTGATTTATGTCAATGTTCTTTTACCTTAAAACATACTATGGCAGGCTTCATGCATTAATTTTTGCTGTTTAGAAGTTTGTGTGTGTCTGTATTACTATTGTATTTCAACTACATACCCTATAGTAAATAATCTTAATGATCAAATGACAGGCTTCATATCTCTCTGAGCAGAGTTCATCTGATTTATTAAAGTGACACCAGACATTTACTCAAGGAGTAAACAGAGCTGACATTATAGCATGATCTCTGAGGGGAACACTCCAGGGTAAATACTGAGGAAAAGGAGTGGTTATGCATTCCATTCCTTTGTATTTCTTGCCTAATTCTTCACTTTCTTCTTTTTAATGTTCTTATTAGTATTACATCTTTTGTGATCTTTAGGCACTAATCTCTGAAAGAGAACCCTTGTAATATGGTCAGTCTGTACAGAAAAAGAGCAATTGGTTGAATCTGGAGAAACATTTGGAGAAGCCCAGTGACTCTTTGTCTGAAATACATTCTCAGTGAAACAATGACTGCTTGCTCTGCAGTGGGGTCCCACATTAAAAAGGAGTCATTGAACGGCTCTGGATAAATCTTTTTATCTCATCTCTAGTGTCTACTTAAGAATCAGATTGTTGTCCTACATTCCCATCCCCAGAAAACACCAACCAGATTTACCTTTCCTTGTTAGGACAATGGGGTTTTGTTTGTTAATAAGAATAAAGGAAAACAAAAGGAAAAGAGGAACAATATAGATTAAAAGAGATAAATCTTTCAGTCTAACCACAAGTGCAGTGTTCTCTCTTATAGACAGACAAAATGACATATGGATTGGAACAATTTGACCCAGCAATCCTATCCCTTCTGTGAATGACAGTAAGAAGCTGCGTGGCTCACTTTTGGTAGCCAATTAAATTAAAATTTAAGATATCTATTCTGTTATTTGCATAGAAAATAAGCAATACCCCCCTTCTAATCTAGGGCAACACAACATCCCGTTTCAAGACAGTAGTCTGGTGACCATCTATCCTCACCCGTACCAGGCAGAAAGCAAACCTCCTCAGAGTAAAAGAAGGAGGAGCTACTCAGATGATCTGTTATTCATAAGTAGGGTACAAGGTTTCACACTCAGAAATACATGGGAGAAACCCTCACGAGCCTTAAAATGACATTCATGGAAGCAAAACATCTTCCATGCTCATCCTTATACCAAGCAAAGCAAACGGAAAAGGAAATGGATTACTGTCATTTTTTAAACCACAACCAAGAGCCCAGCAGAGTAAGATGTATCTGAAGAATGGAAACAAAATGTGGCCAGAAAGGCTTAAAAGGACTTCTTTACAGCTTTCAGTTTTACAGAGAAGTACTCTGATGGTCTGGTGACTGCTGGTGAGAGGATACACCCTCAGACAACAAAACAATATCCATAGGCAGTACAAGTGGCCCGGCTGGGCATGCAGCACAGCACAAGGAGAAGGGACAGCACCTAGAAGGCAACTCTAGGGTGGTCTAGCAGTGTGTAAGCATTTACTTTCTCTCACCTTTTTCTGACAGATATTTTGACAGTCCTTGAACAAAGCTGAAGCAAGGCCAAACAGCTCTCATTCCCTCAAAAAGAAAGTGCTTCAAACTTGTACACAGGGAAGGGGAGAAGCCTGTAACATACACTGACTACATAGACATTATAAAACACAATGTGAATGAAACATATCACAAGCTTTGCCTTGGCTACACTAACGAGGACAGTGCTAAAGCCTGGATTACCCTGCTTGACATCTATCACTTAAACCAAAGTTTAGAGTTCCCCTAAAATCATACTATCAGTAAGGCTGCCACAGCAAGAAGTAAACCTCTGACATGGACCATCTTTTGCCCTCCCTTCACACGAAGGATCATCTAAACCCATTCCCTCTCATCCTCCCCTCAGACAACTGCGTGGGCCCCATTACATATGTAGGACAGATACATATCAGGACACATCCTGTTTTCTAGTCAGAAGGTTCAGACTTCTTAAGGCCCTGTTTTTAAGATTAAAGTCTTTAGCTTTTCAGCTAAAACTTCCAATAAAATGCTGCTGAGAAACAACTTTCCCATTCAAGATTTTTCCATCTGCAACACTGCCCCACACATGAAGGTCTGTCTCTGCAATGAGCATAATTCAGTATAATACTCCTTCAGCCAGCAGTGATATGAGCAGAACTTATGGCTTCAAACCTAAAGGCCTTACCACCATAAATACTGAAGACAGCTGGAAAATTATATTTAGCTACAACCAGCAAGTTAACCTGGTACCGTCATGAAAAATGTCTGTTTCCTTGACTCATCCATCGTCAAGCCATAATAAACTTATAATCAAAATGATATCACTTCAACTGTTGCTGCCAATCTTTCCTTAATGGATTTAATCTAATAAAATTTAAAAAAAAAATGTTTCCGTGCGTGTCCATAGTAGACAGCAACAGTTACAATGGCCTCATAGGGAGTGTGGAAAAAAACCCCAGCCTGTTCCACTCCAACAAAACACTGTTACTGGGGCACTGCAAGGCTGGAGGGACTTAACCTCATGGTGCAGAACTGAGTTTAACTGCCCTTTCAGGGAAACGGAGTGAAAAGTGAATCGTTTCTTTTCCCAATTCTATTTTTTTCTCCCACTGGCTGGACTCCAAGCCCAGGAGGGTAGTTTGCTGTTTCCCCAGGGTTTGGGGGGTTTAGGAGGGTTAGGCCTCTGCACCTGTAGACAACATTGCAAAGTCTTACTTTGTAATATTCACGAGATGGCAAACTGCTATTCCCCTTCACTCAATTGCCTCACCAAAAAGTTTTGTCCTTTGATTTCCCCTTTCTTACAATCACTCATGATAATGGGTCCGATCCGGTGTTTACTTCAGTTTGGGGCCTTTCTGCTGAACTTGAAAAGTCTAATGACTTCTTTTACTAGACAAAACCAGCACCCACTACAAAACAGAAAGGTATATTAAGTTCAACTCAGAGAGTCACCTCCAGACCCAGGAGACTGAGGGATTTTGAAAATTAAAATGGCAAAGCCTAAGCCAAAGACACTGGGAACTTTGGTTGGGTCTATAGATGAAAGGCTTGTTACTATGGTATTTTCAGCACCTACAGACCAGTTTCTACCAGTATTAGTCCTAGTTCCTCTACCACAAAGCAAACCCCAAATTAACAAAGGTTGTAATCAATCAAAACCAGAGAAAATTCACTTCAGTTGGAGCAAAAGTGGAGTTTCTTTTTAAGGGAAAGCAGTACTTTGAGACACGAACAAATGGTTTCAAAGTTCCTCATGGGCACAGTTTGACTTGAAATAAGAAAGGTATTAGTATACCAAGAGCTTAAATACAGGAATACAGTTCTGGATCAACTTTCTTGGGGCCAACAAACCTAACTAGTGAAGGATACTGACAGGAATCTTTAAACAGGACAAGGCAACAACGTTGTCCAGCAGAGGACTTGATGTCCCTGTCCTATAAATCATCTTAATTTTCACACTGATGCCCTCCCTGTGTTACTCAGGAGTGTTAGAGGAGGCAACACAGGTGTAGACACATTGTTTACAAAGGAAAAAGAGGGAGAGAGCGAGTAAAAATCCCTTTTTCTCTACGGATGTGTATAATAATCTGTTTTTCCTCTAAAAAAATAAAATCAAAGAGTTAAAGGCTTTGGCAGCTAGCATTCATTCTCTACTGGGTTTGTTCTGGGAGCTGAGCATTCTGCATTCACTCTCTGAGACACAAACAGGGAATTCATCTTGGGACTCAGCCAGTGTAATGTTATACCAATGGGCTGATTCAGGAACAAAATCTTCAAAGAGAGTCATACTGCTGAAATTCTGGAGAGAAAAAAGGAATGACCAATATGCAAGTAACTACATGTGTCAATGGGCTGTGACTGAAGCTAAAGGACTTGACTTTGCATTCCTCCTAAATTCATTGGGGAAAGTGGGGCAGGAGGGGTGAATCACCACAAGTTTCGCTCAAGGAATATAAAACAGAACACAAGGTCTATTGCCCCCGTCAGGATTTCACAACTACTTAATAGTAATGATTTCACTGGAGCAAGTCCTGATTTATTTCAAAGCAGAATCAAACCTTGGGTCTAAGGAAGGCCTTAAAGTAAGTCTTCACTAATGCCTTATTATTTTAACCATGTAAATCCACAGGAATCACTAAGGTTATCCAAGACTTACAGTGGTCTAAGTGAAAGCAAGATTCAAGACTTAATATACAAGTTTCTTGGACTTGTGATGTGCTGATTAGCTAGTTTAAACACAGGCATGAAAATCATCGGTGGCCAGATGCTAAGCAGAGATTAAACATGGAAAAAAATCAGACCCTGCCTCAGAAACCCTCCCAGATAAAGTATTTTGAAAGGTAGGTATTTGGGGCTACCATCCTCTGCTGGTGAAAAACAATGTCTTGCTATTCTTAATAGAAGAACACCCACTTTTGCTGGCCAAAGCTGCAGTCCTTGACCATCTTTTCCCTCCCACTGGGAAGGGCATAACTCTCATCTGAATGGGGACACCACGCAGATGTGCTCACCTCAAACAACATGCCCAGCATGACACATCATGCCAGCTAGGACTGAGAGGCAGTAAGCAGAGAAGACAAGTCAACACCTGCTTAGACCTTCTGGTAAATCCACTTCGCTTCATTCTCAAAGAAGTGCAAAGCCTTTGGAGTCCTCAGAGCACAGCTCACTGCGCCAGCTGAGGTCCTGTATCCCAGTCTGACGTTTTGAAACGCTGCCCTTTTCCACTCGGTATTTGCAATCTATCAGGATCCTGACTGGGAGAATAAAGGACCTGGTCTGCTTCTTGCTTACACCATGGTAAATTAGAAACAAACCCATCAGCATTAGCAGCCTTCCATGAGCATAAAACAGGTGTAAGTGAGAGTAGAAACAGGCCCATAAACTCAGCTGAATTTAGAAATCAATATATTACTTTCCAATTGTGCAGACTTTACATTATGTATGTACACACACTGTTTTTAAAACCTCTTGAAGAAATCAGACAGAAACTCAGCAGAGCGTATGGAAATTTAACTAGTTGCTCATAAAAAGCTACTAAAATCTGCCAAAGTTAAGAGACGCACTACAGTGTACTACACAAGCATGTTAAAAAAGAAATAAGGTAAGAAAAGCAGCATTTTAAACTGACCATCTGATGGGCAGAGCAACAGTTTAATTTGTCTTAGAAATGCAGGGTTTCTGTATTTTTACCGATTTTTGAAAGCTTGGGTTCTTTTTCAGTTCGGTTTGTTTTGTGGGATCTTTTTCTGGTATCCCTCAATCTCAGTAGCCGATTCCTAAGCCTTTAAAAAAAATATAAAAAAAATAAAAAAGGCACGTCTCACCGTTTCCTCCTCCGGCCTGTTTGTTTGATGCTCCTTTGCTGCCACCAAGTGGAAAAGAAACGGCAAGGCCAAAATTTGCCAACACCCGCCGTGTGTCCAAGGCCTCGTGTAAATTTTGGTTTCTCCCTCATGGTTTTTCCCCTCAGCCGCTGCCTTCCCCGGGGCCGAAGGGGGAGATGGCGACTGCCGCCATCTTACCCACGGGGCCGCCCCAGCAACGCCACCCCACACAGGCGGCCACAGCACCTCCACCTGGGCCGCATATAAAGAGAGGAGTGGAAAAATAATATTAAATATGCAGCATCACCACACTGCACCTCCAGCCTCAAAAGGCTGAGAAAGCTGGGACTCTGTAGGCCGGAGAAGAGAAGGCTGGGGGAGACCTTATTAAGTATCTGAAAGGTGGGTTGAAGGAGGATGGAGCCAAACTCTTTCCAGTGGTTCCCAGTGACAGGAGGAGGGGCAATGGGTACAAGCTAGTAAATAGGAAGTGCCATTTAAATATGAGGAGAAAATATCTTTAAGGTGAGGGTGATAAGAGTGCTGGAACAGGCTGCCCAGGGAGGTTGTGGAGTCCCCTTCTCTGGAGACCTTCAAGACCCACCTGGATGCCATCCTGAGTAATCTGTTCTGGGCAAACTTGCTTTAGCAGGGGAGTTGGACTAGATGATCTCTAGAGGTCCCTTCCAACTCTGGTAATTCTGTAATGTTGTAAGGAAAGGGCTCCCTAAGCATGACATACGTTTCCTCAGTACCATACCCCCCCTTTGCCTCTTTGCAGAGCTACTCCTCCACTAAGTGACACAGGTCTGCTTTAAAGATAGAAGAAGTGCAAAGAGGAGGAAAATCCTACCATTCTCCTGTAGAGGAAGGGGCGGATCACAACCTGCAGGGGGACAACGGTGGCTCCTCACAGCCCTGCTCACACGAGGTGAGGCCCTCAGGTGGCTCTGCTGCTGTGACCTTCATTCCATGGGTGAGTACAGAGAGAGGGGGGGGAAAAAACCACACACACAACCTTCCCACCAAACTCAAGATATCCGTGTATGCCTTGAGAGTGTGAAGAGGATGTGCTGGGAGGAGGAAGAGATAGAGATTAGTTGGTAGCCTCTGGGTGGGTTTTTGTGAGGTACAGGAAAATGGCTTCCTTTGACCTCCTGGCCCCAGATGTGCGGTGGTAATTGAAGTAAATCACAGCCCCATCAGGGAATTAATTTTCTTAACTAAAAAAAAAAAAAAAAGAAGCGGGAAGCAAATAAGTCTTTTGGTGAACAGTTTAACCTGGCTGCTGTCTTTGATTAAACCACACATGATGCACCTATCTATTTAAACAAGGAATCCCAAAGCAGGTACCATCAGTGATTATATTCCATGGAAGATAAAATATAGCTATAGTATTACAACTCTCATAACTCTACCACTTGCTGATGTGTATCAAGTAAAGAAAAGAACACGCACCTATTTTATTGTGTTACGGACAGTTTGGGGACAAGAACGCTGCCCGCTTTAGAGGGGTGCAGAGGACTCCCCGGAGAATGCTAAGAGTGACTTCTCTGCAAGATGCTGCAATGGAACCAAACCGTGCATATTGCTTTCAAAGGATACACATGCCGTTCACCTTCCCTTTAAATTAAAACTAATTTAACCTACTATAAGATGTTCTCCCTGATTTAATAGATCTTGGTTTTGTAGCAATTACTATCATTTAGGGAATACCACACAGATGTGCCCAAGGAGCACAAACTTGTGGGAAGCCCTGAAAAAATTCCGGCAGTATTTCTTTTGTTCAATCTAATTTCAGGGACAGAAGGAGAGCCACCCAGTAGAATATGTTGAAGGCAGACACAGGAATAGATGAAAGACTGAAGAGAAGATGAAATGTCCTTTTAGCACAAATGTAGTCAACCATGAGCACTTCCACACTTCTTTGTTGTGGAATAATCAAAGTGAAAAATGCTTGCCTCTCTCAAATTTATACAAGTAATCTAACCTACTAAAATAGGGAGTATCAGATACACTAAATAGGGAAAAAATGACAAACTTACAAGCCATTGCCTGTTTCATTGTCCAGATGTTTTTCAAAACCTAAGTATTAAGATGTGTTCTTCAGTTATGTCACAAAGAAATATTCCGATATCTTAACAATATGGGGGCCACAGATGGGTTGACACACAGTGCCAGCAAAGTCACTTCAGTTAACACCAGCTGAGAATCAGGTTATAGGTGGGTTTTTTTTCCTGCTGCTTGGTGAGACTTTGGTTTCAGATGCTTGAATAGAGTAAATAGTTACTAATCTTTGCCAGCTGAGGTAATGGCCACTGAGGTTCCTGAGCCAGCAGGCTACCCAATACAGGCTTTGTCTTAAATGACATGGAACCTCAAATTCTTTTTGAACATTAACTGAAGGCTTGGCTCAATTATATATTGGCTTTTTTATATGGGAATGGAAGGGCCATGGGGTCGGGAAACTCCGCAAGTCAGGAGTCACTGTAGCTAATGCCAGAATCTGGTTGCTTTGTCTTCTGAAAACTTGCAAGTAAATCAAAGAGTAAAATCTGGGCTTTAATTTTTCTCACAGTACAGCCTCTCCTGTATGTAATTCTACATATGTAATTCTACGTATAAGGCATGAAGTCAAATCCTTTAATGATCTGGGTGTCTTCCAGAAAGCAGGATTCTATGCATCCTAAGAACATCTATTAAAAAGAATACACTAAATGGACCAGACTTCATTTTACCAGCTCAAACCTGGAGCAAATTCACCGCTTAAAAAATATACCCTACCCCTCCTCCAAAAAAAGCCCTAACCAACCAAAAAGCCTCCATATAAGGACTGTAACCCTTATTTTCATTATGGTTTGAGTTGAGACAAAAATTTAAGTTTCAGATTTCTAATACATTCAGCACACTTAACCAGTAAAAAGAGGCACACTCACACCGGGGTAACCTCTGAGGAAGGTGACACATTAATTAATTCCATTTTAGTTAAAGTGGTATGAAGTTGAATTCCAGTGTGATCATACTGTAAATTAATCAGATACATATGAGAGCATCCTTTGTCTACATTATTTTTTTTAAAATCTGAAATCCATATAAAGCTACATTAAAACAATGCTGTTAAAAAGTTACAGAGTTGTGCTAGATCTGCAGCTCTGCAAATAGAGTATGTTACAGAGCCCTGTCATCATCTGAGATAAATTGGACTTAAATTGCAGAGCCCATGTTCCTCCCTAAGCTATTTGTGGCTTCAAAACTGCACTGAGAGCTCAGTAATGCTGATGACCATGCATGGGAAAACTGGAACACAAGCAAATTAAGGGCCAGTACCTACCATGCAGTTCTCTGAGGTTTCTCTAGAGCCCTAATCTCGATAGATTTTTCACTGGGATAACTTCTCTTTTTAATTTCCAGTGCATTTCAGATTTTTACCTCAGTGAAGGAGAGTTGCAGCACAGTCAGAAGTTTTAGCCAACATTGCGCATGTGGCCTATACTTTACAAACCATGTTATTGAAAAACTTTAAGAACAACTGCTTAGTATTTCCAGGGGAAAAAAAAAAAAGTAAGTTTGATCATGTCAGAGATCAAACATGAAAAAGTCCAATATAAGTAGTTAAAAGCTGGTAAAATTATAAACATCTGGGAACAGAACACTACCATAATAAGCTGAGGCACTGTGTGGAAGTATCAGTGGTTAAGTCCTGTATATAATAAAAGGTAAACAAAGCTTAACAAGCATTGTCAGAGCATCAAGGAGGTAGACTAACAGACAAGTAAATTTCACTGGAAGTCAATGACTTAAGACTCAGCTAAAGTTTTAGTTCCTTTTTTGTTACATAAAGACATTACATCAAGCCATTAATATCTAGATAAAGCCGAATTCCCAGTTCTTCTGTGCTAGATTTTTGCTACTGTGGCCCTAACAAAATCAAGAGTTAAACTGACTTATAGCCATGGAGAATTAAGCTTGTGGCGTTGTACACAGTCTCCAATGATAGCATTTCACTAATATGTACTTTGCATTCTGTTACACATTGTGAGAAGAACTTACTGCAATCCCGGGATACCTAACATGCAGGTGGATATGTAATGTGTACGTACACGGACAACACCTCATGAGATTAACTGCCTTGAGGAAACGCTCTCTCCATGGAAGCTTTGCAGGAGCAAACATGTTTTGTCTTGTGTGAGAGTTGGGGAGTAGGTTTGTCTGCCCAGGGCAACAAATTAAAAAGATTGTTTACACTACCCAACCTGACAGTGTGTTGTTACTAGGCAATTCTCCTCCTCACCTTTTAATAATGGGGACAGTAACTTTGTGGCTTTAAACAATGACTGATTTGTTCCCATGAGGCCAAAAAACACACAAGCGACAAAGAAAGAATAAACATTCTAGTAAACAAAGGCTACAGCATATTCATAGAAATAAACATTTGTATGAAACGAGAGAATATCAAAGACTACTGCTTTTTCAGACAACTTCACTTGCATTACTCAGCAGCTGCTCATTTACTTTAAGAGACTGCTGGTAAACAGCAGTGACCCTAAAATTACCAGATTAAGAGTTTACTTGTAAGCACTGCTGAGTTTCGTTTCCTTTCTGCCTGTTCTGGATCATTGCTATGCAAGTTATATCACCATTTGAGATCATTTGAGATGATCTTTAGCTTGAAAATTATTTTCTTGTTCATGTACTCTTTGGATATCCTGTCTAGGTACCTTTGATATCAGGCCTGTGTTGATGTAAAGCTGCAACAACACAGTGCTGAATTAAACCCATTTTCTATCACCTAATACAGGCTTTAAATTTGCCCATGGAATGTGTCCACACTAGACTGGGAAGAAGCCTCTTGACAATACTGAATTATCATAGTGAATTGCTTCCATCCATTTGCTGGGGCTGCCAGATTGAAATGATGCATGTCAAGGCAACCCTACACTGAAAAGTAAAAGATAGCCTCTTAAATGTTCCATTTATAAAGCTTTTTATTCACAGTCAAATTTAGTATCCCCTCTGAAATATATCACTTTACAAAATTGATACCTTGCCATTACAAGATTTCCACGCCATATTCACTCAGCTTAGTAGTAAAAACAAGCTTTTGCTCTTTTCCCTTTGGTACAGCTATGGAAACTGAGCAGTTCAAGGTCTGCTTCTTAGATCACCAGCACCGAGTATTCCGTAGATCTGCAATCTTCTACAGGGAAGGTAAAAAAACATCAAAAAGGCAAACTGTTAGTTCTGTCAATGAAATACTACAAGGGCATCATATTGGAAAGCAGAAATTGAAGGAAAAAAAGCAACCCAAACTACTACTAATGCTAAGGGTACTAAGAGTGACCTGCAAAACAAAGGCATTGATGTGGACTTTCTGGAGCTCTCTGCCAGGAGTATCACTCAAAGCAAATGAGCAAAAAGAACAATTACACTGTCAATCTGCAGAATATGAATGCATTTTTTACTAATATGTGTCACACATGATTCTAAAATAATATATTGCATTTACTTTCTGTATTATTTCCCCTAAATTGCTGTAGCCTAACAATTTTATTTTTTTTTTTTTAAATCACTGGTAAGCAAACTTCTAAGAAACATGTATAGTTTTTTTAACTAATTCCCTGTCTTGGCATCTTTACATCTCAGTTTATGACAAAGGAGTAACCGCCAACATTTGGGGTGCAACCAGTTTCAGTTATTTTGGCCCTCTGAGTTGGAAAGTTTCTTTGGCTCAAAGTGTGTCCGACTTACTGTTCTGGAGAAGCAGAACACCTCCACAAAGCCTTGTGATCATTTCTCCAATTACATTCTGATTTGCATGTCACTGTTTAGCTGAAGTTAAATTTTTTTTTCAACTTCTGATTTGCATCCAAAATAATTCGCTGTTGCTTCCTTGAACTTTAACTCTCTAAAGCAGCTATACATTACTGGCCAGGCATGTCTGATGGAAGAAAGAAATGACATTCCGTTCAAGTTGTTCCATTTTTTTAATGGATAACAAGGCACATACCGCAGCTTGTAGTGATGTTAAATAGAGGAAAGGGGTTTTCCAGGTATAAGGGGGTTTTGCCCCCATTACTTTCAGTAGAAGAGAATCTGCATGAATTGAGTTGAAAGCTCAGTGAGCTCAAGCCTGTGCCGCACAATGCCACTTTACACCAAGATACCTCCACCTGTGTTTCCAGTTACAGACTGGAGTTTGCTGTTCACAGCTCCTGAAGGCCTTCCTGTGGGCAAAAGCTGATCTAAGCATTAATCCAAGTAAACAAGGTCTCTTCTTCTGGGGCTGCAAAATCAGGTTTTCATCAATCTCTGGGCAAAGTATGTCATTTACGAAGGAAACCAGGACTTCCCTTTACATTTGTAATGGTTTCAGTCCCACAGTTAAAAAGGGAATTTTGGTCTACCCTCTTAAATCCTCAAAAAGTCTTAATTCTGAGATAATTAAGTTTGCTTAACTTTTATCATTCCAGATAGCTAGGTTTTGAGGAGATTTCCAATGAAACTGCGATGTTAATGCTTTCTTGACAAGGCTTCATGCTAGTATTGATTTTCAAGGCCAGGAAAAATAGGATGCATTTTTCCACTAATAAAAATACTGAAGGAGCAGAAACCAGCAATGTGGGAATTAAAAAAGTGGGAAATTAAGTTCTGCTACGATTCCTCCTTTGTTTGCAGCCACAGTAAACTCTTGGGGACGCCCCTAAATGCTCTTTGCTGTTTTAATGTAGTTATTTAACAGTAGCGGAGGGTAAAATCTTGAGTTGCATTTTCATTTCTCTTCTGAAGCTTTTTTTTTTGTAAGCTTGGAAAATTCCCCATGGAACCTCATATCAAATTCTAGCCATTGCTGCTAACTTCACATGCTTTTACCGACCTCATGGCTTTCTTGCTGCAAAGACTAGAAAGCAAGAAAAGTTCCAAGAACAGGTAACACATTAAATGCATGCATCAGAGCAGAATCTTTATCACAATAAATACTATCTTTACTTTTAACTTAAAAACCTGAACACAAAACACTTTAATTTTGACATCAGCTAGCATCTAGTCAGTCCAACCATATGTATTTCTATCATAACTTTGGAGTTTTACATATTTTTGTCATTGCATTACTTAAAAACTTTCTCAGGAACAGCAGTTTTGTTAGTGTTTCTCATTCCTGGTATGTCTAACTAATATTAATTAACCCATAATGTATGTATGGCAAAATCAAGCCAAAGCAGGGAGGTATCACACCCACCTTAATGTTCTCTTTAAATACCTTAAGTTTATTAATTCATTGGTACTAATAACTTTTGTTATTATAATACCAATTCTTTGCATTACATTGGCATTAACTATTAACTGCACCGTATTGAGCACATGCACAAACGAGACCAGACAAGTCCCAGATGTTTTCCTTCCCTTTCAGACCCTGTAGAACCATTCTACAAACTATGGCTCATACACATTTATGGACACAGCCACTGCAATAAATGTTCTTGTTGCCAGCCTCCTGTTTTGAGGCAGGAAAGTTATTTTTTATTCCAATATTCACATAGCTTTTCCAGGGAGGAACTTTCACGAACAATGTTCAGTCAAGTAATTTCATATTTGAGACCTCAGTAAAGTCAAATGCCTATCCTGAAGTATAGATGTTCTAAGAGCTCTTCAGTCATATAAAAACACGTAGCATTCATGATCTTGTATTTCAAACCTCTTTCTAATAGAGCTCTTAGTGAATAAGAAGCACATTATTAATGCTTCTTAGTTTTTGGGGCACTTGTCTGGGCAGTTTTCTTTGTGTTAGAAATGCAAAGCTACAAATCCAGGCTGTAAACAGCCATAGTGAATGACACAAGCCTTAAAAAAAACCCAAGTTTACCAAGTTGCATTTGTTCCATCTATTTAAACTGCCCCATCACAAATGTCAAATACCTGTATTAAGTAATTATCCCAGATGGATTTCTACCTCAGTAAGTCTTAGCTATTAGCCTTGCATTACTCGTTTAAACATTTACCAATGAAACCTGTGTACTTTACTGGACAATGACTTATGATCCTTTTCAGACATTATCCCTTAAAAACAAAAGCTCTAACTGAAGCTTTAGAGGAAAATCATGTAATGGAAATGCCCTTCAGTTCCCTTCTAATTACCGGTGCTGTGCATAAATACAAGCTGAGCTACTCATTTCCTCAAGACAATGCCTCTCAAAGTATAAGACACTATCTCCCAGAAAATCTCTACATTAAAGTGCTTCTGGCTTGTGCCACTTCTTTCCCATTGTCTTCCCAATCAGTTCATAGGACACCTGGCTTTTTTTCTTTTTTTTTTTCCTCAAAGTGATGGTTTTGATATTAATATTTAGAACCTCATGCTTTGCACATGCAGAGTTCTACATCCACACAAAGTCCACAAGCCAACAGCTGTTTTGCAGTATTGGGTTGAAAAGGGTACAACACAGGACACAGTGTCTTCCACTCAGTCCAAACCTACTAAGCACACCAAGAGAACTCTTACTACACAAGTAGTAAGTAGTACACAAGTAGTACTACACAAGTATTGCTGTCTTTTGTCAAGAACACACTTGGAATCTGTTTCATTTTTAACCTTAATTAGACAAAAAGAGACTCCTGAGTCCAACAGCTCTTTTGTTGTAACCATGACATCAACCTGTATTCTTAATTTAGCTTTCAGTAGGTGAAAGTTTATGGACCTCTGATACACATACTCACATGAGCAGTCTTGTAGAATTGAGGCAGCAAAGTTAGGTACCTACATGAACATATATACAAGCAAGTTCTCTTGTTAGTTGGATTGAAGGAATCGTTATATATTCAAAGAGTTTCTTTAAACAAAAATATGTAAATTCATACCAGCTGCTGAAAATGTTTCTAGAGTTATGCAACAATTATTTAAGTTTAATAAACTGGTCAATGTATTTAACTTTCACTTTCAAATATATATTTTTAGATAGACAGTGAGAAGAGACTCTTCATTTTAGCACCTGATTCAGTTTAGTCCGTGTTCCACGTGGCATGATGCAGCAGAGCTCTGTAAGGACAGTAATCACCCGATGTACATCATTCAGCTTGCAGTACTGTAGGTACACTGCATCTGTTCTTGCCATTTAGTCTTTCATGCTATTTCCCAACCAATTGTGGAGACTGCTACTCAAACTGTATTTCACTGAACCAATTTGTTTAATTTCTCCTTCAGTAGGAGGTAGTTAGAGTACTGGTAAACAGCTTTTGGGCTGACAATTGAGTTTTGCTTTGCAGTGTATTGAAAAATGAGCTAGTGAGGTTCTTCCAAAGAAACTAACCCACCTTCTCTCCTACATGACTAAGCTTCTTATTTTGTGGAAAGCAAATAGAGTATTTGTAAAACAAAGCAATAGTTTTTATTGCACCAGAGAATGCCTTCCTTGACAAAGATTTGAGAAATCACAACAGATGACCACACTCCTACCACCCCAGAGAAAATCTCTCTCTTACACAGCATCAGTAGTGAGGGATGAAGACTACAACCAGAATTCCAATCGAGATCCTGCACGAGCTGTTTCCTAATATCTGTCCCCAGCCTGCTCCTATTCTGGGGATATCTGCTTTCTCCATTGACTAGACACAGTGGCTTAGAGTGAAATCCAGGCTGTTTGCTTGTGGCCCTAGAAGTTCAGTTTTCTCGGAGGCAACAGAAGTAAGGGAGTATGGCACATGTTCTAGTTCAGAAGCTGAAAAGGAAACAATTTAACATAGTGAATAAACCTTACAAACCTCTACAAATACAGCATTTCACAAAATGATGTAATGGGACAGCAGAAATGGCTCTTGCATAAAGACCACTCATTGGATAGCACTGGTTTAGACTTTTTAATATCCAGAAGATTCAGTACATACAAAAAAGTGTCAACCATTCAGTAGTAAAAAAAAAAAGGAATTCTTCGACATTATGAATGTCATGAATGTCAGGTTGTTGTTATTGAATAATGAAATGTTACTTCTCTTGCACCAAGTGGCACTTTAAAATACACATACAATGTGATTACCTCGATGACAAGTTTCTGGACAAAATACAATCCTGTAAAATTCTTAAGTATAACTTAATCAAAATGTTGTTATACAGCACCTCTGCAAGATGCATACAGTACACACAAAAAAAAATCCTAAGTAAGTTCTGGGTGTCTCTAATTTATATTAGAGGAAACAATAATTTAGTCCATCTTTCTTTTTTTTCCTTTAGGAGTTTTGGAGGTATGTTCATTTTCAGCGTTTGGTTCCCAGAGTGCATTTCTTACAAATCTAGAAGCAGCTCCTTTATCAAGTTTGGATGCCTTTTTCTTGTCTGCTATTTCTTTGACCTTGTTCATGTATGTTCTTATTCTCTCCTAGTGATGGGAAAAAAAAAAAAAAAGTATATTTCACATCATTCTCCTAAAATTGCTGCTAAAATCAAATCAGCGAGTAGAAGCTCTTCACACTGTACATTTCTATAACTATAATACCTAGAAATATAGCATCATTTAAATATATATACCAGGCTCTTTGCAAACCTGAGGCTTCTCCTTTAGTAGATTTTTCACCATAGGTACCTACCACACTAATATTTCCATGACTTCCACCATCACAGGAACATACAGTCCTACAGAGATGAAGATTGCATCTAATTTAGAGTGAGATGAGACTTGTTCTTACAAAGAAAGTTATAAAACAAAATATAAAACAAAATACTGGACTCGATTTGAAGTTTGGCCTACATAAAGATTGCAAAATAGTATTTAGATATTTGACACACTTATAGAAGAATTATACTGTCTGACTACTGTCTTAAAAAAAAAAAAGAAGTAAAGTATTCAACATGTCCAAGCAAAGCCAAAGACTTTACAAGCATCACATATGCAACCACACAACTCTCGTAGTTAAGTTCTTGAAATGGTCAAGGGGCCTTACAAGTGAACCTAAGGCACCCTGATGAATTTCCAGCTGTACCAGAAGTTCCTTTTATGACCATCAATAAATAAGCCTGTTTCCAGTGCTATTCCATAAAGCAAGGGGATACTTTCTTGCCATCTTAGCCTTCCAGACTCCTTTGGTGCCTAGTGCTTCTTTTGAACAAAACATGGCTTGGATTCAGCCACACCTAAGTGTATGCTCCCAGTTTAACAGTCTCATTTATCTGCTTACTCATCCTCATCTCCTTCTGCAATCAATAAAGAAAATTACTCTTGAAAGGGTAACTAAAACTATCTCCCTAAGATGGGAACCACCCTCTGTTAAGTGCCTGCTTCTCTCCACTGACTAGAGGACACTTAACAGTAATTCTCTAAAATACATAAAAGTTTGGTTGATAGATTCTGTATCTTCGTATTTAGCCTAATATGGCCTTCAGCTCTAGGGTCTTTATGTGTTATTGCAATACAAAGAGCAGTAGCATATATATATAGTGCTCCACCTGATACCCAAATGATTACTGTGGATTAACTGAACAGTTATGGATACTGCTAACTAAATAAATGTTCATATCATGTAACCCACACATTTCTCCCATAGCCATTGACAGCTTTTTAAATCTGGAACAAAAGTTAGGAGACCTACGCTTCTGAACTGATTTTCAGTTCTTCAGTGACGATTGTAAGCAACTGATTTGTCACAAATTTGGCTACTCTTTCCAATCAAAAACCCAGCTTCAATAAAGAGAGCTTTACAGGGTCTGAAATCATGATAGACTGCAGTATTTCTTTGGTGACTGAGACGCCTAATGAGAACAGATGGCAAACCTACATGTATCAACAAGGGAAAAAGGAGCTGACAAACGTCAATGTGACAAAAGAAATGAATTCTGATAGCTTGAATGTGAGTTTTATTAATACAGTTTGAATCCCCATGTATTCCCTGTATGTACACAAGGAGAGCAATTCTAAAAACAAAACAATCATGACAGAACAGTCTTTTTTTATTCCCTTTCTGCATAAACAAGAACATCACCATGCTCTTGGAAGGAGGGAAGGCTTTCATTCACCTTGATACTTGGAAAAGAGAACTGGATAAGAATCTAGCCTGTGATAATTCACCCATTCTTCAGAGTTAAAATAACTGGCAATTGTGAAGTAAAATACCAGCATAAAATATCCACAGCAGAAGAGATAAAATTTATTTTTTAGTACTGCTAAATTAACACAATATTCAGCCACTATATAATATAGGAGGAACAAGAAACTGACTGAAAGCTCATGAAATATTCACTGATCCAATTTTTAATATGATACAGTCTAGACTACTGAAAACCCCACAAAATTAAAAATAGAAGTATCCTTGTTATTCAGGCTAGCTCTCTGCATTTTTCAGTCCTATCTTTCATTCCACTGGTTATGTAAGGATTACATTTAAAGCAAAGTATTTTACGATTGCCCAGATTTAGTATTTTCATTTATACAGGAATTAAAATGAGTAGTTGTAAGTTTTGATTTCTATTTTTTCTTCAGGCTAAATGATTTGATTCTTTAAGTCAGCAGAATTTTCAAGATAGCCGGCCTTCTATACTGTAGCCATGCATCTAAATGGAATATAAAGACAAACCTAAAAGATTTATTATAGGTTGTAAATATGTCACTAATGCAGAAGTACTGGACAATACACATACAACTGGTGCCAAAAAAGCTTTTAGCTTTGTTGCTGAACTGGATTCTTTACTGCTGAGAAAATGAATTAATGGAGGACTTGGAAGGGGGAGGGAGGGTTCTTTCCCGTCTTCGCTAGTAAATCAACCACACTGTACTTTTAGAGTCCTACAAAAGTAAGAAAAGGTAGCCTCAGAGATTAACATGATTCCAAGTATTTATAAGAAAAAAATGCCATACTGGAAGTTATAAATTATTATCAGACATGTAACATTTTTCCATTTAACAGATACGAGTGAAAAGCTGCTCTATTCAGAATCCAGTTCTCAAAGGTGGAGAAAAGGAAAGATGATGCCATTCATCTTCTTTTCTAATTTCAGCAGGCTCTACAACTTCACTTTAAACAGTACTGTTTGAAACTAAAAATGTGTCTTTCTTAATGTAGACAGCCCAGGAGGGCATATGAACTGTTATATAACACTACATAGCATATGCACGCTATTATGGCAACACAGCAACTTTAAACATACATACAAACATTTTTTTACTTCTATATGAGGTAACTGTCCTGGACAAGGAAAATATGGCACTGTATGTGGTATAAGAATCTTACCAGTTCTTGTTTCACTGGATGTTCCTTTGGATTGATTCCCTGAGTAGCCAAGTATACTATAAGAAGAAAAAAAAACATGGTTTTTTTGAAACTGAAGGCTGTGATGACAGGATCAAATCAGTCAAATACAAAAACTGTAGTTTCCACATAAAATTATTAATAAGAATTGGAGTTAACTGTATTGTTAAGTAACTGACCAACGATTATCATCAAATACTGCAGTTAGAAAAAAATAAATCTAACATGATTAAACTTTCAGTTAAAATGACAGAAAAGGCTGCCATGAAAAAAACAGAAAGAGACACACTCGTGCATGTACCAAGTCAGCTTTGTAAATATCAATTTTTGCTTTGGAGTTTCAACACCATTTATCTTACAGATTGCAATAATCTGGGTCCTCAGGGTAATTGCAAGTTTCTAATTATTTGGCTGTGAAATATGATTATTTAATGTTTGCAGCTGTCTAGAAGGTGTTCAAATGGCAATCATAAATCCTGCTTTTTCCTTCTACCACATACTTACCCCAGAACATTGAATTTAACGTGTACACCGAAACCAAATCCATCTTTGCTTGCTCAAGAGGCTCCAACTAGAATGAAAAAAACCCAAACATTTGCATAGTTTTAAGCAAGGTATGCACAGATTTCAGTGATATTATATAATTGTGAATGTATTCACAAAAAATACACACTGAATAAGCACATTTTTGCACCATAAGTCCACTGAGACCATGACTCTGCCTGTTTCCCTGCCATCACAGAACCATTCTCTCCTCTGCAAGTATTCATGGCATTTTCCTGATCTGATGCTAAATGCCAGTCCCATACAGCCAAAAGCACAAAACTTTCTTGACACAAAGCTCTTGGACTACTGTTCCCATAGTCAGAAAGAAATGAATTTTTCCACACAAATGTAATTTAAATTAGTTGTTGCTATCAATGGAAGAACAACAACAAAAAAGTCTTAAGATTGCAGAAGTTTGAAGGTGACTATAGCATGCCATGGACAATCAATGCCTATTAACACTACACATGGCAGACTGTGCACAAGGCATGCTGGAATACTTAGGGCTATAAAGCAAAGGAAGAATAAAGGTAATGAGGGTGGGTTTTTTTCCCCTGGACTGTCAAAGTCAATTTATTGTTTTAGTCCTATAGGATTTCCAGAAACTCTGATAACATCGTTGTACAGCTCACTAGTTCTAATGTGGATACTGTCAAAAGATCAGTGTTGTCAAGACTCTTTTCTTCATAATTTATTTGTGTTAGAAATCCTCAGAGGACAAAGAAGTTCTCTCAAGTGCTGGTTTTCTCTTGCCCTAAAGAAAGGAAGTACATGTTAGGCTTTAAATGTTAAAAGATAAAGAGGCTTGTGTGAAGTCTTCAGGCAGTACCTTGCTCTGTCTTAATGCCCTGAAAAAACCTCACATTTTAAAGACTTATGCTTCTAACACAGCTGGAGGAGACAGCTCAGGTTTTCAAGCACCAGGTTCTGCAAGTCTAGACTTTTACAATCAGATCAGTTCTCACTGCTGTCACTTCGCCTTTACATTCTTCTGCGTATAGCAAGTTCCAGTCAGTTTGTTGTGAAAAGGTCTCAGACAAAAATGTGAATGACCTCTCTGTTCTGAAAGAGCACCTGGCATGCACTTTAAAGAACGGCAGGAATAAGCTAGAATATCCTCCACCTGAATGACTCACTGGTGGAATCATAACTTTTCAGCTTGGAAGAGTATGGATTTCATTGTTTCGTTTGTAAGACCATCTGAATATCTTAGAAATAGAAGAATTTCAAATATTATGTATCAAGGGCAGGAAATGTCATATTTGTGCAGCTATCAGTCTAACAGACCCTTTTATTTCAGTTCAGATTCCAAGGTATTCTTGCATTAATAGCAAAAAGATTGTCAGAAGGAAGATTATTTACCTTTTGGAGAAGCTCGCTCCTGGAAACTGACATCATTGTCTTCAGCATCTCATCTACAGAACCAAGAGATTTTTCAAATGCTGCAAGATAATCATGAATTTCTGTAGGGTATTCTTCTGTATTAATATCATCTTCTGACATTTCCATCTGAAAAGAAGAAACAAAACTAATAATCCTTTTCATTAAGTCCCTACAGAGTCAAAAGACTGTATTGTACAATACAAAGCATTAGCATCCATTCATTCAACATTGTAAGAAACTTCTACTTCTGAGGAGTTCTAGCAGGTGATGTCAATAGTGACACAGTTAAAGGTCCTATAATTTTAATTTCAGGGATCTCTCCTAACTGCTGTGCAAAACAGCACGAAGGAGCATTACAAATGACATGACTGCAGTACCTATTCTTCTCACAGTCCCAAACCAGTATTTAGCTTTTATGGTCTGAGATAGAAAGAAATTATTTGCTTGTTTAGAAGAAGTGCTGTATAAATCACAGCATATAAATAGCTACACCAAGCAACAGGCAGGACTGAAAAAAAAAAAGAAAACAGGGATATTGCTTCAGCCTGTCTTAGGAACAGACATTACTTCAGCTTTAAAGCAGTTATGCAGCACTGGTTATGTCAGGGTCAGTTACATCTTCCAATGCTAAATTTAGGAGTTGGTCCAAGACATTGTTCTTGTGAACCCTGTATTATCTAGTTATCTGAATTCTCTATGGGGTATTATAATCTGCAATATAACTTTACCAGTAAAAAAGCCGAGTTGATTTGGGGATTTCAGAATACTCTGGACATCTTGTAGACACATCTATGCAGAGCAACTCTGAGATAAGCAAGGATGTGAAAAATCCCAGAGTGCTCCCTTTTTTGATCCCAGCATTCACAGTTAGACGGCACGGCTACTGCCAAGCCATTTGGCTTACAATTGGCATCTTTAATTCATCTCAAGTCATCAATCACATATTATCTTGGGGAATTAATGTTACTTAAAGCCAGGTGATTTTCTACAACTTCCAATTGAGCAAAAACTTTCAGGACATTATAAGGAAAGGAGAATTATATAACTTTCCTGCCCATTGTGTGAGCTGCATCAAGAACAGTGGGAGCACCTGGGACCACTACAGTCCATCCTGCTTAGGATCAGTGTAATAATCCCACTACTCAGCCACTGAGTACAGAGGGTGGAAAAGTAAATTGGAGAAACTGCCCTCTGAAAATTCCATCTACGAACACCAAGCCACACAGCCAGTGCAAACAGCAAACAGCTGTCACATCACTGGAGTTTATTTTAGGTAATGATTTGATCTTCCCCTTTTCCTGGAAAGAGGATGGTGTGTTTGAGAGAGGTTTCGTTCTATTTATCTTGTCAAACAGGAGGAAGATTGGGAAGAAAAACATTGTGGAGCCACTCAGGTTTGCCTGCAACTCCAGTTTTTAACTGAAACCAGCGTGATGCCAGAAATATGACCAGCCAGTTAACAAATCCAGTTTCAAGGTTATTGTTTACATAGTTTAGAATTATAATCCTACTGAGCTGGGTGAGTTTTCATCCTGGTCAGAGCTGTTTTTCAGATTGAGTACAGAATCACAACACTAACCATGGTATGCTGACAGTCCCCTCCCTATCCCAGCATGTAACTCACAGGGGTAAATACTGGTTTGGTAAGCTGCAGCAGACCTAGGCAAGAAAGCTGAGCTGGATCTACAAGATGCTGCCCACAGAAAGCCAAAATACCAGTACAATTATTTCTGCTATTTAGGATAGCATTGTTTGTGTTTCGTTCTGTCCTGGCAACCTGAATTTTCAATTGAAAATACTCAAAGCTACAGAAGACACTAGATTTTCCCAGCTGTTAATACAGTTAAGCCTGGTTAGAAGGTGTCTGTCAGGTCACATTTACACACGCGGGGAGAGAGGTGTAATCCAATCCAACACTCATCTACAGAGTTTGCCATCACTACAGCCCTTAATCTACCATGGTCTTAAACTGATGGACATGCATGAACATACCGATACATTCCAACTTCTCTCTCTCTCTTTTATCAGAGCACCCAGCAGCAGCAACTGCAGGGAAAAAACCAAACCACTGACAAGCTCCTGCAGCGGGAATGCGTTACCAGTCAAAACTACCTCAAGCTCTTTTACATCCCTGGAAGTGTTCCCCATCCCTGGAAGTGTTTAAGGCCAGGCTGGATGGGGCTTGGAGCAACCTGCTCTAGGGAGAGGTGTCCCTGCCCATGGCAGGGGGGTTGGAACTTGATGATCTTTAAGGTCCCTTCCAACTCTGACCATTCTATGATTCTATGATTCTACAGCAGTTGCAAGGATAAACAGTCACTAATGCATGTTTGATATTCTTTCCAATATCTCAGGCCAGACCTAAAGAATGAGACAGAGAAAGAACAGGAAGATGGAAGGAAAGAACAGATACAGGCTAAAATGTATTTTTCTATGCTCTCTCATGAACCAGAAAGAATTAAGTTTGCCCTCACACCACAAGTATTTACTTGGCACTGTCAATTAGCAAGGAAAGGGGAAAAAATGCATCAGTCTTCAACGGAACAAGGCTGCACATTAGCCCATTTACAGCACCTTTCATTGATAAGTCCTCTCCTGCCCAGAGAGCAGGAAGAATTCATTGAACTTGTTTTCTCTTCAACAGGAACTAGCAAATCCCTGCCCCCGCTGCATAGGGACCTCTCTCTTTCCATAAAACACTTGTTTCAGCGTTACTAATCTCCAAGCAGGATCTGTTACAGCGTTGGCACATGTCAACAATACAGCAGCAGTCAACAGCCTAAAATAGTTTGGATAACATTAAATCAACAAGAACAAACTTATACTACATTAGAAAGCATGTACACTGGAAACTCCACAAAGCTGCTTCTGCCAAAATCAACACACAGGCTGCACAGTCCCACCTGCAGAATGACAAAGCCAAGGACGGAAGGAACTAAGACCACATCAGTGACTCTCCAAACATACCTAAAAGCCATACTGCCCTCAATAGCTCTGTTTCAGTTACTAAACCACAACTGAAATTTTCCTCAAAGTTTTACAAGACTTTCTACGTTTTGAAGGAGTAGAAATCTAATTCAGTTCCTGAAGATAATGTTGACTATGGAGGTTTTCTCTATTGGACTTGCTGACTTTCAGCTAAATTATTTTAAGATTCTGATTAGAAAAAAAAAATTAAGGACAGCAAAAACACTCAGTTAACAGAAGTTATGAAAATAAGTCGCTGGGTAAGCGTGTGCATAATGGGGAAGCCTAGAGGATATAAGCATTTTCATTATCAAGTAATAACCCTTATGAACACATAATCTGTGGTTGTGTACATGATAGCAATACTTTGTAAGTTCTTTAATTTTGAGAATGCAAAAGAGAGTTCACAACCCATTAACATAAAATAGAAAAGAAAATGCCTCCTTTGATTAAGGACACTGAGGTAAACAAACAGTGATGACAAATGTGGTATGACAATAATATTAATTTACCAGAAGCAACTTTCCCTTTTAACCCTGAGCTGAAGAACTGCCATGTAGTCTTTGGGAAAAAAGCATCAAAGGAAAATATATTTGAGGAAGAAAAGGACTTTAAAACACAAAAGTAAACCATTTTCATGAGACAACTTAGTCATTGCATTATGAGTTTTTGCGGGTGAGAATTTCTGAATATTCTGAAATTTCTGAAAAAAACTGAATAAATTGTCTTTTATTCAGAAACCTGACTACATTTATGTAAACTTCTGCTTAGAAAACAAGGAACACCTTGTTTTCTCTCCAGTCAACATAGTATTGATTGGCAAGTAAAACATTCAACCTGCAGAAAGGGAAGAGAGGGAAATACTATGAACCACAGAAATGATGCAAATATGGAGAGAAAGCAAGAGAAAATACCTCATATTATGCAGACTGTATAGGAGAGATTAAACTGGTAACCATCATCAGCAGTTTGCTGTAGGGCTACCGTGGCTATGGATCTAAGATCCAACTGAATTAAATTACATATCAAGGAAGTTTAAGTAAAACCAAACAAAATACAGATGATTGTGTACAATGCCATTAGCAACACTGTCCACATTCATATTTATCTTTCAGGAGAACAAAGAGAAGAACTCAGCAGACACCTCTCAAGAAAAACACACTCATGACAGGTACACGAAGGTAAGAAAAGGAAAAAGGGAAACACAGACAATTTGCAGGTGGCTTTTATGAAAAACCTTTGAATATATCTGGCGTTTTAACAAAAGGCTTAGAAAGCAATTGCCAGCTGGCTTAAAAAGCAAAACCAAACCTCCTTTCCTGCCCACCCTTGCAGCAAAACTCTGTCATACTGAAATACATCAATTATAACTAGGCCCTGGGTACTTCTCCGAATGGTGAAAGCAATGGAAGCTACATGCATGTATCAACATGGCAACAGAAAACTCCAAAAGCATTTCAAAATGCTCGATGTTAGTGTCATGCACATGGTTTTCCACTTGAATTAAAACTGCCAACTTCAGGATAAAAACTGTGTATTTGGAATATTTTGTAACATACAAACAGAAAACACAACAGTAGTGTCCTTCATCCTGCTTAATATTGAAACTCACTTCACACTTCATGTCAATTCTTACCTATTTCTTAAGCACTAGAAGGCCTTGTCTTCATACTGAGCTTCCTTTTTTTTTCCCCCCAGGTTCTTCATCTAACTACACATTAGACTTTTCTTCTTTCCATAGATATGTACAGGTTATATAGAGAAAACCAAAACAAACCCAAAACCTTTTGGTCAGGGCCTATAAAAATGCTCTTGAATTTGAAACAAATGCATTAGTAACATCAATATGACAAACTGTCAGCTCCTAAAACTGAGACTGTTCTCCCTCTCGTGAGCTGTGACTCACAACGTGCAGTCAATGCAGCTGATGTGCAAGCACAGCAGAGACCTCCCTTCTCCTCTAACCCTGCTTCACCCCTGTGGCTACAGGACAACAGAAACAAGAGTCTTAAATCTAAAGCTACCAGAGATCACAACTAAGTTCTTTGATCACAAACGCCTTTTGGGCAGAGAAATCAACTGTATTCCACATTTGCAAAGCTCTAAGTACACCAGGCTCTAATCTGTGGCAGACACTCCTCAGCATTATTGCACGCACAATAATTAGTTGCCCACTAGTCATCACTGTGCCTACCAAATCTGTTTTGCTACTCCTGCCTTTTAAGCCAGCTTGGGGCAGCTGGAGAGCACATCTAGTACAATTAGTCAGAGTGCTCTTGCAACGCCAGCTCGCAATCTTGTTTGCAAGGATTTCCATTGCAAAAGTAATTAAGCCTAGCATGAAAAACCAAGTATGCACCAACGGGCTTATCTTGATCCCCTTAAAAATATCCCAACTTGAGCCCAGTGCACAATTTGCACTATATTGCAAAAGAGCAACAACTGAGTGATCATTTTTAACCCTGCCTTCAAAGCTGGGCTCCAGTCAGCATCTCAGCCTGCACAGAAAACCCTACAAAACAGGTCACAGCCACCAGGCTTTTGCTGATGCCACTGAGATAAAGTCTCTTCAGCCTCTGGAGGACTTGCAAGGTTTATTCTGATCTGTCATAAAAGAAGTTAAAGTTTAAAAAGAGGAAGTAGTATTTCTGAGGCTCACTTACACTTCAGCCCAGAGTGGACATCACATTAGAAAACTGGTATCTCATCTTCACTTACCCCATATTCACTGCACCCCATCTACATCCACACAGACTAACTCTGATGCAAACCTGCAGCTCCATCTGCATGACTCATAAAACATTTTTATTCTCTCCAATCAGCTGTCCTGGATTCCACATCTTGGCTTCCTTTTTTGAACAAATCCAGTATACTCTCGCTTTTGTTCAGCTCCAGCCTGTCAGGAAGTGCAGTCATAAAACCAGCTTTCTCTAGGTACGTCCAGAACACTTTTTAGCGAGAGGTTTTCATAAAAGCTCTCACACTCAGACTGTGCTACCACAGCTCCGTTCAAGATTGGGGCTTTAAAGTGATGTTAAATTTTTACATCTCAACTGGTCTTTAAAACACATAGTTTTGATTGCATTGAACCTAGAAAGCACTTGTACAGCAAAATATTGTCTCCTTGCATGAAACAGTTTACACATCATTAGGGTGGATGAAACTCACTATCTCCATAACCCAGTAGGTTTCTGTGGCACCAACCAATACTGAGCACTTCTGCCCCACCAAATTTACAGCAAATGGGAAATAACCTGCATCCAGCCTATAGCTCCTGTACGCTCTAAATCCTGGAAATTACTACCTCTGAAAATGTGCTGCCAAATTTACTACTTCATGCAGTACCTTTCTCTACTGTGTAGAACAGCAACCCCAATCTATTTTGGGGTGTTTGTTATTTGCTAACAAGACTCTGTTCAACTATTAGAAGCATATTTGACCATTTTTTGTTTGACCATAACGCAGTAAATGTGGGAGATTGCTCCAAGCATTGTGTTCCAAGCATCAGTCTTACTGATGCGGGAGAAAAACACGCAAAACCTCTTCTACCTACCACCTAAAGGGAATTTAAGAGCTCATAACCTGACAAAAAGAAGACCAACTACCATCAGCAAAGAAAGGGGACACGCAAAATCATGGAAGTGGGGGAGTAAAAGGGAAAAGTCATTTGGAGACATGGAGTTTTCACAGGGATTGAAATAGATTAAATAAAACATGGTAGGAGGGAGAACAGAGGTGCGCTCTGGCACAGGAAGAACTGGGAAAGCAGAGGAAACCAGGGGGAAAGAAGAACCCAAGCAACTTCCCAAGACAGAAAAATTGAGCTTATACAGCAGGGCAGCCTGCGTGAGGAGGTGTGTGTCCTGAGACCCTGCAGAATGCCTCAGAGCAAGCCAGCATAAAGGTTGGAGAAAGGCAAATAGTTCTAGTGACCAAAGATTGCTCAGACAAAGGTACCAGAGCTGCAGCCTCAGAGCTGTCACACTCTCTTATCCCAGCACCTTGGCATCAGCTCAAATGTTAACAATATCAAGCTTCCCTCTCCGTGTTACCCCTCCATCAGTCAGCTTTGTTTCTCCTGTCCATGCTGCCTTTTCCAGCTCCAGTTCTGCAACATCTATTTTCTCACTTCACAAAAAATAAAACAAAAGAGTGAGGCCTCTTCATCAGCATAATCTAAAGTTTAAGTTGCAAATCAAAGTCCTTACTGAGTTGCTGGCAGCAACTAAGCTCGCAGTCAGGATGCTCTGACAAAGCATGAGGAAGGGGACATCTTCACCTCTGCAACATGAGACAACCGCAACCACATCTTCTTTATTACAAACTACTTGAGTTCAGTACCTCGAAGCATCACCTGCCTTTCTGTTTAGGGGGAAAAAAACTGCTGCTGAACCACTTCAACCACCACCTGCACGTGCAGGCTGCATCCTCTCTTCCAAAGGCCTGCTCTTCTTCCAACAGTTACCAAGTTGTCAAGGCTCCTTCTGTTGCAACTCTATTTTATTGACTTTTAATAGGAATGTAAGCGTTTTCTACCAACAGAGCAACCTGCCTGGAGGCACGGTGCCAGCGGAAAAGCCTGTGGCCCATATTTATTCTCCATCTCACAGGTAACTAGGCAAGCTGTGCATTAAACCCTGTTTATACCTGCTGATAAAACTGGTACCACACACACAACGTGACCCTTGTGTCTGGGAAGCGCCGGAGGGGTGTCCCCACATTTGGGACAGTGACAAGAGAACAACTTGAGTAGTTGAATGTAGACGTACAGATGCCCTGGAAGCCTGGATCAGCTCTGGGCCCACACGCAGGTCCCTCCATCACCTGCACAACAGGTGAAATAAATGTGTGTGTGCAAACCCAGCCTTTCCCAACGGGTTTTGACCAAAATCTCCTGTTCCAACCCAAATTTGTGACATGCGGAACAACTCACTCACAAAGATGCAGCCGAATGGGACTTGAACATCTGACCTGACTTCCCAAACGTGTTTGGTCACAGCGTGCCACCTCCCTTTTTTCACAGAATCATAGAATGGTCAGAGTTGGAAGGGACCTTAAAGATCATCCAGTTCCAACCCCCCTGCCATGGGCAGGGACACCTCTCACCAGAGCAGNACACAGGACTCCAGGTGGGGTCTCAGGAGCACAGAGCAGAGTGGGAGAATCACCTCCCGTGACCTGCTGGCCACGCTCCTTTGGATGCAGCCCAGGATAGGGTTGACTTCCCGGAATGTGTTTGGCCACAGCGTCCCATCCCACCTCCATTTTTTCAAACGCTTCTTAGAAAAAAGAAACCAAACCCCAAACCCCACGGAGTTTTGACTGCGCGGACAACGACTCCCACCCTAAGGAGGGACCTCGTGGCCGTGGCCACCTCCACGCCCCAGGCCCGCCACCGCTCCGCCACCCCCGGGGGGGGTGGGGGAAGCTCTCAGGCCCATGTCGGGTAGCGGAGGATCCAGCTGCGCGGCCCCACGCGTGGAGGGAGGACACGGGAACGCGCTTACCTGGGGGACAGCGGCCGGCCACGGATAAAGCGCCGAGGGGGCGGGGCTTCCTGCGGCGCGCGGTGGTGACGTCAAGGGCGGCGGGGCGGGAGGTGGGACACGCGTGGGCGGCGGGGGGCGTTCCCAAACGCTTCCAGACGCCTCCAGGAAAAAGGAGGGCACAGAGTGGGTTGGGGAGTGCCTGAGGTCCGTTGCCTGCGCTGGAGACTTGTGGTGGGAGAGCATCCCTTCTGTTCCGGCTTTCGCCCCATCCTCTAATGAGGGTTGGGTTTCTGATGGTGCTGCTGTTTGTGATTTCCACTGCGTTTCTCCCGAGGATTNCTCCCGTGACCTGCTGGCCACGCTCCTTTGGATGCAGCCCAGGATAGGGTTGACTTCCCGGAATGTGTTTGGCCACAGCGTCCCATCCCACCTCCATTTTTTCAAACGCTTCTTAGAAAAAAGAAACCAAACCCCAAACCCCACGGAGTTTTGACTGCGCGGACAACGACTCCCACCCTAAGGAGGGACCTCGTGGCCGTGGCCACCTCCACGCCCCAGGCCCGCCACCGCTCCGCCACCCCCGGGGGGGGTGGGGGAAGCTCTCAGGCCCATGTCGGGTAGCGGAGGATCCAGCTGCGCGGCCCCACGCGTGGAGGGAGGACACGGGAACGCGCTTACCTGGGGGACAGCGGCCGGCCACGGATAAAGCGCCGAGGGGGCGGGGCTTCCTGCNTGAGCAGAAAGGAGGCAGAAAAGGAACACTTCACAGCAGGAGTTTGCTGTCTGGAAGATTGTGTGAACACATCTGCAGCACCCAAAGGTGCCATCAGCATTTTGCAGATCTGCATTCTGATAAATAGCAGAACAGAAGTCAGTATCTGCATCAAAAATAATTGGCATTACTACTCATTAGACCTTTTCTGCCTCCTTTCTGCTCACAATCTCATCTTAATCTTACTGTGACTGACGTCTGCGGCCTGTTCCCTCCGAGGCAGATGAAGACAGGATGGCTGGGACCCTTCAGTGTGGTTGGAGGGGGCCTGTTTTCAGCTACAGGTTACCCAGGAGAGCCTGTGGGTGATGAAGCCATGGCTGGTTGCCTGCAGGGAATGTGCTGAGCTGGCTTACTCAGCTTCACGGGATTTCTAGAGGAAGAGAAGAAACAGGCCCAGTCTCAAGAAGGTTGAGGTCAAGGCTGGGGAAGGAGGAAGAGTGTAATTCAACAGGACTAGAAGTTTGGGGTCTTGTCTAGCTTCAGTGCACTTCTCTGGGCCTTCAGAGCAATTTAAAATACTGCAAAAGTGAGCTTATAATAAGTTGGTTTACATCTAAGTGCTCTACTGTGCCTATTTTAATTAAATCAGCATGAACTGCAAATGAGAGTCTTTCTCCATGCTCCCAGTTGGAAGCATATCTGAAGATCTTCAGATGGAGTAGTAACTTGTTTACATTTTGTCATCTCCTTTTCCTCCAGGAGATTTAGAGGTTTAGGTTTTCAGTTTCAACCAGAAATGGCTGCAAAAGCAATACAAATGGATTTTTTTTATAACAGTGTATTTGTTAAAGCAGCAAACACAGGGGTTTTTAAAAGCCTTCCAGCTGTATGTGGGGTGCATATACAGGTAGTAGAAACACCAGAGTAGGGAATGATGTCCCTACTTCTGCTAATATTTTATTGTAATACAATAATGTTTCACAGAATTTTTATGAACACTTCTTATTTTCAGAAAACACAGGCTTAATTGTATTACCTTGTTAATTTTTACTAGTACAACTACAGAACTATGCATTGTAGGTAAAAGGGAATTTAGGAGAGGTTGTTTTGGTTTGGGCTTGTTTATTTAAAAAATAAATAAATCAGAAATTCAACAGTTTGAAAGGCAGCAGAGAAATGGCAAGACCTGCACTCCTAAATAAAATAACACTTTACAGTGTGACAAGTGTCTACAAGGACCTCAGAACACTTGACAAATGTTTAGTGCATTCTTACCTCAGAATTCACACACCACAGGCTGGGGAACACAGAGAGGGAAGCTAATGGAGAGACTAATTGACTTACCAAACATTAGGTAGGAAGTTTCTGCCAGAGTCTTATTTCCTAAACCCAATATTTTGCTTCCATTACAGGATAAAAGGAACAGGCAACACATGCTGATCAACGCTCAGATCCAACCAACTCTGTTTGTAGAAGGTTGTGACCACGTCCAGCATTAATGCAGCACAGGTTGGACCCGGAGCAGTTCCTGATCATGCAGTACAGCTCTCTGTCTCCTTCTCGTGGCTTGTATTTGTTATAGATTTGCTGATTTGCTGCTGGCTCCAAATTACTGCAGTTGTGTCCTGTTGTGCAGTTAACTGGAGTTCCTATACTGAGTGCCATAGGTCTTGGAATTTCTTTAGGATTACTAGTTATAAGCATTAAAAGGGCTGCGTTGCTTGGTTGGTTTTCAAGAGCGGAGAGTGAGGAGTTAAGGGTTTGTATTTATCATAGATAAAATCTGATTGAGATACAGCTCACATAATTCAACTGGTTTATGTTGGTGCCACTATGAAAATACTTCATGGTTTTATATATGGATATCTATTTTAAAAAATCTATGCAAGAAGAGCTGTACTGCCATCCAGTACTTAATGGAAGCCATTTCATTTCAGAGGCCTATGAATGATTATTGATTTTTCTTTATCGTTCCAAAACCAACAGAAAACAATTCTGAACATTTTCTCCCAAATAGTCAGTGACAGTCCTCTTTAACGTAATTATTTCTTTATTATGATGTATCTCGTTGGTTGTACATACTATATATTGACTCCTGTGGCGTCAATGTTCTTTGCAGAGCAGACATCTGGAGGCCAAATCCTGTAACCCTGAGCTTAATGGAAACATTCTACTTACAGCTTGGGTCATGCAAAGCACCGCAGCCTGATGTACAGACCAGCTGTGACAACTCCAACGCCCAGAAATAATGCCACCAAAAAAGCTTTTGGAGATGCTTATATAGAAGACAACATAAATTAAAAAAAAAGTCTAGACCCTTCTGTTCTGAATCTGGTGTGAATACAAAGAAGGATGCTGGAAGCTACTTGTAACAAAAAGCTTAATGAATCATTGGTAGAATAAAAATACTGATGCTAAAATCAGGCCAAAAGCAAAAGGTGGTTTTAACAGGCATCTGAGAGTCATCCTCAGGGAGAAGACAAAGCAACAGAACTGCTTTGTCCGTAAGTCCAGCTTCTTTTGACACTAGTTGCTCTTTTTGGCCTTGTAATGTGAGTCTTAATGAAAGCAGCAGAGATACTTCATGAAATAACTCAGCCTTTCTAAGTAGACACTTTTATCAGGTGTCCACCATAAGCCCTTTCTAGCAATTAATGGAAAGCCAGCACCTCCAAACGAGGAGAACATTCCCTCTTATTTTGTCAGTCTCTGACTTAAACCTCTAGATATTCAGCGAGGATGCTGAAAATGCTGAACAGTTGCAGACTTAGATGAGATTAAGTCAGTGAGAGCACAGCTACCCTGTGTTGAAAGCAAACCGTGAAATTGTGTGTTACCTCTGGTCAGCCTGTAGCTTGCATTCAAAATGTGTTTGTCTAAACTTGTGCAACATCACATTTTAAAGCATTTCAAGAGTGAGTTAGTCTGCACCTGCTCTACCCGAACTGCAGGCTATTTCACAACCATTCCTGGTTAAAAATCAAGTCATGGTCAAAGTCATTAAGAAGCAGAATATAAAATGGTACCTTTTGAAATACCAGGGTGAAGTGAGCAGGCCAGCTTGGGAGCTGTCAGTGTGAACAGGACACTGGTGTCTGAAGAGTCTTAGCCATGTTGGGCTATGCATTTTGTGATTGTGGCCTGTTTCTTTGCTGTGTAATCTAATGAATTTGCTTTCTGATGTGTGGGCAGACCAGGAAGATTCTAGAAGAGGGTGTAGCAGGAGTGTGCTGAAGCATCAACATCATCCACCTGCTCGCCAGTTCCAGCCTGCTTGAGTGCACTTGCCGCTTGGCGGAAGATGGGGTGAGTACCTGGTGTTTCCTCTGGCATCTCAGAAGACAGATACCTGCAAAAGCACAGCTACAGGCAGCTGCCTGCCCCAGTGGCTTGTTTATGCTACTTGTGTCTCTGCCTGTATTCTGCAGAGACCAGATACATGCAGGGAGTGAGTCCAGGAAGACAGCCCAAGATATCTGGCAGCCAAGTTTGTGCCCTGGCCACCAGGTGGGGTAAGAAGGGGCATAGAGTCTTGAGGCTAACCCACAGGGATGTCTCACCTCTTCAGCACCTAAAAAACTTGTGGCAGTAACACTTAGGACAATGGAAAAGAAGTGTAACCTCCAAAATGTTCCATAGTTTGCTGGACTGAGGGACAGGGTATGTAGCAATTTAAGCCCAGGTGAACTTAGACTCACCTTTCAGTTAAAATGCTCTAGAAATGTCTTTTTTTTCTGCACTCAAATTCAATTAGAATGGCTTTAAACCTACCAAACACAGACTATTTTCCCTTTTGAAAACATAACATTTCTAATCAAAATAAAGATGTAAAAGTACATGGAAAGAAGGAAACTGAGCTTGATGTAGCTTTGTTTTAGGGAGGAAAAGCAATATAATTCAATAAGACTAGCTTAAACCCTCTGATTAAAGCTTTTTTAGCATAACAGATAGGGAGGATGAGATCTACACTAAGATAAAGATAATTAGTACAAATCAAAAGGGCTTGTGTTCGTGCCAGCTAGATTAAATGACAGGATGTGGTGAAATGCTGGGTGCCAGATCTGGTTACTTTCCATACAAAGCTTTATTTGCTGACTATAGATAAATCTATTAAGTTTTATACATTTATATATGGAAACTGTGGAAATAAATTGAAAGCAAGATACCACGGGTAGAGTATTTGTTCTGATGTTGTTCTAAGGTTGCATTTCTTCCCAATCAGTACGTAAAGCTGTAATTTTTTATAGCTGTCTCTCTCACTAAGACTGTGGAAGTAAATTGTATTAGAAATTGAGGTTTATTTCTAAATGCATCAGCATTCCACCATTCTTGTTAGCTTCTGTGCATAAATTCAATAGAACTCTACATTTCCTACTCCAGCTTCATTTTAGCAGGAAGATTAGGACAGCTGTAGGAGTCAATTAAACTTAGGACCCAAATTGCAGTTGTCATTGTAAAGGTGTGTTTTTATGTTTATTTATCTGCACATGGCCCCTGCAGAGGCAGGATACAGGAGTGGAAGGCTCTTTGGTCTAACCCAGTGTGGGTCCTCTTATGTTTCTCATACACTCCGCAGCAGCAGGATGTGGGAGGAAGGGAATGTAGATGTCAGGAAGGGAAAACACTATGGGATATGAGATGCCACAGGCCTGAGCCCCTCTGCACCTCTCCAAATCAGCAGGAAGGGTCTGTCTCCCACATCTGCTGAACAGGCCGCCAAGTACTGCCCAGTCAAGCTACACCAGAGACAAACACGAAGGAGGGATTCTCTCATCTCTGCAGGAAGATTGATGACTCAGAAAATGAAAGGTTTGGCATAGGATGCAACTCAACTGAGCAGATTTTATTAGCTACACCTACCTTTTATTGTTATTTTTCATCATTGCCGCAGCGCTGCCTAGAAACCGGTGCTCCAAGCTGGAAATACTCATAAGAAGATTGTCTCTGTCTCAGGAATCTTAAAAAAAATGAGCAAAAGATGAAGACAGCAGGAGGAAAAAGCCTTTAGTACAGAGAGGGCATTGCTAGTGTTGGGTTATTTCTGGCAGACAGAGGCAAGACAGGCTGGAGCAACATCCTGGCATAGTCAGAGCCAGGAACAGCTACAGCAGCAGCAGAGGAGCAGTGGTGTTTCCATTAAGCTCTGTGACACAGGGAAGGTGGTGAGAGGGTGCAGCTCCCTTCGTCCCCACAGCAAATCCACAAATAAAACCAGCTTGAGGATTTATGCCACATGGAGTTGTTCACATCTGTGCAAAGTGAGGGTAAAGTAATGTCTCAGTGCTGATGGAAGCCTTCACAGAAAAAATCAGGTCCTTGGTGTTTTCTGAAACACAAATACTGCCAGTGGTGGGTTTGGATGTACGAAGCCTCTGCCTGTAAGAGAAGAAACTGGAAGCAGCTGGGATTTGGAGACTTAACCAGTAGTTCACTTGAAAGAAAGAGCAGTTTCAACTGCAAGACTGTTAACAGCCAGCCTTAACAGCGGGCAACTGATACAGTGCAATCCAGTAAACGAGCTGGGCTACTATTTATGAGTCACTGCCATTCAAAAAGGTCCCATCAGGTCTCAATTACTGTGCAGTTCCGCAGCCCACGCATCCTCGGGCTCCAGAGAATGTCTTAAATGTTTCATAACCTTAAAAACCCAAGCAACCCAGGAGAGCTTGCCTGTGCTTGTTTTATTTATGTTGCTGATGCACTTTTCATAGTGATGGAAACCAGCTTTGCTGCCAAGTTTGAGGACAGGATGTAATGTTCTGATCAGGAAGAGAGACTGGAAACCTTGGGTGGCCTCTTGCACATTGACAGGAGAGGAAAAAGTCATTGATCTGGGAAGGGAACCCCAAGCTTTTATTGCCAAGCTCAGCAGAGGAGGGAATTTACAGGTGCTTCCACATGGTTCTGCAGATCAGCTCTCTCCGCACATCCCCAGGCACGGAGATGGTGACTAAAGATTTATTAACATTGAGAAGGCAGGAGAATAAAGGCAAGAGGAAAGGGGATCTCTTCAAAGTACAGAAAACTGGAGCAGCCACATCTGTAGCTGTACCACTAAGCTAAACAGCAATGGGCTTGGTCTCTGGCTTAGGGACCCATCGGCACAGCTTGTGGCCATGCCACACACTGAGCTGTCACACACAGGCCAGCTGTTGGGAACAGCCCCTGCTCATGCTACAACCCTCAAGTAATGGGGCCAGTCACTATCTGGTCCAGATCAACTAATTAAGGGCATAACACTGAAGAGCATCACAGGGAAGAGATCCTGCAAAAGTGATCCCCTTTGCTGCAGAGTCCTGCAGAACTTCTCTGCCTCTTTGCTGGCAGTTCCCTTGTTGGTGGCTGAGGAGGAAGGCGGCAGCTCCTCGCAGGCAGTCCTGTAGCTACACCCTGCACACAAATGAGTTCAGTTCCCAGCTCCCACCTGGGTTCTCAGCTGCCCTTCCCCAAAGTACCAGGATCTGCTACTACAAAATACCTTGTGTGCACAAAGGCTTTAAATCAGGCAGCTTAGCCAAACAATCCCTATTTGCCATTCAGTATACCCAATGGCAATAATTTAGGGAAAATGAGCTGAATTCTCTCAGCAAGCTGTATCTGAATTTATCACTGGAGGACAGACGTCCTCTTTCAATCCCATTCCCTGTCTTAATGTCCCATCCCTGTCAGCATCACAGGCTGTGAAGAGGCAAGGGCACGTGCACTCCCAGCAGTTGGTACATGCTGTGCACCTCCCAGCTTTCCCATTTATTCCCTGCTTCAGCTGTGCCCTGAGGTCCAGAGCTACAGTTGCTATTTTGGATGGCACAAGCAGGAAGTATTTGTAAACTAATACAATTCACACAGGAGCTGTTCTGGCTTCATTGGGTGAATTCTCAAACGCTGGCACGCTACGGAACTTGTTCCTCAGTTCTGTCTTCTGTACCCTTTTGTTACTGCCTCTGGTTTTGAAGACCTTCTGTCTCACAGCTGAATTTTGGAAGATCAGAGACAAGAGGTGATATTTCACCCACCTCAACAGCACACTGTATTCTGACCTCCCATATAAAAAGTTTTAACTTTCCTTACTTTGCTTAAAAGTCAATCCAAGTAATGGCTAAGTGTAAATTTTTTTTTGTTTTTTGGTTTTGGGTTTTTTTTGGCAGGGGGATAAAAATTCCATACTGTAGGTCAAATATAGACTACCTGCACAGCAGCCTTGGAGGGCTCTCATTTCCAAGTCCAAGGACCTGTGCAAAACAGTGAAAGTCAAAGTGATGACTATATTGATGTGAAAGGAAAAGCCCTGATTTGTGGTAGCTATGGATTTGGGCAATACCTGATAAAAATACAATAAATGTAAACAAACAATAAAAGGACAAACCAAAACTGGGTAACACATAGCTATATTCTGGCTGCAATCATGCCCATAAACAGATTCCTCTCTTCCATGAGCACACAGGGATGGTTTGCACAGGAAACAAAGCCATAGCTGCCAAGGAGATCTATTTGTTAAACGTGGTCCCTCACCCTGGAGCCCAGCTCGGTAGCACATTCCATTCCCTGGCCCTGGGCGAGGCTGGGGTTTTCCAGAGAGCTCCTTGGTGCTGCGTCAGGGAGGATTTGGCCCTGGGCATTTCATCTCTGATGCATTACGAATTTATTTGGAACATACTTGAGTCCTTTGCCTGCCAGGCTGCAGGGGCAAGGTGCCAGTCTTCAGCGAGAGGGGGAAGGCCTATAAATAGGGCAGGCCCGGCTGCCCCAGGCAGCTTTTGGTCTGCTTAAGTTTCTTGTTTAGCCTGAGAGATGCAGAAATCCAATCTGCTGAGGAGATACAGCATGGTACAAGCCTCTGGCTTCCATGCTGCTTCCTCTATATCCCAATTTCCCCACCTTAACCCTTCAGCATCTGGCTGTTTCCTCTTCCTCCTGCATCTTGCTTGGACGCCAGTTGGTGGCAGGACCAGCACAGAGATAAAGCCCCAGCCCCTCTCTCTTTACACAGCAGCTTCTGGTTTTCAGGAGCAGGTTCCAGCTTGATGCTGTGTCAGATACCAATTTCTCATTCCCAAGCCTGAGGAAACAAAGCTTCTTTGCAAATGGCCACACGGGGGCTTTTCTGTAGCCCCCCCAGACAAAGCCAATATTTTCTCATCACAATCTGGTTTTAGAATGCTTTAACCTGCAATTTGCATATGCAGATGCAAGTCCCCTGAAAGCCAATAGCAGACAAAGAAATGACAAGTGAAATCATTAGAGCTTATTGAAAGTAAGAAAGCCCTCACCATCCATCCACAGGGAGATGTGTCTGCTAAAAACTGGCAGCAGCACATGCTGGTAAGAATCAGAAGAGAAACACATTGAAGATTAAGTGAATTACAAAGAGAAGTTCAGGTGAAACTACAGTAACAAAGCTACTCTCTCATTCTGGGTTTTGAAGAAAGACTGAATCTGTTAAAGAAAAAAAGAAGTACTTAATTACTTTGGCTGCCTTACAAAGTTTTTCACGCTGGAGCTAAGTTTTAGTAACTTCTGCTGCAAAACCAGGAAGTTTTATCCAAGTACTACACACTGTTCTTGTAAACCTGTACAGATACATTTATTCTCTGAATCTCTGGATGTTTGGATGATATACTTTGTATTAAGACAACACTCCATATAATTTTATTTACAGAATACCAAGTTACAAAACAGACAGAAAAACAGCAGAACATAAAAACTTGTTATGAAACCAAACTGAAATAATAAACCATTTTATGGTTTTGCATTTTGCATTTTGCTCCATAGTTTAATTTCAATACACTCTTCAACAAAGAGCTTACTCCACTAAACCTGAATATCTCAGCATTCATTATAGTTCCCATACTGTACTAAAGAGTCACTTTATCAAACATTCTAATTAATACAGCTGATAACACAAAGAATTCCTGTGAGGGAGTACGTAGTAGTTCCCATTGCACGAGTGGATATGGAGAGTATATAAAAAGCCCCACCACTCAGCAAGTGTGAACTGATTTGCACTGAGATTAAGCTGAACACAACATAAAGTGATTTCTGAAATCAGAGGCTGTGTTAATGCAAAGGCACATTTTACTTTAGATTTCACATTTCTAGAAGGTAAAAGTTTTGTGCCCAGGCAACTTCACCTCATTGCAGCACAGTCAAACAACTCTAACAGCGTGTGTTGGAACTTTCAATAGAAAGATCTGGTTTCCATTTCTTTAATCCAGTTTTAATAAGAGAGAAATTAAATTAGAAACAGGAGGATTCTCCCTTTCCTATTTACAGACTGCAAACTATATTGCCTTCTCATCAGAAAGTCTATAGTTTTCCTGTCACACTTTGTTAAGCTTGGTAACTATCAGCACCCTCACAGTTTGGTCAAAGGCACCACAAACACACAGTCCTTTTTTGTCAGGGCTCCAGTCCAGGCTAGAAATGGGCTGGGTTGAGAGAGTCACATTCTGCAAGAGGCTGAGGGAACCTGCCACCCCCATCTCAGCTCCTTCAGAATCCTTCTTGGAGCGCTGAGCCGGGTACTCACTGGCAAGAAGGAAAGAAAAGGAAAGCGTGCACTTAGAACTCACTCATAAAAACACACTTATCCTTTTTATTTTAAAAAGGACACAGAGAAGGGTGTCCTGTGTTCTCAAGATAAGCCAAACAGATGTCTTAAAATAATGAATATATCCAGTTGTATTCACAGCACATACTTAGTAAATTCTTCCTAACAGAAAAAAAGAGGCAGGAAGTTTTGAATCCTGACACCTCCCTCCTATAGCCCTTCATTTTTTAACTGCCTGGCTTTTGCCACAGGCAAGAAGTTTCATCTCAGCTGTCCCTCTGAACCATCATACACCCACCCCACTGCGTTTTGGATGATTACATTATTTTGCCCCATAATGTAAGAAGATGTACATTTAAGAATCATTAAAAGTCCAGGCTTTCAATGTTCTTCTCAGACCTAACTGCCACCATATGAGAAATTGAAGAAACTCATTTTTTCCGTGTGTCACCTAGTTAACCAAGGTTATGGTGAAGCACTGGAACAGGCTGCCCCATCCCTGGAAGTGTTCAAGGCCAGGCTGGATGGGGCTTGGAGCAACCTGCTCTAGGGAGAGGTGTCCCTGCCCATGGTGGGGGGTTGGAACTTGATGATCTTTAAGGTCCCTTCCAACTCTGACCATTCTATGATTCTATAATCAGATCTTGATTATGTTAAGAAAAGTGACATGGGCAAAATTCACCTGTGGTGTTGTTACATTCTTTTAGGGATTAATTTGGGATTCCAGACCAAGTACTGCCACCCCTTCAACCGCAGTTGTAAGCGGTCACTTTAGCCAGATATTCTGCAGTTGGAAACAGGGCCCCCCTCATCCTTTTCAGGAAGATTCCTTCTTAAAACAATAAATGGTGGGTTTCTTATTGCCCCTGTTGCAGGCTGGAGAATGATCACTTACTATTTCCAGAGATGAAGGCTTCCAGCTCCTCCACTCGTCATAAATATATCTCTGTTCTGTGGCAGGTGCCGAACCTGCCATATGGTAGATTTTTGTGCCTAATAACACAAAAAAAAAATATCAGGATCTTACAGAAGTCAGTTATGGATGAGCTTCACAAGAAAGGACCCTCAAACGCACTCTGTTCTTCTGCAGAGATAGAGCAGCAGCCCTGCCAAGGCTCACACTCACTTCGGCTTCTTCCAGACTGGCCACATGAGCAGGGTTAAACAGAGGTAAAGGAGCTGTGTAAGGATGGGCTTTGAAACTGCTCTGCAGTTACAGGATCCCCAGGCTCTTGGGAAACACAAGGTTTTGCTGTCTGACATCTCTTAACACCATTACTGGAAGGGGATGTACTACAAACACTGTGCAAACACAACAAGCAATCTACAGGTCAAATGTAGATCTCAGCCAGGGCACAGCAAGATCAGGCAGCAGCAGCAATCACTGAGGAAAAAAACCCGACACCCTCTCACTTAATGCATATCTGCCTGCAAATGCCCAAAAGGAAAAGCTTAAACATGGTCAATGAAAGACAAGAGAATCCATCTTCACATTTTGATTGATATAAACATTAGTTCTGTAAACACTTTTGTCTTATTATCTCATCAAAGTACTACTCACAACTCATCTGCTTTGAATGGTGGTAGGGAAAACAGTAATTGCATGATACTACTTAGAAATTCATTTAGGCAGTCCTAGAGGACCTTGCCACAAAAGTTCTTTCCTCTAATTACCACCAGATTTTGTTCACTAAATAAAAAAAATACAAAAATACTGCTTCATGAAGAAGTTAAAAGGATCAATGTAGAGGTCACAGACGGAAGAAAAAAGGTTATAAGAGTTCCTCATATTTAACAGCCTCCAGGCCACTACGTCTCTCCTATCTATCCTTTAACTCATTACCAATAGCCCACTCCAAAAATGCTTGGTTCTGAAGGAAAACAAAGATTTCCATGACTCACGTGAGGTCTGGTGACTGCAGAATGAGAAGTGTTTGCAGAGGGCTCACTTTGTTTTGGGAGATACTGAAGATTTGAACCTGCACGCTCCTCACAATTTAATAGGGTCTCCAATGAACACAATCCCCAGAGAAGGGGCAGGGCTGGAACTGCAGCAGGGCCAGAAAACCCCAAATATCTGGTTGGAAAAGGGGTAAAACCTGGGACCCCAGCAGCCACGCTACTGCAGCTTGCACCCCAGTAACCTGGGCATCTGTAACTTGTCACAGACAATCATTTCAGACCTGTAGTGCTCCGACAGCCTGTATTCAAACAGTTTCTCTCTTATTAAGAAATCCTCTGCCTCCCCATACCTTCTCTGAAACAGAAGCAAAACCTTTGGTGGGATGCTGAGTTCTCATATCGAAAACATGAAATTTTCCCTCAAGGGATGTGGCCACCAGCTTGTTCATGTTTACATCCTTTCTGTCAAACTCCACACTGCAAACCTGGAAGGGTATATAAAAAAAAATTAAAATAAGAGGACATCAGCCTTGAAAATCAGCCACTGCTAAAAAAATGAAGGGGTTGTGATTTGTAAATACAGATTAATCTTTGGTTATTTTTACAATGACAACATCACCAAGTTGAAAATAACAAAATCATCTGAAAACATGAATCCACTGAAGAATATCCCATGCTATCAAGACCGAGAACTTGAGGGGTACAACCTGGTGTACTTAGAGGCAACAATTCCTGGTACAATCTCAGCAGAAATGTCTCCCAGGAAGATTTCAGGCAGACAGATGTCCTTTTAATTATTCCATTCTGCCCAGAAGCTGAAATGAAAAATACTTTCCTTACCCCATTCTTAATGTTGGTCTCCCATCGCAGTGACATGGTCTTTAAGTCAAATAATTTAATGTCCCCGTTGTCGTATCCAGCACAAACAACACGTTCCTCTTGATTGTAAGCATTGCCTGCAGAAAGAATTTATCATCACAACACAGAAACCTTCCTTAGGCCTTATGTTTCAGACCTCCTCAGCCTCCAATTTCAACTTACAATTATGCCAGAAATATATTACTGAGATTTAAAGAACGGTCTGGTTTTCAAACCTGAAAGGCATAAAAAATAAAGCTTCAAAACTGGTGGTCTGTTTCTTTTAAAAATGTGAATAAAATTCTTATACTCCCTGCCAAGTGCAGCCTAAACCACACAGAGCGAGTACTGCCCGCTGTCCTTGTAAACCTTTTCAAACACATTCCTTCTCTAAAGTCTTCATCTGCTATAAACTGTGCTCCCCAGATGGCACCAGGGCAGAAAGCAGATCCTTAACCAGCCTCTGGAGGCAAGAATGGAGCTAATCCAGAAACACAATCAGCTCGTTCTCTCCAAAGGAAAAATGCAGAGCACGCATCAAGCACATCTGTATCTTTACAGGAGGCCTACAGGAGAGCTGGGGAGGGACTCTTTGTCAGGAAGTCTAGTGACAGGACGAGGGGGAATGGTTTTAAATTGGAAGAGGGGAGATTTAGATTGGATATTAGGAAGAAGTTCTTTCCTGTGAGAGTGGTGAGGCACTGGAACAGGTTGCCCAGAGAAGCTGTGGATGCCCCATCCCTGCAGGGGTTCAAGGCCAGGCTGGATGGGGCTTGGAGCAACCTGGTCTGGTGTGAGGTGTCCCTGCCCATGGCAGGGGGGTTGGAACTTGGTGATCTTTCAGGTCCCTTCCAACTCTAACCATTCTATGATTCTATGATTTAATTAGCTCTTAGCTTCAAGAATCTTGTCTTAAATTAACACCTTAATGCTTGGTAGTTGTGACTTCTTCCTTGTGCACCACAATATTTACACTCCCTCAGGATGTGCTGTTCTTCATTCCCAGGCACAGAAATACAGGTTGCACAGCTGCTCTGGGAAATGATTGACCAAAGGTGACCAGAGAATGAGTCCAAAACCCAGCCACCACAAAACTGGCTTCTTTTGAAAAATACATAAATTTGACAACGGTGAAAATCAAAACCCACTACTGAGTGCTCCACGCAAAATGAACTACTCCGTACCATTGCAAAATACTTTGACAGTCCTCAGCACAGTCATATCAGAGGGAGGAGTGGTTATAATCTGATAAATTACCGAATGCTACTGTCCAGCAGTCCCTTTTGCTCTCCCCCTGCACAGGTTCCATGTTGGCCACAGGCGTATCCTTCTGTCTTGGGTCCCACACCTTCACAGTTCCTGGGAAAGAAGGACAGAGGGGTTCGTGTTGGGGATACACTGCCACGGTGTATCCATCCTCCCAGGGAAGGCCTTTGCTTTTCAGCAAAGATCATTTTCCTGATCATTCAAAACACAGGAACACCTCTTTCAATTCCAGAAAGCCAGATAGAAAAAAACCCCAAAACCCAAACAAATAAAACCAGAAAAAGAGAGTATTTGTTTTCTCTAGCTGATATTTTGCATTTTTTCTGCTTTGTATTCCTTCTGCCCCACACTCAGTGACAACAGCACCTTTTGACTTATGTACAGCTTCTAAAAGAATTAGAGAGGATTTGTCCTGAGCAAGATTGAAAAGACAGCATTTGAGGAACTAGTTGCAACAGGTTTGTAACTAGTTCAGATGGCAGAAGGCTCCCTGCCATCAAAGCTTGAGAGCTGCTTTCTCAGAATGACTGAAAAGACTTTCAGGGTTCACTAACTCACCATCTCGACTGCCAGTCACAATTTCTGGTGCACCTTCCCCAATTCCTAAGCCACCTACACCATCTATACTGTTTATGATTTCCTTATGACCTTTCACAGAATACACTGGTATTTCAGGAGCTTCTAAATTCCTAGGCAAGAAAGAAAAGAACAGGTAATATGGCATTTTCCTTCACACTCAAGATTCGTAGAAAAAAACAAGAGGAAACTTGAGCACACATTATAACAGCAGGAACAAAATATGGACTATCAGCATTAAGAACCACAAGTCTTTGTTCAATTCCTTCTTTGGCTACTGCTTTACACTGGTCTTAAAGTTTCTGCTTAGTTCTGGACTTCCCTGTTTGTAAAGGCAGTTGTGGCATTCACCACAGCAACCCTTAAGAACCAGGTGTTACGTTGGGCTCCCAGTGAAACCCACTACAGATCAAATCACTCCAATGAGCTTTACTTTCAGTAACTGCATAAAATGACCTTATTCACTGGTCCCCACCCACACCTGACTCCTGCCCTTCAACTTCAAATCAAAGCCGCATCCAGCTGTAGAATTCCACGGTTCTTTCCCACCAATTCTCATCCTTCAGAATTTTATTTTCAGTTTCAGCTCGGGACTAACCCACATTCTTCTTGCTCTTCCAACAAAACAGAACCCATAGCTCCTTGGCAAGGGAAATACAGCAATAACAACACAAGGAGCAAGAGAAACAGCACCAAATTAAGCCGCTGTGCAGAATTCACCTTGCTTTTACAAAACAGGCAGGTTCCAATGCAGTAACCAGCCAAGCTGAGGGCCAGGTCCCAACCAGGGACGGCCCAGAGAGCTGTGGAGGCAAACGCCGGCCTCACACAGAAACTGAGATTCAAGCTGAGAGGAGCAGCATCACATGGAAAAGCTGTGAGAGAACACGGGCACTCACCAGATGTTGAGGTTTCCACCAAAATCTCCTGTTGCGAAGTACCTTTGCTGCAGCGACGTCGCCCCAAAAGTTCCACATTTTAGAGGTTTAGCCTTTTCAATCTTTCGAAAAGAGGAGACACTCTGGGTCAGTGCACGGGGGGAAAAAAAGCAGCACAACCGAGGACTGAGGCAGCAGCTCCTGGAGAGCCGGCGGGTGGCTCTCAGGGCAGCACACACCGTGTACTTGGTGTGTAACACGCTCAAAACACCAACTACACTTTGCATTTATTTCTCTATGCAAAAAAAAAGCAGAGATTTCGGTTCGCTGGTCCAAAACCTCTCACCTCGGCCTGCGGACGGTGCTCGGAGGCTGCCGCCGCTACCCATTCGCGGTGGGAAAACAAACCCACCCCCCCCCAACCCCAACAACACCCCCAAGGGCGCACCCCAGACTCTAAACGGCGAGTTTAAGAGCCCAAACCGGCGGTTTTTCTTCTCGGCTCCCCGCCCGGCCGGNACCAGCGTCTCGTCGAAGCGGAGCCGGCGGAAACGGCGGGCGATGGACGGCGGGGAAGCGGCGGGGTCCGCCATGGAGACGGCGGAGCCGCGGCCCAGCAAGAGGCCGGCGTTTCCGCCGGTGGCCGCTGAGGCGCTGGGGGTAGGCCGGGAGCGGGGGGAGACACCGGCATGGCCGCCGCCGCCGGGGCCTGGAACCCCGTCGGGTTCTCGGCCTGCCCGTGTCTCACCGGCCCTCTCTTCCCTCCCCTCCCCGGCTAGGTTGGGAAAGGCGAGCTGCGGAAGGTGGCCGTGCCGGCCAACAGGTATACCCCGCTGAAAGAGAACTGGATGAAAATCTTCACGCCCATCGTGGAGCACTTGCAGCTCCAGATCAGGTTCAACTTGAAAACGAGAAACGTTGAAATCAAGGTAAAGAGAGACCCTGCTCCGGCTTGCCCGCCGGTGCTGAAGCGCCTGGCCGGGTGTTCCTATCTTTCCCTGTTTAAAGCTCAGGGAAGCCTTCCTGGCAAGGAACGCCAGGGAAAAGGGAAACTGCATAGTCTGACCTAACCAGCAAGCCCTCGCTGGGGATCAAAGTGAAGCCTGACGGTTATTGCTTAAAAGCAAGGAGTTAATGGAAGTAAAATTTGAAAGTGTCAATCTCTTCTGGATCTAGAAGGGACCAGCGTAAACTGGTGGGGTTTTGGTTGGTTGGTTGGGGTTGGGTTTTTTTCCCGAATTTTAGAGGAGAAAATTACACATTTAAGAATTAGAGAAGAATCCTAGTCTCCTTGTTGGACATGATTTTGGAATGCAATGTTTTCCAGGTATTTAAGGCCACTGAGTACTTACATGACAGTTTTGAGCTACCAGTGTCTTTTGAACAGCAAATCTGCTGATATCTTGTTTGTGGCAGAAGATAAAGGTTTCTAGTTTGATAGTTTGTGCTTTTTCCTTAATGGTTTGCACTGGAATAGCTGATGGTACAGAGAGCAGTAGATAATTGCAAATCTTGTAGATGTGCATTCTTCGTTCTTCTTCCTTCTCAGGAATACTCAGAGTAGCTGGTTCTAAGTGTCTGTATCCAAAGCGCATGCCATGCTTTTGGCAGATGAGTTAATGTATGATGTTGATGTATGAGATTTTATACTGCAGTGGTGAAAATATAGATATCAGCAGTCATTTTGCTTCCTGACCTTCAAAGTTAGGAACACACTTGCTATTTTACTGAATAGCTACTTAGCTGAAAGAAGTGGGATCTTAATCCTGGTTTTTGATACGAAATTTTGTCTGCTCAAAAAGCAGGTTTTTGATCAAACTGATCAAATTTTGTCCGTATCTACCATGAGTATAAAACAATTGAAACCTTTGAAGTGAATTTCTGTCATTTCTTTAACATACTGTGGAAACTGTTAATGACATTTCAGGATAGTTTCAATGTTACAGACATTAATGTAATTACCTTCCTTAATTATTGTTTCCTCTTTTTTTTTTTCTTTTTTTCTTTTTTTTTTTTCTTTTCCCAGCTTTAAAGACTGCTCTTTTCTAAGTTGTCTCTATCAGGATCTGTAAACACACGTGTGCACAAACTTTCCCACTGTTAGCAGGGGAATATTTTGGCCTGGTTTTAGAACATGAGCTGAAAAAATGCTCCCTTGCAGCAAAAACCTGCTCTAGTGGGAGGTGTCCCTGGCCATGATGGGGGGTTGGAACTTGATGATCTTTAAGGTCCCTTCCAACTCTGACCATTCTGTGATTCTATGAAATCCTGTGGCCTCTGCTGGGGGAAAACCAAAAGTATAAAACTGAAACACTCCAACGTGTGCAGCTTTGTGAGGTTGACTTGTTCCGGTTTCACATATCTTGTTAATCTTGTCCTTTATGTGTTACTGAACCCGTCTGGGTTTCTAGTGACAGGACGAGGGGTAATGGTTTGAAATTGGAAGAGGGGAGATTTAGATGAGATCTTAGGAAGAAGTTCTTTCCTGTGAGGGTGGTGAGGCACTGGAACAGGTTGCCCAGGGAAGTTGTTGATGCCCCATCCCTGGAAGTGTTTAAGGCCAGGTTGGATGGGGCTTTGAGCAACCTGCTCTAGGGAGAGGTGTCCCTGCCCATGGCAGGGGGGTTGGAACTGGATGATCTTTAAGGTCCCTTCCAACTCTGACCATTCTGTGATTCTATGATTCTAATCTCCTGCTCTACTCTCTGTAGGTTGAGGGTCAACATTATAAGAGAGCACAGAGTTTATCGCTTGGGTCTTTTCAGTAAAATGCACTCTAGGAGCATTCCCTAAATGTGGCTTGTTGATGGTTTGCCTCCAGCTCTTAGATTTTCAAGTCCTGATCCTATTCACCTGTTCTTAATTTGCAAACCTAACTTCTTGTCTTGCAGACTTGTCAAGAGACAAAGGACCTCAGTGCTCTAACAAAAGCAGCTGATTTTGTGAAAGCATTTATACTTGGGTTTCAAGTAGAGGTGAGTCTCCCGGCAGCTCTGTTGGGAGGTTGCTGGAATTTGCGTGTGTGAAGTCTTTGGCCTCTCTACAAATTACAGTAAGAAAGAAATCAAAATCTTTAGGTGGTTTTGTAGAAATAAACTTGTTTGAAATCATGACTGTAGCAGAAGTCTGATTTCTTAAGGTAATACAGAATAAAAAGGTGATCCTCAAACAGCACATCCATTTCAGTTACAAAATAGAGGTAATATTTAGTGGCAAGCAGGAAATTCTCTCATTCTGCACACGTAGAGGCTGCTCATTTTGCTTTAGTCCCAGTCAGTAACCATCAGTCTGTTCAGAACTCAAAATTTACTCAGAGAAAACAACCCCCTTTGTTCAGTGTCGTGCAGGCTGCACTGACCTCAGTGCTGCAGCTGGGGCATCTAAGAGTTCTCTACACAGAAATAAATGCTTATATTGCTATTGAGAAAATAGCTGAGCTGACTTGAGCTGACCTGTTTGATATGTTAAGTGGGGAAATACTTCTGATGTCATCTGTTCAGGGGTGTAAAGAAAACACACAAGCTTGCAACTCCTGTATAACACTCATGCTGATAACAAATCTCTTAATATTTTAGGATGCTCTTGCTCTCATCCGATTAGATGACCTTTTTCTAGAATCATTTGAAGTTACAGATGGTAAGTGGTTTCTGCTGCAGTGTTCACGTGGTCACCTGTGCCATCTGCGAGTACGGATTTGGGGTTGGTTTTTTCCTCCCTGCTTCACTTGTCTCACTTGTCCCCAGGGATCAGGAAAACCTTTGTGCCAATGCATAGAATTATTGTCTGGGTACAGGTGGCTTGAAAGGGTTGTCATTTTTGTTAAGAGTCCCAACAAAACCCCCAGTCCTTCATCTTTAAAAGCATGTTGCTTTGCCAGTTTCATTGGATTTTTCATGTCACAGCATAAACATTTTAAACATAGAGTGTTTTGGGGAATGACATATCCACTAGATTTTTATACTGGAATGGGCTTTGTTCCTCCTGCTGTCCTCAAACGAGGGGTGGGAAGGAGGCAGCAGAACCGTTTATTATTTTATTTATTACTGGGACCCCTTGGAGCAGCATTTAAATAGGATCTGTATCCAGTAACGTGAGTAAGGAAAGCATTACAGACATACACACCACTGCTTTTTTACTGTGTGTCATTCTTCTTGTAGTCAAACCCCTGAAAGGAGATCATCTGTCAAGAGCAATAGGGAGAATAGCAGGAAAAGGTGGAAAAACAAAGTTCACGATAGAAAACGTAACCAGGACACGAATAGTTCTTGCTGACACGTAAGTACTGACTCTCTTCCTACTAGGCAGAGCACAATCATAGAATCCCAGGATTGTCTAGGTTGGAAGGGGCCTCTAAGATCATCTAGTCCAACCATCGGCCTTAACACTGACAAAACCATCACTAAACCGTGTCAGCCCATATTTTGATACCTCCAGAGATGGTGCCTCAACCACTTCCCTGGGCAGACCATTCCAATGATTAATAACCCTTTTAGTGTAAAATTTTTTCCCAATATCCAATCTGAACCTCCCCTGGTGCAACTTGAGACCATCTCCTCTTGTCCTGTTCCCTCTGATGTGGGAGAAGAGACCGACCCCTGCCTCTCCACAGCCTCCCTTCAGGTAGTAAGGTCTCCCCTCAGGCTCCTCTTCTGCTGAACACCCCCAGCTCCCTCAGCCTCCCCTCATAAGACTTATTCTCCAGCCCCCTCACCAGTGTCGTTGCCCTTCTCTGGACCTGCTCCAGCACCTCAGTGTCTTTTTTTGTGGTAAGGGGCCCAAAACTGGACACAGTTCTCAAGGTGGGGCCCCATCAGTCCCGAGTAAAGGGGAGCGATCACCTCCTGAGTCCTCCCCACCACGCTGTTCCTGAGACAGGCCAGGATGCTGTTGGCCTTCTTGGCCACCTGGGCACACACATTCCCTAAATTAAGCCACGTCCCATGAGTAAGAGAACTTGGATTTTTTTGAAACTGGTAGGGCATTAGTAAGACAAACTCCTATTTTCAATGAGTGCTGTTTATTTGACTTGTTAAGAACCACGACAGTGCCACCAGCACACCTGGAACTAAGTGAGTCTGTAAAGCTTAAGGATTCTTCCTTAGGAATAATAAAAGTTGAACCCACCAGCCCTGCAACAGTGTTTTCTTCCTAAAGCAGCTACACCCAATTTGCAAACTGTAAAGTCTGTTTTGTAAAGGATTTTGGAGAGCATGGGTTCTGTGGTGTAGGTTGCCTGGTTTGGAGTGTTTCGGGTTTTTAATTACAACTGTAGAAAAAGAACTAGTTTGCTCATCTGAAATTTCACAGTCGTTCCTCACCCCCAACTCAGATGCTCTATTAACTAGATGGGAAACACCTCCTGTCATTACATTAACTGAAGCTACTTTGCTTATCACAGGAAAATTCATATTTTGGGATCTTTTCAGAACATTAAAATGGCACGAACAGCAATTTGTAATCTAATTTTAGGTAAGTCCTGTTATCTAATCTTTTCCATTACATTATGAATAGACGTTGGGAGTCTTAGAAACAGCTTTCTGTGGGTCTTGCCACCTTCCCTGGTGTGTCCACCCCTGCCCTGGGAGCAGGCAGCTTGCTGGGAGCTGGCCCCTAAGAGAAGGGTTTGGGGAAGCAGCAGGGAGCCCAGGGCTTAGTTTCTGGCTCCAGAATCCTCTCCATGGTGCAGAAGGAAGAATTTCTGCATTTTGCTTTAGCAGCAGCAGCATTCCCCAGAGCCTGTTTTGAATTTAGTGTCTCAAAAGCCCAAGGGGGAACCCATGGCAACAGCAGAGGCTGAACTGTGTACTTGTGAAAACAGGGTGGCTCACCTTGACCATTCTTCTCCCCCTGAGCTCATTTCTCCTCTTTGAAAACAGATAATGAGATGAAAGCATTGTTCTTGAAGATCCATTATCGGGTTTGCTGACTGAATTTGTGCTTTCTTCTGCAGGAAGTCCTCCATCCAAAGTTTATGGCAATATTCGGGCAGTGGCCAGCAGAGCAGCTGAGAGATTCTGAGCTGCAGCACAGCTGCATCACCAAGGACTGCTGGGGCTGGGAGTCATCGCTGTAGGCACAGAGGCCTGGAGCTCCACAAGCACTCAGTCTTCTGCTCGAGGTGGAAGCCCAGAAGAAAACCGGGACTGTTTGTGCAGTGTGATATTAAAAAAGTTATTTTAAATTAGTTGTGTCTATATCCGAAGTGTGAGTACCTGATTGTACATGAACATGTGAAAATGTGCATCGTTACTAATACTTCAGTGCTCAGGAAGTCCAAGAGGCTGCTGTGAGGACTCTGGAAGGCCTCCGAGTTTGAGTCTGAAGGAGTGGGTGTAGTTACACGTTCACAACTATCACGGATCACCATCTTCCTGGAAAATGGAAGAGTGAACTGGAATGTTAGAGGTGAAGGGCAGGCTGCCCAACCCATCCCTGCTCCTGCTGGCACAATGTATCACACTGGGAGGTAAAAAAGTCATATTTGAACTTCATCCTAGAATTTGCACCCACAGAGATTTTCTTGTGCTCTCACAAACGCTCTGTAAGGACAGCCCAGTAGAGGTGAGGGCCCCTGCACCAGAGCACACACAGCTGCAGAGCACAGCACCCCTGAAATGGGTACACCTGTGCCACAGAGCATGGGGAGTGATGGCAGAGCCCACCCACAGCCCCCAGTTCACCTTTTCTCCTGGCCCTGGAACTTGGTAACAAGTCTCCTGCAAAGTAACTCAAGTTGGGGTTTGGGAATAGAAACAAAAACTGAAATGAGATCATCAGAACCACGAGAGAACTGAGTAAGCTTTGCTGTCAGTGTCTGAGCTTCCAGTGCTGCACCTTGTGGTAGGGGCTGATTACAGCCCAGTTCATTCACACCTTCAGTTATTAAAGAGGCTCAAGACTTGCTGAGTTACCCAAATGCACAGCTCTCAGCAGCCTGAGCCTGCCAAGGGAGAGCTGGTCCATTCTGAGCAGCTTCAGGGGAAACTGCACCCTCTCTCCTCAGCACATCTGCTGTTCAGTGGCTGCTCGTGTAGATGAGGAGAGAGTGAGGCAAGGGCACCCACTGGTAATCTCATCTTTATCCTAAAGCAGGTGCATTCTGATGCTGGTGCCAGGCAGCAGGAAGGCAGAGGCCCCAACAACCACAGAGAACAGCAAACAGCTGCTGTGAAGGACATACTCGCTCCAGAGAAGATTGTTCTCCCCAGCAGAGCTCAGAGCTTTCCCCAAGAAAGAAGCTGCCTTTCATTCTCCACCTACGTGCAGGTTAGGGAATTGTTTGGTTTTCTAAACCACCTTCCACTTACCACAATCATTTTGCATTTAGTAAGGGGTTTTTTTTAAATCCAATTTGGACTACTAACAAAGAACCAGATACACCTTTAAGAAAAAAAATAAATACCTCAGTGGTCTAGAAATGCTGAACTGAAGCCTGGAAGTACTCGGGGGACTCTGCACCCTGTGCAGTTTTTCAGTAAATCTTTCTAATCAAAGGAGAGACAGAAACTCTGAACAGCAAGTTCTCTTTTCAGCAGAGCAGGGTGCAGAGCAGCTTTCAGCTGAACAGGAACGGTCTGGGTAAGTACAAGCACCCCAGGTAAGGTTCAAATATTTTATTTTGTATTCATATAGTATGAAGGTTCTTATAGTTCCCACAACATATGATGTAGCATGCAGAGGAAAAACTAAACATTCAACATAAATCATTTTTCCCCACACAAACTTAAAAAAAAAAAAACAACCAACCCACCCTCATCCCTCCCCATTCCAATCCCCCCAAGGAAATAACAGTAGCACTAATCTCTCTAATGCCAGCCAAGATATGCACAAGCAAGTAAGAGAAACCGAAAGCATTTGCTAAAATGTTTGTAACAAATACTTATGTACAAAAAATTCACAAAAGACTAGTTCCCCCTTGAAGCAGAGCACATGGCAGTTGACACTGGAACAGATACAACCACTGGCTGGGGTTATAAGCCACGTACTGATCCAGAGGAAGAAAAAAGTTACATGTAGTGGAGATTTTTTTTTGTTGTTTTGTTTTGAACATTAACATTTACCAAAGTTTGGCAACATTATCTTTTAAATTATGCAAATTATGTAAACAAGAGGAACATTTCAAATCGATCTACATGCAAAACTTCATGTCATGCAAGGACACCAAGCACCTGGATTTCTCTCTCCCAGACAGAGCCCATGATGTGCAGCACTCAGTTGAAGGAACAGCTATGGCAGACAGGGGCTCCACTGAAGAAGGTTCAGACAACCTGCACTTCCCGCTGCTGATTATAAAACAAGTTGGTTGGTTTGTTGGGTTTTTTTGTGGTTTTCTTTTTTTTTTTTTTCAATAGAAAAAACTACTATACAGGAAAGATGTACTGTCCTAAAAAAATCTAGCAAGTGTTTTTCTTCCAGCCAATAGTACCATTGCAGAAAAGGGAAGGGATGATATAAAGTTGTAAAACATGGCTCGCTACTTTTATATCACACAAATATATCAAGTTACCATCCATTACAAATTATGATATGGACAAATCTAAAAAAAGAAAAAAAAATACTCTCCAGGCAAAGGACTGGAGAACTGCAAGAGGTATAAATTTAGATAGTGTGAAGTTTTCTTCCTCTATGGCATAGGTTAACAAGATTTCTCCCCCTGTACGAATCCTATATACATATATATATATAAAATATTACCGGTTTATTTACGCTGCCTGTAGTAGTAGTTAAATGCAGAGGGGAAACTATTATGGTTGAAACAAGAGAATTTCAATGGCAAGAACATTTTATCATCTAAGTACTGTATAAAATAAGGAGATGGGAATCCTGCACAGTTATGTTGATCCTAATTTCACCAAGCAAAGCGCAAGAGAGAGTCAGGAATGCGTCTGACACCTTGAGCAGCTGTATCTAAAAAGAATCCAGAAGAGCAGATTTGCTTTAACTTCAGGCCAGCTGGAACTGCTCCACGTTCTGAGGTGCCAGAATCTAGTGGCCATCAAAGCATCCTGCAGTTACTATATGCACACGAGGGCTAGTTCTTGGCAGTAGCATTAATCTATCTTCTCCTATTAAGTAGAACTGTCCTAAGTTATTATTTAGCAAAGAGACACAGTCCCTGGTAATATATTAACAGGTATAAATAAACTTAGTCTCCTGTGTTACAAAAAAGGTGAATTAATAAGAAGCAATGCTTTGTCAGCCAGTCAATATATAGAAACATCTGAACAGTCACAGGAAAAAAAGCAAAAGAGTTGACCTAACACCCAGTTAAAATTTTACATTCTTCTACTATATATATAAAACTGTGTGAAATAAAAGTAAGGATGGATATCCATATATTGAACTGTTAATATTCTGCTTGGCACTTTATACTCTAGTTTTGTTTCTGAATCAAGTATATTAAATTAAAGCCCACCTAGCTACTACATATAGAAAGCTACATATATATCTATATATAAATACACACACACATATATATATATATAGATAGATATTTCCTTGTTATAAAAGATGAAGAAAAATAAATTAAAAAGCCAACCCCTTCCCTTTCTCCACCACACTGATATGCTCTTTCCATCTTTGCTGTCCTTCAGACTTTAAAGTGCTACACTGAGTTATTGAGAGAAGAAAAGTTCAATAACACTTAGTTGGCTTCATGAGGCTCATGTTGGAAAATGTGGCTTCACAGAGAAAAATACTTCCATTGAAATACACAGAGAGCATTGCTGGACGTCTTGAGCAGATCTTCAGAGATGGAGAAGAAAGCAAAAGTGTTGGGTGGTGCCCTACAGAGTCACACGTCTACGACCATCTTTTTGTGGATATCTAGGCCTCCTACAACCTGGGAGAAAGAGAAAGTGTTGGTAAACAGCCGAGAACTGACAACAGGATATAAAGAACACACATAATTACAGTGTTTCCCAGGCCTCTCCAAACTCATGGACATTTCACAAGTACTGGAAAGAATTCTCTGGGTTCAAAGGTGTACGATTCGGGCAGGGAGAAAGGAAAAAGGCTGCCATGTCAGAGGAACTTTTTATAATGTGGAAATTAAATTCAAAGGCCAAATGCTGTGAAAGCAGTAGTATTTTGGTAGATAGGTGGCACAAAATGCAAAGAAATAAAATGAAAGTGTGGGTGGAAGCTCAAGGGCAAAAGAAACGGAGACATCGTATTCGATGGCTGGCTGGAAGACAACAGCCCAGCAGGAGACAACAGGTATTTCACTGATGCAGGTGCTCACAGGCTCCAACTCATCTCAAGTTCTCTGCAGATGACCACAGGTTTTCTCATGATGCCAAGAAATAACTACCAAAAAAATGCAGACACTCAAAGCTTTTTTCTTTATTAATTTGGGCAGGGGCAGATTATTTTTTTCCTTTTTTTTTTTAGAACTTGCATTGATGGAAAATCTGAACAAGTGATGTTTGAACTGAAGTTGTAAATTCAAAGAATAAGAGATAAAACCAATGCTCAAGTGCCTAAAGACTCAGACAGTGCTGCCCAGGTGCATGGTCATTAAGACATCATTTCAAATTAATGTGTAAAGACTCATTGTGATTTTCAAATGTTCCAGTTTCAATGTGTTATTTATTGTTTTGGTGGGTTTTTTGAGAGAGAAAGAATTTACAACTTGCTGTCAACTCATTAAACACCCGAGATTTGGTGAAAACCAACCATTTCAAGTCTTAAGTGCTACATTCAAGCATTCTGCTCAGTAAACCCCAAAGTTTTTAAAGTGCTCCTTTCAACTGTGTGTCTGTTTTGAAGAGGAGGACTTGAGGGGTTACTCTCCCTGTAACTGACACAAATCCTGCCTCACTGGCCTCGGGAAAATCCCTCTGTTGTGCAGCTGGTGATAATCTCCCCCAGCTCTTGCCAAACCCTCAAAGATAAACCTTTCTAAAGGGTGATTTGGAGCAGACACCCAGTTTAGGGATTGGAAGATTAACCTGAAGTTCACCCCTGTGGAGCATGCCCCTCCCCTGCACACACCACCCCTGGCAGTGACACCTCTGCCACAATGAACCCTGGTTTTACAGTTTTCAGATGGTTTGAAGCCTTTCCCCCGCCCCTCAGCAGACTGTACGTGCCTGCCCACTGTACTCAGAGGTTTTTTCTTCATTCTATTAAGCAGCTAAAGACTTGTAAAACAACTGAAAGTACCATTTCTTTTTAAATCAAATTTAACTGTTGAAAACAAGGAAAATCAGCCTCCTACAAGCCAGTCACTCACAACTCGCTTTAAAGCTGCTATTTTCTACCAGCACAGAGAAGGGAATCCAATATATTCTTCATGTCATCTATATACAAAGATAATTAGGCATAGTCTTGTGTTTATTATGTCATAAAATGACACAGACATTACTTTATACAAGTTGCTGTGCTCTGAATGAAACACCCTCCTCTTCTGGCCCACTAGGTTCAACGGGAGAGTCTGCACCCTGAAGGGCTTGCTCATAAGACATAAGACTTTGCTGGAAGCCACAAGCTGACAGTACCATCTATAACAAAAGCTGTGTCAAAGTGTGACTGTTGTCAGATGAGAATAAATATTCTGCTTTTAACACCTTACCCTTTATACTGTCACCATTTTTCTTCCTGTTTGTTTGTTGGGTTTTTTTTTAACTCTTAATTATCAGTGGTTTCTAGAGGTTACTTACAGCACAGAATTCTTCAAAGGATATTCTTCCATCACCATCCTTATCTGCATTAATTATGGTTTTATCTACAATTTGCTGTAACTGAGTGTCTTTGAGATTGTTCCCAACCATCATCTTCAGCACCTGGAAGAGCTCTCCGTTTGAGATATAACCATCTTTGTCCATATCATAAATGCGAAAAGCAACTGCAGAAGTAAAACACAGATGTAAAACTTCCAGTAACAAAGAGCAATACACACTCATGTGCTTTGCGTTAAGTACAAACATCAAAATACTGCATTTCAAGTGGTATTTCTGACAGACTTTCCAATTCATTCTGAAAAACATGAAGCATCAGAAACAGTACAGAGTGGTGCCACACTGAATTTGAGAGAAAACATCCACTTTGGAAATGTCAATGGAGATTGGTTTCGTACCAGCAGCTGAAGAACTCTTAACACTGAGCTGGAAAATCATCACTGCAAGTAAAGCACACAGGGAGCAGTTCATTTCAAAGCAGGAAACATTACAACCTTCCAGGGAACAGATGAATCCAAATTTCACCTGGTTACTTTGCTACAAACAATTTGGCATTACCACTGAAGTTATTTTTTAAACATTTCAGTACAGCACATTTCTCTCCTAAATCTATGTTCTTTCTCAGTTACTGAAAGCTACATCTATGACTGAACCTATCCCCTTCTCCTGAGATGCAGTTCTCAAACAAGAAATTTGGTGCTGATCTACAGAGCACCAAAAAGAGTCATGCTCTTCATATGCTTCCACACAGCAAAGCACATTGGCTAATGATTTTGTGAACTATCTTCACTTTTTCTTTAAATAGGAAGCACCTGAAGATACTCAGAAGGCAACCTCCTCAAATGTTACCTGCAGAAAAGAGCACTGGAAAATTCTTCATACACAAGACAACATGTGCAGAAAGTGTACAATCTGCCTTCACAATTTGCCACTTTTTTAGCAGCATCTGGATTTGCTGATTTCTCAGTGTTAACCAACAGAATTGGTTTTTTGAGGATCAAAACCTTTTTGGTTAAGGAAAATCAAGATACTTACACCTCAACTTCTGTTCCTTATCTCCTTTGACACTGAACTGGGAGACTCCTTCTATAAATTCTAAATAAAAGAAAAACATTTACAACAAAGTTTATTTTTTTGATAAACCAAGGAATTCAACATTCAGAAGTTTTCAGAAATTTAAAAAAAAAACAAACCACTAAATTGCCCTAAAATCTTTAAAATATTGCTGACCTTATGACACTAAATTGTCCACATACTTTGGTACTTTAATGTTCTCTCATGGGAAGTGCTTCAAATCTGATACTGAACTCACTGAACTGACTTGTTCACACCAGAATTTATGAAATTCTGAACCAGACTTTCACCAAGATCTGGTATCAAACTCCACTGAAAGTTCTACTAAATCTACTGCAGTGAGGATTCTCACTGCAGAGCTCCTCCTCAAGACTGGTTTCTCAACTTAATGCAAGAACTACACAAAACTGAAAACTGCTCTATGAAACATAAAGCTAACAAAGTATTTTTATATAAGAAACAGGGTAAAAAGAAAATTTATACTGTTTAACAATGAAGTCATTATCCCAGGAGCAAACTTCAGTTGCCAAAAACCCTTGGGATGTGATGTGCCTGGATGAGATCCCATAACTAGACTTCCTAGAGCTTTTGGTGGTAAAAATGACCACAATGCAAGACTGCAAGCTCAACTATGGTATAGAAAGAGAGGTTTAGCAATAGAGCAGGACATTGAAAAGCCTACTGCCCTTCCAACAAGTTTTGTGAAATTAAGTCAACAATTCCTATGGGATTTATCAACAAAATGCATGGTAACTTGAATTTTACTGTTATGATTATCAAAGATTAGTCTAAATGTTGACTTTTTCAACCAAAGAATGCAAGTCTCTTCACACGTGTAGTTTTCCTTTCCATGGACTCACGGAATGGTTTAGGTTGGAAGGGGCCTTAAAAATCATCCAGTGGCTCCCTGCCCTGGGCAGGAACACCTCCCACCAGAGCAGGTTGCTCCAAGCCCCATCCAGCCTGGCCTTGAACCCCTCCAGGGATGGGGCAGCCACAGCTTTCTCTGGGCAACCTGGGCCAGGGTCTCACTATCATCAGAAATGAATTCTTACCTGATCTAAACCCACCCTCTTTCAATTTAAAATCTTTCCTTTGAACTTCCCTGAGACAGATATAAAGAAATTAAATAAATCAAACTTGGCCAGACCACGACACCAGAATTAACTGCTGCTTACAGCAACACCATCATTTTACCACGGAAAATTGATTTTGACAATTTCCTGTTCCCACCCAAGAAGAACAGCTCTTGATATTTATATTAATCACAGCTCAATGTCACAAACAATATAGCACCGTCTTTCATCACTGCTGATTCTTCCCAAAAGAATTTTGAACAATTACATACAACAATTATTGCTTTGGCAACTGATACCAAGAACCAGTCTCAAAACCTCAACATTCCAGTTACATTGTAGTTATCCCTATAGAAATTGAGGGCGTCTTGTGAAGGTCCCCAGCTTCTGTATGTTCAGATTTTCTTTAGAATGTCAGCCTGACAATATAAATGAAGATTTAAGAATCTTCTCCAATTAAAAAAAGAAAAAAAAACTGAAGAAAAACTGATTAACCTTTTCTAGTCATGAGAAACAAGTTACCAAGTATTATCTTCAACAGAAGTTACAGACTATTGCTTCAAGAGTCAGAGGCTGTTTTAACATCAACTAGTAATGAAGATTTGGAACTTGCTGGCCCTTTTAATCAGAACCATTTAAAGTAAGTCTAACCTTTTGGAAGAGTGTACTAAATCAAATTTTTGGGTTTGTTTTGTGTTGTTTTTTTTTGTTTGTTTGTTTTTTTCTGGAAGCATCTATCTCAGATCATAAAAAGAAACCTGTAAAGAAAGTATCAATGAAAAAATCTGGACCACGTTCACAATTTTAGAAAACTATTTTCAAAATACTCCAGCAGACAGATCTCATAACATTTAGATAGATACAACTGATGCCCAGACAGACGCACACACCACTTCCCCCATCCACCCCACTGTTTTCAGTCTCTTCAGCTTAAGAATCTACTTCAGACAGCACCACAAATAAGTATGAATTAGTGCATTTCAGAAGTTACTTAATGAGTAACCTCACATCAGGATGACATGGAAAGCTATTACTAAACAATCTGCTCTTTTAAGCATTTAATTCAGGAGTGCACCAGAGAAACCAGTTTTACTGGTATTCTGTTTCACAAGGAATTAGCACCTCACTTTGATTAACAAGTTTTCATCACGCTTCCATTTTTGGAAAATTACATTGTGAAAAAATACCACCACCTGTCACCAAGCACGGTTTCTTACCTTTGAAGTCAACTTCTCCATTTCCATCTGTGTCAAATATATCTATTACTCGCTGTACTAACGGGTTCTGTTGCAATTCAGGTAAAGACATGAACTCTTCCACGCTCAAAGAACCAGAGTTGTCCAAATCAAGCTTCTTAAATCTCTTTCCTAGTCGTTTTATCTCATCAGTTTCAACTGAAAGGGAAAAAAACCCACACATCTATTCTAAGAAACGCTTCAGTAAACCCTCTGCCAGTCAAATATAGTGCACATTTCTTCATTGCTTTCCTACCAGAATTTCTGCTACTTTGCTGCAGCTATTGAACACTCTCATGGAAGATTACAAAGATAATGTCAAGTTCTGAAGACAAACACAAGCCATTTCATTTTATTTTAAATAAGCCTTACCTTTTTTCCTCCCTGCACCAGCCATAATATAGTTAGCCTTGTGACTCACTCAAGAGCACATGCTGACACAACATTTTTAAGGATTGAGGGTGCTTAGCTAGTTCTTAGTCAGACAGCTCTTATAAATACCAGGTACAAAGAAATTAAAGAAGAGACAGAGTTTTCTTTGAAGGAGCCAGCATTACGTTTATACTAGTCTAACTGATTAGGTTAGGCAATTATATTAGTAAAGGTATGAGCAAAACTAGTGCTTCATCAGCACAGCAAATGTAAGCAATCTCCTGGGATACAGGCCAAGTTAAGCAAGTTAATGCCATCCTGCTGTTGACAAGTTACCACTCACCTACTCAAAACATCACCCAAACAGACCTGAAGTCTTTTTCCCCTCCATCTCAGTCAGAAAATAGACATACCTATAGCCATGACCTGCATACATCTAATTTCTTTGGTGTCCCAGAAATGAAAGCAGACCAGGTTCTGCAGTTAGACCAATTCATCTGCCCTCTTCAATATAGAGATTGTCAATTAAAGCATGTACCTAGTACCCTGCTTTACACCTTGGATTTTGTCAGCAAGAGACTAAATCTGTGAATCCATAACAATGACCAAAAAGAAATCTTGTATGCTGTTAGTGCTGAAAACCTTGAAACGTTTTCCCCGTAACAATCTGAAAAATGAGATCAAAGCTAGTTCACAAATGGCTCACACCATGTTTGGGTATGAAAGAGGAACTGAGGTCCTTGGGAAGTCCTAGAAAGTGGCCAACACACAGCAAACAGATCTTGCATGACCTCGAGCTTTCAAACTCTCCATACCAATTAATTTTCTCATGTGACCTGTATCCTCCACATTTCTTAGTTCCATCTAGGGTGCTTGCTCCAATAATAAAAGAAATCACTTTTTTACTTCTACAAGGCACAGACATACCCCTTGACCCACTTTACATCACATTAACACCTTCTTAGGCTTGTGTAAAAGTGCAGCATAAAAGCAAACAGCACTTGGTCTTTCCAGTATGTAAGGTGAGGTCAGCAGAAATGCAGAGCTTTATGTCTGAAGATTCAGACTATTGCTTCTACCAAAGCAGTAACAAACTTCCACTTACAATTTCTTGCTACTCCTGCCTAAGAACCAAGCAGACACAAATCCAGAGATGTACACAACTGCAGGATTTCAGAATGAAACTCAGAGAGTACACAAGTCCAGAAGCAACAAAATCATCTTCTGTCAAGCCTTATTTTGCCCGAGTAGTGAACTCTGACATTCTGCAGTTAGTCCCTCTCGGTAACTGCTTGCAACTAGAGAGGACAGAGGGCAAAAAGGGTTGATACTCCCAGAACAATCTTCCCTTTGCTCTGCCAGCAAGCCACAGATCTGATTGTGCCCCTAGGGCTCTAAAAATAAGGCTAAACAGCATTTGCAGAGGCTTAAAGTAGTTCCTCAGTTTCCAGTGTGCAATTTGACATTTCAGTTCATTAGGTACTTGCCCACAAATAAAGCCACGTACTTTTTTCCACCAGTTACCACAGAAGCCTACAACAGGATTGAAGGTGTGCCCTTAACTGCAAGATGCTGCAGAGCAGCTCCAAGAACACAACAGTGTTGACACCACTACAGATACCCCTCTGGGTCCTGTGGAAGGAACCCTATCACCACCCGGTAAGTTACTTATGGAGAACATAATTATAAGACAGTATTAAAAGAGAACAGCAAAACACACCTCCACTGGCAATTAGCCAAAATAGTTGCTTATGAGTTCTGCTCTACAAAATGCTGCTTCTCACCAATATACTAAAGGTATTTGCCAACTCTTGCTTCTGTCCACAGAAACTCCTTGGTCTCCACTTCCTCAAAATCTTAAAACTGTAAATAGTTGGTCAGCCTTTGAGATTGCAGGTATCTCTACTCTCCCTCCATGCCCTGCTGCCCTGAAGTTATCAGGCCTGCCACAGTTTAATGCAAAGCCTGCACCTCAGCAAGCTGTTAACATGGGAATCTCATTTTTAGTGCAAGTTCTACTCCAGACTTGTGACCCAAAGTTAGTATTTAAAAAAATCCTCACAGCATAAGCATTTGAAAAAGTAAAAACAACATTAAGCATGACTTGTCACACTACATAAACACACTTTCTAGTGGAAAATGAACCTATGAATAAATATAATCTATACCTATATCACAATCATTTATCTAAGGACTTGTCCAGCCATAACACCAGTCTCTCCATTTTTATAGCCAATGTTTAAAATGATAGCCTGCTCCAACCACAACTCTCTTACTTCCTTACCTGTACTCAGAAATCACAACAACTTTCAAGTGGTCATTATTTTGTTAGGACAAATCCCTCACAAATGATCTGTTTGAAGTCAAAAGTTTCTAATTGCATCTACAACTCATGCTGGGAAACCTTAGAACAAGATCTGTGAGGGTTACTATTCAAACTATCCCTTACTGGGAAAAAAAATGAAAAAAAGAAAAAAAGCACATTATTTCTTTTAAAAAATCAGCTTAACTTTAAAGCAGCTAAATAACAAATTGAAAGTACTATCTATAGCGTATATAATGCACTGTCATCCTGTTACCAGATCAGAGAAATCTTACTTCCCGTATCAATAGAAGGACCAGCACTGACTAAAATTCAAAGATTAAAGCCTCTGAAGCAACCCAAAATGCTTCAGAGTTCTGCAATTTCACAAAAATCACAGTAGAGAAAAAAGAAAGCAGCATTAACACAGCTGGATCTCTTCTCCCTTCCACATAAACTGATGAGTTAATGAACAGCAAATTTTGACACATTTCTAAGTCACACCTCAAAAAACTAAGCATCAAGAACACAACAATGACATTTTTACAGATAAGGATGAAAACAGAGAGGAGGCTAAGCCAGGACTGAGGATGAGCAGTCATTAATGAGCATCATTTCTCAGAACCCTAAAATAACATTAAGTAAAGTCTTATTTCATTACTCCAGTCCATTTCCTGGTTTGGGAGCTAAAGACCATGGTATTTTTCCTCACAAATATATAAGCAAAGACTGGAAGTGAGACCCAGAGTTGTGCTCTGAGGCAGAGCTAACTCCCACGCATACAACTCGGTCAAACACAGCTACACAGCTTTGAATTAGTAGAGCAAACACAAGAGACAGACAAGACCAACTCTGCCATCACACTGGCTGCTGAAGTAGAACAAGATCTTTCACACAAGATGTGCTAAGAAAACTGTTTCCAGAAAGGTATTTTATCTCAAGCTAATCTCTCTCTAGCAGGATGTACCAACAGGAATTAAAACCCCAACATTTTATTGGGATGTTCAGAAACTCATCTACCACACGTGATGGTAACAAGTGATGCTAAATACATGCTCTGCCATCACCGTGCTGTTCAGTTCACCAGCCCTGCATTTGCAATTGGCCAGATACTTAAATTTACAAACTAGCAATGCTTAAGAGAAGATAAAGCACCCAATTTATCTTTTCCTTTTGAAGATCATAGTCAAAGAGGTCAAGATTATGGGTGATAAAAGACAAGAATCACATGACGGGAAGGGGAAAAGGTTGGAGATATACGTAAGATTATTTCTCAAGAATATTTTTTTGTGTTTGCTGAACTGTAGCAAGGCAACAACCACCTATATTACGAAATTAAGGGGCCTTCACTCTTAAAAAATGTTAGTTACTATTTCTCCACACATACACACATCCAGTTTGATAGCTCATAAGGTCAATTCCAAGTTGACTTGCAACAGAGTCCAGGTACAGATGCTGAGCAGCAGTTTCTACTAGAAATGGTTATTACAAATCTCTCATTCCAAACCTTGAAACATTCAAGCAAAGATTTTGCCTGCATCAGAGAGCTGAGAGAGCTTCTACTCTTGGGGGAAAAAAAAAAGTCAAAGAACAGTACTAAAGAAATCAGTGTCTCTGCCAAAAGCTGACCGAATACCAATCTCATCCAGTATTTTGTTTCTGGCAATGGAAACACCATGGATCAGAGTACTTGGAAGAGAGAAGAGCGAAAAACCAAAGTAACTACAGGAATAGGAAAATTTCCTTCAATAGTTCATGAGCATTAAAGTCTCTGTAATGAACATATATGGTTAAAAACAACTTCTGAAGATCGGTGTTCCGTAACTGACTGTACAAGGACTGTACTGCTCATATCAGAAGCATTTCATTACTTTTTTCCCTAAATAAATTGCAAGCTCCTCACCTAACTTTAAAATCCTTTCTATAAGCTGAAATTTAAAAAGCAAATACAATTTCAAACTCATATTTCAGCAACATCTTTGTCTTCATAAAATAGCTTTTAAAATAAAGTAAAAATATAAAACATGAATGCATTGCAGTATAAGCTTTATTTTAAATTTGCACAGGTTTTGTCTATTCTTTCTTGCTTTAATTCCCAGTTGTCATTTTCTGCTGATTCTCTCCACCTGGGCTGAACTTGCCTAAAAAACATGTAGGTTTTCTGTGTTTGGCTTGGGTTTTTTGAGTTTGCTTTGAATTTTTAAAGGAAAACAGCAAACATTTACGTATAATAGCAAATTTAAAAAATATCTTATGTGGTTTTTTGTTCCTGTTTCCTCCACGAATATGCACATACAACAGGCCTCATCTACAGTAGACACACCACTTTTGCAAGGCTGCTTTTTCTCCAGTATTTAGCAACAGACTGACTTCCTTACAGTTTCATATGGCTGAAGAAAAAGGCACTGAATTAAGTTTTCAGAGCCTGAACAAATACTTCTTTTCCTTCTTCTCTCAAGGCTCCTCACAGACAACTTTGTACAGACACAAACATCCTGAAGCTCTAGTGGAAACACAAGGCTCAGGATAATTCAGGTACAGTGGAAGTTTCTGAGCCAGAAGGACTGATGGTGGCAGTAGCAGACAGAGCTTCACAAGACAAGCTCAGGAGACCAAGAGAGATGAAAACACCCAGGAAATCCAAGGAGGTCCAAGTCCACAATGGTGTAAACAGGGTGATAACATCACTGTGCAAAATAAGGAGGCTCAAGCTTTGTTTACATCACTTGAGGCAGAGTTTGCCTGTGACTCACCACCACAGGCTGAGCTGCAGGGAGCACTCCTCTAACCTCAAACTCAACTTAGCCTTTTTTGTGCTCTGCTCCCCAGCTGAGGGGAGGCTCTGTGCTTCCTATGCTTCTCAGCAGAATCAGAAAGTATCTGTCAGCTTGGAACTGATGCTGGAGCTTACAAACTTACTAAGTGGCTAGAAATAATACCTGCTGAATATTCTTCTTTAAAAGGTTTTGCTGGTAGCCCTGCAGAAATGTCAAATTATTCTTCTACAGCACACAAATTTATTTCTCTTTACTTAATAATCAGTTTTGAACTTCATTAACCTTTTAACTAACACAAGGGACATTTATTTTTTAAGCAGTACCAGTATTAAGGGTTGTTGGTCAAAGAGCTATCAGTATTTTCACAAGATTCCTCATTCATTCAATTATTAAAATTCTAGAGCCAACAATACCTGCTTCATATCTTGAATTCATTTGCATACATCTAAAAATGTGATGAATTAAGTTAAAATTATACTCTTCACTGATATTTTAAGAGGTTAATTCTTATATATTCAGAAGCACTGTACATCTGTTGCAGAGTACACAACCCAGGCATCTGAAAAAAGTACAAACTGTAGAAAAGCTGTACATCTCTTGGCAAAGAGGTGTAATTGAGGTGTTTAACTACATGTTTAAAGCTGTATTTAAAAGGCTGGCTTTTCGGATACTGTTAAAATACTGGCTCAAAGTTGTAACCAGCAAAGGCCAGACCAGAGCGTGGTCACAGAGAGCCTTGTTTCCACATATTCCTCAAATATGAGATCATTATAAACAAGAATATTGCTAAGGTATCAGAAAAAAGATTTCTGTAAGTAAAACATGTTCTGAAATTAATTTTAAAATGTTTCCAGGTTAAAAAAAATACTTCTCCCCCCATAAGAATGGTTTGCAGAGATCTCAAAATAAAACAGACCTTCAGCAAAAGCTCTCACCTCTATCTAGAGTCTGGTCTGATTCAGGAATATAATGTTTCAGAGCAGCAACCAAGACAGCCATTTCAGTCTTGGAGATCCCATTTCAAAAAGATGACGCCCTTGAGAACACATTCAGCCACTTGTCTTGTATACGCTTACACACAGCTGGCCTAATCCTCTGCATGACTTCAGATGTGTCAATTACCATCTCCCAACTTAGAAAAGAGATACTAGTCTCCTTCTCCTAAACCCAAAACATACTATAAAATATTGCTTATATTGTAAGATACTATAAACTATTTTCTACTACAAAATATAAAATATTCTTTAGCATACTATAAAAATAATTTTCTTCACAGATTTTATTATGATAAAATTTTCTTATGGATGATTTCATAGAGCTCGACTGACATCAAATTTTCACCATGTAAAACAGCACTAGATTTTCAGTAATTTCTCAGACACTGCTGAGAAGAAAACCATATTCTTTTAAGGAATCCAACAACACTCATTCACTCACTGAGAAGAACTAATGTTATAAAATGAAGGGTATTAAGAATATTCCTGACCATTTAATGATGTGCATCTTCCACGCAGTATCTTGAACTTACTTCCTGTAACTGCCAACTTCAAACCAAAATTATTCTTATAAAATGAGGCAACCTGCAGTGCCAGGCAGAGGTTACAACCCAATGCCACCAGGCTGGCACTCTCCCAAAAGCCTAACCATTCAAAAATCCTTCCCAAATGATGTTCAAAAACATTGTCTGGTCTTGCCCTGCAAAGCTTTCATACTATCAGCAACAACTGCTTGGAAGCAGCATGAGCATTCAACATTTGAAGAACAAGATGAGTATCTTCTTAGTGGGCTTATTCACAGATATACTACTGTACACATCTGTGCCCCCCAAAAAACCCACTTTCAGGATATTCAGGCATCCAGAATCTCTGAACACAGTGGAATCATTCCAGTGATAAGGCACAATCAAAGGAGTATCTGTAATTACTACATCTAATGTAGTACGTAGTTACGTTGCTTCCAGAGAAACTGCTAACTCACTCTCTACTGGGAGAAGGGCCATCAAAACAAAGCTTTAATCATGCAAAACCTCAGATTAACATGATGATATCCTCTACATACAGTTTAACCACAGAGTATAATGTGGAAATCTTCTCTCTTTCTGCAATAAAAGCAGGCAAACACGCTCAGTAATCCACCTGTAGGTTGGCAGTTGCTACCAGTGAATATCACTCGTCCTAGAATCCAGTTAAGGACTACAACCTACTCCTTACAACTCCAGCAGAGACATATCTAGTTAAAGAAAATAATCTTCAAAAGCCAGTTTATCCCTAAGGAAAACCTGACCAATGGAGCAGTAGCCTAAGACGTATATATGTGACTCAGGGAAAGACTACTGAAATCTTCAGTGAATATGAAACTTCCACCCACACATCTATTTTTAACAAAATATACACCAAAAACGTTGCAATGCTGTGGATAAGATTCTCAAGTGTTTACAAACAGATGACTCAAATTAGAACTCATTTGGACATGTGCACTAGGCAGAGAGGACTTGCAAATTACGAGCTAAAGCTTCATCTCTCTAGAAAACAGAAAATATTTAGAAAAAGATTCCGCCATGGTTATTTACTGTTTATTACCATTTGACTTATGTGAGCTGGAATTCAGCTCTGACCACCATTGTGAAAGCAATCTAGAAGACAGTCCCTATCTTGAATTTATTATCCTGTTTAAAACAAGGTCTGATTCACTGAAGACAAGGAATTTTACCAGGTAGCCCATACGCACATACACAGGTCTAGGCATGACTTAGTGCTGAAGAAAAATATTCAGGGAAAAAAGAAGTTGTAAGTCAGTATGCTTAGTGTAACACCACAGGGACACTGTGCAAGACACCATCTTCTTTGGTCAGCTTCAGGCAAGAAATATTTTTGGTATTTTTACAGGGTAGACTAACCCCTTGAGATGGAGCAATGAATTTAATGCTCACAGGGCCAAAAGCAAGTAACACCAAGTGGCTTCTCACCTAAATGCCCGGTTGCAAGCACACACAGGAAAAGATGCTCTTTCAGCCTCAACCTCTCTTTCCTCTGAGTGTGCAAAGGCAGATTAGGCAATGTACTTCATCCCTAACACAGCACAGGCTGCACCACACACTGTTCTGTATCTCTGAGGTACTGGCACTGATGGAAAAGCTCCAGCAGTTCTAACACTTCACTGTACTTCACTTCGACTGAACTAGCGAAGTTTCATACTTTAATAGAAACATTGAAATAAAAATGTTATTTTTTTTAAAGACAGATTGTAAAATCAAAAATATTTTTTCCAAAGGTAACCTGTTACCTTTTAATTTCACTCTTTTGCTTACTATATAAACTGCACAATTTTTTCAAGCAGTAAATTCACACCTAAAAGTTGTACGTATTGATCTCCAACTAAGATTAACTTCTCTAACAATATAACACAGGCATTAAGACACTTACAGTGCGAGCACATCTCCAACGGGTAACTTGCCTCATTTCCCTGAAACACAAAAACAGAACAAAGTCACAATTATTCCCAAATTAGTTTAGAGGAAGTTTCAGCACTGTAAAAATCTCGGGCAACAGAAGTTACATGTTTATTATGAAAAAAATAATATATAAATATATTAAACAGAACAACCATGGGCAGTGTTTTATTTTGATAGAATTGTTACAAAAACACACAAATAAATATAAAACCAGTGAGAGGTTTCCTCTGATGAGAATTCCCATGAACGTATAAGCAGTCTACACAATAAGAACTTCAATCCCACATTCTGAACTCCAAAAATCAAACTCACTGCTTGCATATTGCATAAATGTTATTTTTCAAGTTAAAACAGTATTTAATTTCAAGAGTTCACAATCTTCTTACCATTTTATTTTACACACAGAAACAGACATGTCCTTATGAATTACCATGACAAACCTTATGCAATTAGCGTGACAAAATCAGTGTATTTTCCCCTCAGAGCCACCTGCCCGCTCCCCCCAAACAGGCACTCACACAGGAAGAAGGATGCAAAAAGATGGGTTCACAAGACATGAAATTCCAATGTAACAGCTTTATAATTAAGTATTTTTGTTAAGTACTACGTTAGTATGTACCTGTTTTGTAGCTGAATGGAAAGTTAAACTAAGATTTTAAGTCCTTGCTGCACTACAACAGTCATCACAAGAAGAATTAACTTTGAGCACACAGTCACTTGGAACCTGCACATACTGAAATCCACAGCTACATGAACGCCAAAAGACACTACAATTATAAGTTGGTATTTTTTCCCCAAATGCTTCATTTTGAGCCAGAGAAAAATCACAATACACACAAGTTCAGTATTTTTTCAGAATCAGCCAGCAAAGAAGCGACCAGGTAACTGAAGAGATTCATAACCAAACATTTTCAAAAAACTCTTTTTAAGAGAGTGTTTTATACAAAATGAAACCTATTTAAGCTGAGTCTAAGACATGTTCTATTCAGCAGTTTCTCTTACAGTGTGTAAGACAGGTCCATAGCTGAGCACTTGCACAGAAAGACTAATCAGAATTAAATTCAACAGAATACACAGATTACTAGACAGAATTTAAAAAAACAATCAACGACAAAAACCGTAACAATGAAAACCAGAAGAACTCCATTTAGCCTGGAAGTACATGATTGCATTTCCTAATATGGACAGAAAGGGGCAGAACAAACATCTCATGAATCTAAACATGCCTGAGAGGGGATGTGTTGTGGAGGGGAGGAAGGGGATGTGTTGTGTTTTGTTTTATACCTCTGGAACACCTTCACTTTGCTTATCCCCCTCATGATCCATAAGCTCTCTTGCTTCTTTAAAAAGTTAACATACTTGCTTTATAAGCAGAGCAGCAAAAGATCCAGCCTTCACTTCTTCCCTGATGTCTACTTACAGCAAGACAGAGCAGCAGAAGAGAAATCCCCAAAACCTCAAAAGCATGACTGAGATATCCTACAAAAAAACCTCATTCCGCTGTGGTAGGAAACCCAGGAGCACAGTACCACAGGGAAAATACTGGATGGAACCCAAACAAAACCAGTGAAGACCAAAACAGGGAGTGAAAGCCTAGTATATTTACTAAGGTAGGGGTTTTTAAATGGGGGAAAGCAGAATTTTGAAAAAAGAAGAAGCAGGAACCAGGGGATCCAGCTAGGCTGCTCAAGACACGAGGTCATGAAGAGGCAAGAAAAACACCAGACGGGAAGGCTGCAAATCAAAGGAGAAAGGTGAATTAAAACCAGCGCACTTATGCACATGCACACACAAATATACAGTTGTAACTAGTTCTGAGCATTTACATCCTTGTTCAGGTGTTGGGAGAAAGGTCATTTCCAGTATGAGTTACTGAAATCAATCTGCCTAAAGCAGCATAAAATGCTTCTGAAAATAGTGCAGGAAAACTTAAACTTTTTTTTCAGTTTGTGAACTGAGTAAGTGTAATGTTTATAAGGAGTCTTACTATGCATCTAGATGCACATACTAAGCCATAATCAAGTTATCTACATGAAGCAGCCTAAAAAAAATAAATATTTCGAGAACAGAGAAAAAAAGTGAATAAACTTCAGCTTCTTTTATCTGTGACACAATTACTGCTAAAAAGAAATCTTAAGAATACTTACCTATCCGGAACCAGAATGTGGAAATCTACAAAAAATGAGAAAAATCTAGTAAATGACAAAGTAAAAATTGCATGATTTTTCATTATTAGTTACATATAAATTAAATAAGGTATTTTAAAAAGTAGTTACCTGCTATTGACATGCTGAATGTTCATCTTCACAGGAGATTCCAAAAATCTTCTAGGTTTTTCAAAGATTTTAATCCTTTCTTTGCTTTTTGGTGAAAATAAACATTCAAGCTACTCATTCCAAGATTCCTGTTTGCACAATCATGACCCAGACAAACATAAAGGTGTTCCTCTGTACCAAAGACCTGATCCTCAGAGACGAAGATTAATGATATGGTCTTGAGGGCAAGGCATCCCATCATATTCTGAATAGCAGTACAAAAATTTCACTTATTTTTCCCCACATACTGATCATCAGTGTGTGTTTGTGCTGTAAGAGATACAATATAAGCCCTGAAACTCAAGTGCTAAATAGGTTGGGTATTTTCTTGCTGTTTAAGAATAGGTAGGAAGTAAGATGGAGTGTCTAGAGCTACATCCACATTAACGTGTTTTAAAAAAGAGCAGGGAGGGAAGCACAGCTATGAGATGTCATAAAGTATCAAACAAGTGCCTTTAAGAAAAGGGGGGAAAAAATCAGGTACACATTTTCATTTGTACAGTTTTAATGCAAAGAATTAGCAGTTTAACACCAGGATGAGGTAGCATTCTAAAGAACGCTGGAAAATATTACTTTGCACTAGCAGAAAATTTGACAGCTACTGCAAGAGATCATCATAGTTATAAGCCTTATAGAGCAAAATAACACTGCATTGACATATATTTTTATTTTATAGTTTTAAGATAATGATACTCATTTCTGAAATGTCACTGTAAGATCTCCAAACAGCATGTCATTTCATCTCTGATGCAGAGATGTTGACTTACACAGATAAACGCATAGAGTAACAAGATTCTTCTACAACTCTTTAAATTGCCAACTTTAAAAACTCCATATAATATTAGTATTTCCTGCCAGATCTATATTTAGCATACCTCACACGAAGTGAGAATATCCTCTCCTATACACCCTATCAGCACATTTAGCAACGAGTGACACATGGTTTGTTGAAGAAACACAGCTTGTACAACACCAACACTCCACAAAGCATTCACTCAGCACCTACGCCTCGTGTGGAACCTGCTTTCCTCAGCTGCATCTGCGCATCACTGCCATGCTGCTGGAGCCCAGCTCTCCTCTCTCGAGTCCTAAACTTAGGACCTAAGTGGCTAGACAACTACCAATATTTTGAATAGCCTTATCCATTTAAAATACTCTTGAAATTTGTTTTGAATGCTGTTAGATCCATACAAGCCAATCTCTGGCTGAACAGCAGCAAAATCATGACTTATAGACAGTAATAATTACAGATCAAGGAGGAGTCCAGAGCCAACTGAGAGAAGGCTGATCAAATTCAGAATACTGCAAAAATATCAGTTTACTAGAGAGAGGTCAAAACAGTTCAAGTATTTCAGATCATATGACATATAGTTTGTTCCTTTAAGAATAAATAAGTTCTTTGCAATTTTATTCTGAACTAATTATACTAATTTTCTCTCCTTTCAGCAGTTGTGGCTTTTTACTGATTAAGGGTAACCCATTAGTGGTCTTTAGTCTTTTTTCCTCCTGTAGATTTTCCATTTAAATGTGTTTCTTGATTCCTTTTTCTTTGGCAGTTACTTCAAATACAAATCGTTCTCTCTTCTTAAGATTAGTTTTACACAGGATCCTCCAAGGTAGGATAGATAAGGGCAATTATCTTGCCAAGCCTCCTCTTAGTGAAAGACATGAAGTGCTGTGGATAGAAAGTAAAAAAGGAAAATTGCAATTAGCTAAATCAGCAGCAGAATCTAAATTCTTAGCAGAAGTTATTTATACAAGTTATTTATACACAGCAAGACATCAGATTGCAAAACAACTCTTCAGCATACGTGAACAGAACACACTTTCTAGCTGTTTGATTGTGTGTTTCTTTTCTGCATAATGTCCATCTTTTTGTGAATAGTTCAATAACTTAAATTACAGTGTCAGCCTTCAATTAGTTTTCTGCAGGAAACACTTTTAATGCCAGCAAGCCACGATGTCATCTTAGGACTTATCTCAAATTTAGTCCTCAGAAGGTGGTGAGGCACTACAAATATAAATGAAATCCTGAAATGCTTTGTAAAGTAGATTGTTTCAAAGCTTTCTATTTAATTCTTTGTCTGCATACAGAAACAATTCAACAAGTGGCAAGAGTAGTCTCTTAAGATCTGTTTAGTACATGTACAGAGTAAATCTCAGATTTACTACAATTTCTGCAGCAATAGACAATAACATGTAATAAGGTCATGTTTGTTCTAAGTGGCTTTATACGTGCTAACTGCCTTACACCAAAGTCACACCTTTGCACCAAAGCTTCCCACAGAAACGGAACATGCAAGTGTTTCTGCATCTGTGTTTTGGATGTGTGGGCACTTCATGGGATGTTTTTGACACGCTCTGTCCTGCTTCCTCAATTTGCTCCTGCGCCTTTTCATTACTAAATATCTTTGTTATCACAAGCAGCAAACTGGTTGTGCCAGGGAAAGAGTTAACCAAGCCATGCTGGCTGGGGGTCAGAAATAGGGATTATCAAAATAATCCAATTCAATTCTCAAGTTACACAAAAAGCCATTTTTCATCACTTACTATCTCAAGTAAAAAAGAAGAGCGCTAATAGAAAGAAGGGCAGAGGCTGGCAGTCAGTATTTAAGAGGAGTCTACTCTGAAGACCCTTCCTCCTCCATAACCACACAAAATGCTTCTCTGTCTTTTCTCATTCTTCTCCATACCACCAAAATTATCCATTAGTGAAAATTACCTGTTGCAGAGCATTCTTGCTTCTCCTTGTCCTCCTTTGAGTTCATCTTCCATGCATGGTTATTCCCACAAAGCTTTAGTAAGGAAGAACTGCCAGTTTGGTGAAGAGAAGTTTTGGTTTGTTTTTTGAAAATGATCACTGGTTAAGAAGTTAGTAGCTAATTTGGCTGTCACAGGTTGGCATTGAATTCTTCATCAACAACCACCAGTCAAGTTGGCAAACTAAGAAGGATGCAACTTGTTATCAAAGCTGCAAAAACGTTTGGATGAAAAGAACATATCATGTAGACACATCCACAGTGGTTTAAATATTTGTCAAAATGAATTTCAGACAAAGCCCAGGAAACTTTAAGCCACTTTAACATTTGCATTTCTCAATTAAACGCTGGTCACAAAAATATGCAAGATCTCACCTACTGTAATTTGTACATTTCATATGTGACTTACTGGAGCAATTAAAAGCTACAAGGAGTTCACCAGAGCACAGATGAAAGACATACGCAAAGCTTCTGTAGACACCACAACAAATATGACTTAAAACAAGACAAAGAGATATAAGGTTTGACTGGAAAAAAAGCAGCAAGGAAAACACCTTCATCTACTCCATTCAGAAACAGTGTGAATCTACTTGCTTTTTTTGGTTAAATTTCGCTAGAAAAAAACAAAACACCCCATTAAACAAACTACTCAATACAGAGAAGTTGTGTCTTAACCTGAGAGAAGCTCACAAATCAAGAAGAACATACTCCTGATTATCTTTTAGTATATTTAACAGAAATATCTAATCTGTACACTACAAACAGAAACTTGTAAAGGAAATGATACAGATAGGAATTGCTAGTGAATTTGGCATTTCTGCTTGACAGAGTAATTAAATCAATTCAGGTTTTCCACTGCAGCCACTAAAAGAAATTTAGTTAAAACTGAAATATCACAACATAATTAAAACAAAACCAAGACTGGACTTAAATTAAGAGCCAACACTAGTGCAGACCAACTGCCAAAATTTAGAAGTTAACATTTAAAACAGTTTGGTGGCTTTTACATTGTTTTACCCAAAGCAAGTACTTAGTAGTTGCTTTGCATAAAAGTATTCCAAGCAGAGTGTAACTCTCCTTGGAATTAGCAGCTCTCTAGTACAAGACTTCTACTCAAGTACTGAGAAAATAAATCTCTCTCTGAGGTTCTTCTGGTAATGTTAATGCTGAGTCAGATGCAAAAGAATTAAGCAAATACAGAAAATTAGACAGCATTAAATTAGGAGACATGCAGAAGTTCGAGCAACTTAAGAGCAGTGACAGTTTCACTGCTGATCCCAAATTCTCAACCTAGTTTCTATCATCATGACCCACAGAGGGAATTAATGAAACACTTTAAGATGCCTGACACCTGCCTTACATTCCTTAAGTTCCAAAATTAAATATCTTCTAGCAGTATGCTGTATCACACCTCCCAATATTACTTTATTTTTCCAGGCCATCAACAAATCCATTCACTCTTCAGAGGGGCAGCCTAATTCCTCGCCCCTCTAATCCTGAAACTAAAGTAGTATGATGGCAGCTTAAGATACAAGACTTCCAAACTGAATCCAACCATTCTTCTTCTAGCATTGGACTGTCAAATCTGGGCACCTTGTTACCCTTTAGTGTTAGACATTCAGATGTCCATGTGCTAGAGAAAAAATTCAACAGGTTACCAATGGGCAAGGAATTCTTACAGGGTATCTAGAAAAGCAAGTGATTACAGAAGAAAAAGAAAGAAAGAAATGGCAAGGAAGAAAAACAAAGAAGCAGCAGTAATCACATGAGGTAAGAAGCAAAGACCACAAACATGACAGTAAAAGAGTTGGATATCTAGTTAGTTTAGTACTTAGGAGTTGTGCTCTTCTTTCAGTAAAACTTCCACCTCAATTGGATAATTTTTATTATTAACAAAATTCTAGAATTGCTATCATACACTGAATTCACAGAATGGCACCAACTAGTCATGAAAGAAACCAATAACATGGTCTTTACCAAATGAATCTTGGAAAGTCATGTCAGCAAAATAAACACTATTTTTACAGAAGAGTATCTACCAGTTGTTTCTTTGATTCTTTAGCCAACCAGAAACACAGTACATATTACAGCAATGGATTATGCTTATTTTCTCCTAGATCGTTGAACATAAGATGTACCTACAAAAATACACCATTAAATTTATGTATTGACCTTAAATCTTCGTATTCATCTAGTACTTCCTATGAGCTGTTAAGATTTCCCTAGGTATACACAGATAAGAAATGGATTTAACACCTACCAAGTTTTAGGATGCACCCCACATATTTTAAGAAACCCGAACAAACAACTCATACTTGAAGTTATTCCAAGTGATTTCAGGACACATTTGCTTTCCCAACCATGACTTTTGGTCATTGGGAAACCCCATAATGCATGAGGAAAAACACAGGAATGATATTTTTTCTAGTACAAAGAGTTTATTTTATTTAGGGATTTCTCTAATGATTTTTAACTTCTCTGACTCAGCTACAACTTAGTACTTGAAGCTTCTCATGTTGAAGACACAAAACCAACCATGTCTCACAAAGAAATAAAGAAGAGAAACTGAAAACTGCCATCACCTAATTCTTGCACCTTAATGCAAAAATGTACATATTTTTCAAGTCCAAATTTACCAAGGAATTGTTAGGTGCTCTCCTCTATTTTTTATTCACATACACAAATATTATCTGAATGTTGCTTCTACAAGAGTTGAAAAAAAACCTGAGAAGCAGGTAATGTAATAACTGAAGTGTTAGTTGGTTCAGAAGGCCAAATAATCTTTTCTCTTTAAAAAAAAATAAATCTGAAAGTGCTAGAGAAAATAGATAAGTGACATTTGGGATTTAAAAAAAAGGGTAATCTTATTTAGTTAACATTGGTGCCCAATCATGCTAATCAAAAGCAAACATTAAGGAAGCCTACAAGCATTTTGTAGTTTAAAAAAAGGCAATGCTGGAAATAAAAAACACAGCTTCTCCTTTGCTCCTTTGGAAGGAGAAGATTTCAAGTTTTACAAGTGTTATCCCCAAAGTAGCCTAAATTTGTTAATCCTGCCTCTAAAGAAAACACACTGTGACCTTCAGTACTGGAGGAACTCAAAAAAAGACTAATACCTAGTTCTTGAACGTGGAATTTAAATTGCAGACATCAGAGATAATGAACCAAGGCAAAGGGGATTGCCGGATTTGGGATTACAGTAGAGATCAAGCCAGGTTAAAGCTGTCACACCATTCTGGCATTGTTGTTCTTTACAAGTACAGTGAGTAAGTGTTGTAATTCCCTTTGCCTCATTTAAAAAATAAAAGTTTCACTGCAAAAACCTTATTTTGGATACATTTATTCAATTTGTTCGTAAAAGCAGTGATAGTTCTTCAGAAGATTCTTCCCCCTGGGATGTATACCGGGTTCTACCACATCCCCTCCCAGGACATGGGAAGCAAGACAGACTACCCAAGCCTTCGGAAAAGCACGCAGTTTACTCCTTAGTCACCATCTAATCCAGCCCTGGCTCTGCTCAAGCTCTGTCAGTCATTTTAAGGGAAGCCACTTGTCCTCTGGCTGGCAGTTGGCCAGTCACTCCTGCTATGCTTTATTTAAATCCTTCACTGTCCACGGGTCTCCTCCAAAGTGAGATATTAATGGCTTAAGGCCATTACAGTCAAGCAGCTATTCTAGGATACCACAGGGAAGTCCTAAACCAATGAAGCAAGAAGGGAACCTGAAATTAGAGACAGTTACTGTTGCCAAAGCCTCTACCAGACAGGAAAACTAAAGGAATCAAGACTCTAATTATAAGAGGGTTCAGCCTTTATCTTAATATGCCCCTTTGCTTACTAACATTAAAAGAAAAGATGGAAATAAAACCTATATACAGTCAAACAGAATAAAAAATTGAATGCAAAGGGTTTAGGACTGAAAAGCAATCTGTAAAGTCCGTCCAGTTACAGCACTAATTGTATGATTTATATTCATACACATAAATGCCATAGCTTTTCATATCTGTCACAACTGCAGGGCTTTCAGCAAAAATCTAAACTTGCATGACCTTGAAGACAGGATAAAATACTTTATTTAATCACATATCTACATATATATACACACAACACTATTTACTCATCTGCAGATAAACTGAAAGTGTCCTCAAGGCAAAAAAAAAAGTCACCTAAGACACAATGAGACATGACGACCTAGTAGAAACACCAACGAAAGCAGTTTGTAAAACTGTTAAAGAAGAAAGAATGATCATAGATAGAAGATGGTTCTACTGCAAAGTCCATTTCCTGAATTTGGAAAAGGGGTCACCAAGTCAGAGCAGTCAGCAGTGGTAACACCATTTGCTTTATGTATGTCAATCCCCAGAAGTTATCTAACACAAGTTCGATGTAGACATAATAAAACCCTAAAGGATAACTGGATTACTTTAAACTTAACTCCATTGTTGCACCTCTAATGTGTGACTGTTAAAGCTTTCTGTTCTATTTAATGGCCCCTCTCATGGAGTTTGCAGTGTCAGCTACAGATAAACAACAGTGCTACAGTTTTTAACACAAGGTGAGGCAGAGAAAAGCTGCAACATTTAGAAAACTACCAAATAAATCTCAGTATTTGAAGACAAGCAAAACATCCTATGTACAAGAAAACACAAACTCACACAAAATAACAAGATCTCTCATTGCAAAAACTTGCATAAACACAACCTGCAAATAGAACTTGAAAGAGTTACAAGAACCAAAGTATTACCTTTATGAGCTAAGGTATGATTTCCTGTGTGCTATTAGACAATTTCAATTTGGCTGTTCCCTGCTACTGCTCCCGAGAGGCACCATTCCAGTCTACTTACGCAATCACTATAAAGCTGACATTTCTAAAGCTTGCATCACTCTTGAAAATTCTAAGAACCCTGTAATTTTAAGTGCATAAATGAATAATGAACTCTTCAAAAGTCAATGAAAGGAGTTTCCCAGAAAGATTCTGAAGCAACACAAATATCAGGAACAATAAAGTTCTGTCACTACTAAATCAAAGTAAGTTCTGAAGTTCTGATGCAATTAGGAGTTGACACTATAAAGTCTTTGGGGTGAGACAGTTCAGTCTTCCATTACTTCCCACCAAAAATCTGCAGGACTCTAACGTATTCGTTAACATACCGGCTTCACCTACAAAATCTTTTACTAGGTTTACGACACAAACCTCTTCACTGAAGTTTATTCAGTTCCCTTAGCAAAAGGAACAACTGCAAACTTCTTTCCTGACTTTAAAGACAACTGCAATAGTTTCCAAATCCATCCACCCCACAACCGTGCTGTTACACTGACAAAGAAACACACGAGTGAAAAGGCAAATAAGACAATGCTGTCCAACCAAGAAATTTGTAGTCCAAGTACAAAACAAGGTAGAAAGAGAGAAGACTGCGAGGCAACAGACATATCAATGACAAATTTATAAAATGCATAAATCTTTATGCATAACAAAAGTGGAGTTGAAGAGTTTTAGACAACATTTTGTTTCTTAGTACACAGTGCAGAAGCTTATAATAAACAGTGTGGGTGAAAGCATAAAATGTGACTGAGGATTATAACAAGCGACTGAAGTGTCATGGGATTATCAAGGGTCAACACCTTAATAAAAAGGAAATTACATCAATTGACACTTAATGGGATACTAACGGAAAACAGTGTATCACGTTGATCTTGATCTTCAGGATACAGATGGATATAAATTTATTATCAGCCATTTACGATCTTTTCTGATTTAATTACTTCATTAGTAAGAAGGAATTTTTTCCATTCATTTTTGAATAAGAATGTAGAAAATACAATTTACTGTTTGCAGTTGCTTGGATCATGCTTGTGTGAAAGAACAACTTCAGATTTGGGAAAATAAAGTAACACTGAGAGCAAAGGAAGCAAAACTTACTCAAAACATTAAGCCAAAGAATACAAGTATCACTGAGAACCTGGAGGGACTACAAAGTCACACAGTTTTCACCAGTAATTAAGACAGATCAGAGGCAAACTATTACTTAGCATCTTACTGTCTGTCCAATTACAAAAGACAAAACTACCCCAAGTGAGTCACAACACCTGTTTCACAGGTCAAATATTTATCAGGCAGTTAAAGCTCTTTTGGCTTCTCCCTTTCTCTGCAACAATCTTAGAGATAAAACAGTTTTTGCATGAAGTACTTTCCCAGAAACCAGACAACTTCGACTCCCAACACAAAGCCTTAAAACAGTGGTCCAGCAAAAGAGAGGATTAATCACTGGCTGACCTACATAGAAACAGGAACAGACAGTTACTACACAAGAAGATATTAACTTGACCAAAAGCCATATTGAAATATAATTTGCTATATATATCTAGATATACTCTCATGAGGCTGCTTTCAATTACACTCATTTAATTCTCAGTACTTCCAGGTACTATAAAACCAAAAAGAACTAGGAGGCTTCAAGCAAACAGCTCTCTAGAACAATCCCATTGAAAACTCTGCCAAGTTAATTGGCAGTTCAGTACCTCCCTGTGAAAATTAACTGCAGCAGTCAAAAAATTAGTTATATTCCCTATAATGCTTCCAGTCAAGAACTCTTGCTGCTGGACTGTGGAGAGGTATGAAAAGTAGGCTTTCTTCTCTCTGCATTTTTTAAAGATGCTTTAGTATGTTGTGTACTTTACTGTCACTGAAAGGTATAGTATTTGTTACTTGAAAATTTAAACTCATCTTTGGAGTAGTTTTCAAAAACCCAAAGGCAAGTGTTACGAACATCTCTGGAATCACACACTCTACCTTTTCAAAATACAATTTGTGACACTCCAAATACAAAACCACTAAGGGTGGCCCAACTTTTTGAAATTTCTGAACTTCCTGATCATGCTTGTATGAAGATCAGATACAGCACTGAAAGCCTTAACTCTACAGGCAGGAAGAAAACTGATAATCATTAAATCAGTTTCACACTCCTACTCCTCAGCAATGTTATGAGCATTCGAAAGGAGTAATAATACTTCTTGCAGAGGGTTTTCCAAAAGAAGAGAAGGAGCTATGGTGGTCATAGAACCCCCAGTAGAGAAAACATAAGCCATCAGCTGAATCCCACACATGTGTCAGGCTGAGGCAAATATGAAAGATGAGAACCCAGCTGGAGATGAAATGGAGCATGTTATGCTCCAGCAGCAACTGATAAACATACAAATTAATGTGTTTGTTCCCAACATATCTGTTAAAGTTTCCTCACCACAAACTGTTCACTGACTTGTGCAAGCAAAGAATGGGAGATCAGTATCAGAAAGTAAGATTAGAAGGCTTTGTTTTTTCAGGGGGTTTAGTCAGAGCAGATTCTCTGTACTGCTGCAAGAGGTACTTGTTGAGGGAAAAGAAAATAGCAAAAATACATTCTAGAAATGAAGGTAACAGATTTTACTGCATCATGTCACAGTATTACACTACTTACTGTAAAAGACTATACTACAGTTGAATATAATTCCTTATTCACAGCAGGGTTGTAAATACTCAAGAACAATGTGACCAGTGCATCTTTCNCTTACTGTAAAAGACTATACTACAAATATAAATACTCAAGAACAATGTGACTAGTGCATCTTTTCTACCAACTAACTATCCTAAATTTTAGATTTTAACAGTGTATTCAGGCATGAGTGGACTGCAAAAGTTAAAGCTTTGGGAACAGACATTGTTCTGTCACTATAAGAAGGGCTGGAGAAAAAAAGTAAGCTGATGCAGCTCTACTGCATACAACAGTCTACGAATAGTTTAAAAGAATTTAATATCCTTGAGATGGGAATTTTAAGTATCAGTTCAGAGAATATCATCAATTCACACAGGCCATGCCACAGGACATAAGTTCCAAGAAAGTCACCCAGGTCAATGTACAGTTCTTGATCTAACAGTATAGGAGCACAGAAACAGGTTGCAGTAGATGCTGTCATCAGCCCTTTTTCCCATTTAAGGAACTCAAACAGTTTAATATCACTTAGTGAGAAAAAGGGAAAATTGAGTTTGAGAAAAGGGAGATAAATGTCTTACGCCCGGCCAACAAGAAAAAAGGAAACAAGCATAGCAAAAGAGATCACAAAGGGAAGTACAAAACTGATAAGATGTAATTCAGGATCTGTTATAACAGAGGCAGAAGAACACTGCAAAGAATTGTGCTAAGGACACATCTGAAAACAGGAAAAAAATTAGTTCAAAAATTGGATCTGATTTCACAAACTGACAAGAATAGAAAACAGTCAAGGAGACAAAGATGCAGAAATGGGCACGATGAGCAAATCAAAAGAAGCAGCAGACTATGCTGAAGGGGAATTGTTGCATGGATACAGAACCTGCAAAAGAGAGACTGTATTCCAGTATTTGAACCATCTCTAATAGCTAACACTAATCTTAATACCTAGTTCTTTTTCTTTTTTTTTTTTCTTCAAAAGGAAAGTAACTACATCAGAAATTACAGCTGTCAACTATTAAACAGAGACATTTTACCAAGCTCTGGTTTAGTTTATGCCACTCAAGGGCTCATGAAGAATTCAGTAAAGAATAAAGGTGAGTCATATGGTTTGAAAACAGGCCCTACCAAAACTGTGATCTGATACAGAGGGATCAAAACCATTGCAATTAAAATATCAAGAATTTTACAAAACATGAAACTGGAAGACCTGTTAAGCAAATACTTAGATTTTCCAGCAGATTAGGCACTTACTTTCTGAAAAAGATGCATTGCAAATTTCAAAATTCTTACAATTATCCTAGACTTCCAGATCAAAGGAAATAAAAATGAAACACAGTAAAACACAAATACCACAGTGCTTTCAATTAAGGTTTTCACAACTATGTAATATTCCAAAAGCTTGAAATAGTTTTTTTATATAACCTGTGTCATGGAGAAAATATTGACTTTTTTTTTATTCATACCACTGAGATCATGTTCATTCAGGAGCTGCTTATATTAAGTAATATTCAAACGCAATTAAAACGATAGACTATTTCAGGTTAAGCTCTGTAGGACAGGAACTGATTTGGGTTTTGGTTTTTTGTGGTTTTTTTTTTTGCATTTACGTACAGGAATGTAAATATAAAACACACAGGATCAAATATAGTCACCTACCACTTCTGCTACAAACTAATAAAAGAGTACTCAGAAGATTACATGACAATTCTAACCCAGTTCCAGTCGCTTATAAATAATCTTACACCAAATGTTTGAAGAATTATCCAAAAATCTTATTTACTTACAGATGCTATTATTCTTTTTGGTAAAGATACATAGCACTTGCTTTAAAAAAAAAAGAAAAAAGATTCCTTCATCCTGTCAGAAATCAAAGCTTATTAAAAGCTTTAACTAGCAATAAAATTAAAAACAGACATCCTGAAGAGCTGTAAAATTTTGTAAGTTCTAAATGTACACACAAAGAGACATTCGAAAAATTACTGGTATTTACAGGGTCCACAAGTCCCAAAATAAGTCAAGTAGATGCACCACAGCAGAGCCCCAGTGACTTCCAGTAATAATTACCAGTTGCTCTGGAGGCTCACAATCAACAATCTAGTTGTCCTAGTGCAAGCACAAATAACTGCATCCATTCCCAAAAGACTGACACAACTATGCACATACACACCATCAACTCAGAGACACAGGCTACCTACCACCTCTATGCTACTTCCCATCTTATCTCTTCATAGCCTATACTTCCAAAACATTATTCCTTGCAACCCTTAAAGGCAGCATACTATTTATATACATTTGTCCACCAGTCTGTAATTTTAACTGCAAATCAAAGACTTCCAATTTAAAAAAAATAGTGGTTTAACTACTCTTTAAGATGCTGGATAACGTGGATTAACTGGACAAACCATTAAATGATGCTGCACAGATGCTAAACAATACCTCTGAGAAAGCAGATAAAACCACTGCTAAAAACCACCCACCCTCTCACTCACACCAACTCCTCCTGATTTTTCTGCAATTTTTAGGTGCTCTGCCCTCTACTACAGAACATTACAGCAATTCTCTATATAACGACATACAACACCAAGATGTTAAACCACCATCTTCTAATTCCCCTCAATTTTAGTCCCTTTTATGCACACGACTTTTTGTTTTCTCACCCAGAAAGGGAATTTGGCCACCTTCTAGCTTACTGTTCCAAAGACTCTCAAAAGACAGTTTTTCAGAACTGAACTCTGGCAAACTCACCTGCACAAACACTACAGAGGCACTCTTAACGTTCAAGACTACACAAGAACCAAAATTACTAACCTGTCATATTTTATAAATTACATTTGTCACTGATTTGATTTCTCAATACACTCTCTGAAATCAAGAACTAACACCAGTGGTACCCAATGCAAATGCTTTCATCTTATTAACAAAATAACCAAACAGTGTTTTGAATTAAATACTTCAGGAAAGCAATCAATTCTTAAAAAAATCTCTCAAAAACTTTAAGTAGGAAACATTTTACTAGACACCTGTGTGAAGAACAGTGATTAGGGCATTAAAATAATCCATTTAGATATAAAAATCAATACTATTTATTCATATGGCATTTTTTGTTATCGCTGTTTAGAAGTTCTATTCATCACTGTTTTTTTTCTACATGGCATTTACCTGTGAAAATTGTGAGGTATTCCTTCAGTGTTATCAGAAAAATGGCCAAATGATTGCTCAGAAACCAAGGTGTTAGGCAGTGGCTCAATAGTAAATTAAACTTCCCCAAGGGCACACCATTATATACACAACATTGAGAAAGCAGTTCAGGTGTCATGCCCACAAAGTACGAGAAGTTCTCCTTTATAAGTCCAGGTCTAAAGTCATATCTGTGGTACTTGTTCCAGAAAAACTCCTTTTAAAGTCCTGCTAGCCACAGTATCATTGAGCAGAGAGGGAATTCAAGTGACTTCTCTCAGCTTCAGTGACACTATTCAGAACCTTCACAATCTGCAGTGAAACAGCAGTTCAAAACATCTGATAAACATATATAGAGGAGTTACAACTCACAGGCCTACAGCAGCGAATGGGTAGAAAGGGAGGAGTACTGTACCAGAGGTTTTCCTTCCCAAATTTTCCAGCTGCTTAAAATAAAGAGTAAAAAGCCCCCATATTTGTCACAAATATACCAGAAGAAGAAAGGAAATTCCACAGCATTTCAAGATGATCCTAAGATTATATTCTTGGGAGAATCACAGCTGAATCCACTTTTCCAGTAGCTGGGTTTCTTCCCAGAAGCATATGAACCCTGGCTTCCTATCTGTTATCCCATCCCTCCCTCTCCTGCCCCTCCTGAATCCTGACTATAGTTCTTTATTTAACAAGTGTTTCACTACATTTTTTAATTCCTACTTTACCTAACTTAGGTGATAGAAAGTACATAAGGTTTTTAAAATAGGCATAGTAACAGTTTACTGGAGGAGTTCCAGTTCTTTGCCTTAGCAGTTTGCTTAAAAATCTCCATCAACAACAGCCTTCACAAATATTCACCATTAAATGGGCACAACCTGTTTGAAGTTTGGAAATCAAGATTTTTATTGGTGGTTCATGAACAATGCTGTCCTTTAATCCAGAGCATTTAAAGGGTTTCTGAAGCTTCTTTAACACAGTTAAAGATGATTATTTATATCGCTAGGGATTCTTCCTTGTTTGTGGAATGGAGTATCGATAACAGGGCCAACTCACTGTCAAGTTACGAGCAAGGCACATACAGTCCCCAGCCTGCTGCACCATCTACGTAGTTTTCCCAAGTAGCTAAAGTTCTGGTTGTGCTGGGTACAATCTAAAAGCAACATAAAACATTTTAATGGTCTTTCCATACGTGGAAAAAGCCTACCAATATATAGGTACCAAATTAAAATTTTCAAGTTACACATTCAGAAAGCTACATAAAATGTCAAGATTAAATTTTGCTATTTAAAAGAACTGTCACTCCAAAAATCACTTTACTTGAAAGATGGGGGTTTTATTCTTAAACACACCTGAAACTTTGAAAAAAAAAAACAACAAAAAACCAACTCTCCATAGACTTTTGTCATTCACATTGTACAGAACAGACCCAAATAGGAAGATAAGCTACAATTTAAGTTTAACCCTGGTTAAACGTATCTGGATATTCAATATTACTAAAGAGACACAGTATTTCCAATAGTGACCAAAATAATTTAGCAATATCATACATCAAGCAGAATATATTGCTCCTAGTCTTTGTACCAAAATCATTACAAAACTACGAATTTCAAGTTCTGATCATTGACCTAGGGCAACAGCAGTGAAAATATTCCCAGAATACTTGAACTGGTATACTAAAACACCTATCCCAGATTAAAAGATGTAGTCCATATCCAAGTCTTTCCCACTTCATTCAGTGAAAAAAGGCAATCTTTGCAGCAAATCTTCCTCAAACTGCTGGTGTCAAGATTACTTCAGGCCACTGACATCTAAGAAACCGAATAGCTTTTATGGGATATGAAAGACCCATTTCCAGGTCTAATCCTTAAATGAAGTTACTTTAAGTGCCTAAGACAATGCTAAAGAAATGTTGAAAGAAGGTAGCATGACCAAGCTTTAAATCACTGCATACCATCATATGCTTTAAGCCAAAAGGACAGTGTGCAGCATGTTTTTAGTGGCTGCATTCTAATTCCAAAATTCTCAAAATTCATAGTAAGTTGATTTAGACTTACTTCTTTTCGGAGCTACAACCATATTATCCGTTTCCAACATCACATCCTAATGTTAAGTTCTAAACTAAAAAGAGAGCCTTGGAGAAGTTATTACCCCATCACAACCTCAACCTTTTTCATTTGTAGAACAAGGACAGTATTTACCAGCTTCACAAGAGCACAGCAAGATACACTCTTATGGCCTTTGGGAAAGAAAGAACATGTTTAAGTAATTTATATAATCAGTACAGCAAATAAAATTCTTACAGTTTCCAGGAGTTCCAACATATTTTTTTTTCTGTTTTAATTAACAGGGGCATAAAAGTAAAACAAGATATTTGTTTTCTTACAATATCCTGCTCAGAAGGTTCCAACTGTGTAACCTTTAAACACAAGCACTTTTCACTCCTCTCTTTTGATTTAGATCCATGCCTCTCATCATTCCTCCCCCACCCTTACAGTGCTCGCTCCTCCAGAAGCAGAGGAGTTTGATCATGACAAGGACATCACACAGTAGCACCTTCCCTATTTCTGCTGATGATTTTGGCAAAGAACAAGCATGTAGGAAGCGTGGGAACAGCCAATCCCCTTTGCCCCTGTGGCCTTTCTGCAGGGAACGCACAGGAACAAACAAGCTTTGGAAAAGGGAAAAACATATAGGCCAGAAGAAGGAAAGGATGGAAAATAGGGAAACGTGTCACTAAATGAACTGGCTGCTAATCAACGGAGAGCAGTGCAGGGTAATTTTTCTTCCAATTACAAATTCACAAATTATACTACCCGGAGCAGGGAGAACAGACTTGGTAGGAAAGAGGAGGGGCAAGGAGATGAAAACAATTTGTTCTTTATTAAGTTATATATTAGCTCAAATTACAAAAAAGTTTTTCCCTATGAACATAATTTTTGGTCACCGTTTCATACAGTTCCATGCTCAACTACCACTCAGACCTACAACATTTTAGGAGAGGATACAATTTTCTTTAACAAAACTTAGCTAAAAACAGGCAGTGAAAAGGGTGAGGGAAAGCAAATTAATTCTTCTACTATCAGGGAAATCAAAGCAATGTCGAAAAATCTAAGCAAGTGTAATTTACGAATTAAGGAGGACAACACTATTGAGCATACCGACAATTACAGGAAGTTATTCCTTCTGCAACTGCCAAGCAAGCACTGATGCACCACTCAGGTGCAAGAAAGCTCTAAAATCTTCACTGTTAGATTAATCTCTCTTTGAAAGTATGTATCACATTAACCAAAATGGATAATATTTTTCTCTTATACCAGCCTGGCTACACCTTAACAGCTTTTTGTATGTCTTTGATATACAAAAACAAGGGAAAAGCGGAAGCAGACCAAGAAAGGGTTTGGCACTAAAAATGTGCATTTCTGCCTCATTTGATTCCCCAGAAATACCAGAGTTACTGAAACCTCCTTTCCTGAAGCTGATTGACAGAAGATAGCCCCATTTCCTTTAAGATGTGAATTAAAAAAAAAAACAATTTACATGTTATTACTCTCACTCCCTAAAGCTTCCTTTTTGCTGCTGTCAGATGCCTTAGAAGATGAGTATTCTGAAGTTCCTGAGGCAAGCCCACCACGAACCATTTCCCCTTAAACTATTCAATGTTCATTCCTCCCTATTGCTAAAACAATAGTCTAACTATATAGACTGAATTCTACCACAGAAATAATGAAAAAAATTAATTACTTTTAAAAAAGTCTCTTTCCTCCTCCATCAACACTATCTATCTTCCTTTGTAGACCAGAGAGTTAAGTAAACTTGCACATTCAAATTGGCCTCTAAACTATACCTCTGAAAATTACTTCCAAAATAAAACCTTTTATTAAACAAACTGGCTTAATAAGCCTACCAAATACTTCTTAAGACCTACACAGGAACTTCACAGCTTGAATCCTACACCAGTTATTGTACCTGTGACAGAAGACCACCAGCAGCCTGTAAGACACGAGACAAACCGGGCAAGCGCCCCTCAATTCCTGCCACCCATTACAAAACTCAACTGACTATTCAGATGTCTGTAATGATTAGCAGCAAAAATATGATTTGGTAATGGAGTAACTAGTTTTTTCTTCAGCTAAGAACCAACTTCAACATCCTCTCTGCTAAAGAGTAAACAATGATTCAAAATGGTCTTCTGGGGCTTTTTTGTTTTATTGCAAAAAATGGTCTGGTGGTTCTCAGCTCCAGCAATTTAGAAACTCTGTTAGATCAGCTTCAGCTGAGGAAAATGCACCAGCAGCATTACTCCTCAAGCACAGTGAGTCAAAACAACCAAATGGAGTCTAGCTGAGAAGATGGGTGAACCATGTAATGTGGTTTGAGTGACTCCTGTAGAATTCTGTGACTCCTGACCTACAACTATAAAGCTCAAGAGCTGGACATGAACCAGAACGCAGACCATCCCAAGAAAACAGAATTTTTCTATCCAAAACAAAGATTGTTTAATAGCATCTATCTGTGCTATTTACCTTTTCCTAAAAAATACTACTTATAGGAAAAACTTGCTAAGTCAACTCTGACAGAAATAGCACATCAACATTACTCCTAGCATTATGTAATGGACACATCATCTTATGCTCTGCCTGGCAGATTATTTTAGAACTGGCTATATCAAACCATCCAAAACTACATTCTTTGACTCACTAGATGTTTATGTCTTATCTTAAGCTACCTACTATGAATGCAACATATATGTTCACCTCTTTCTTCACTATAACTGCCAGATCTCTGGTCCTGTAAGAACACCAAAGAAACATTACTCCAAATGAAAAAGAATTGCACTATTCTAATAAAGGCTGAAACAGGGCCTTCTTTACTTCTTCATTATAAGTGAACTCTCTCAGTGAAAATATCCACAGGGTAACAACAGTAAGAATAATGGCAACTTAAGTGAAATATGGGGTTTTTTTAAACTTTTATCATCTGTTTAGTTTTAGCTTGGTTGTCAGAGTACAAGGCACGTAAGATCAGGTGTTATCAGAACCAGGCTACCAATACAGCTGCAGATGTTTTTACTGCTTATGTGAGCAAACAAGCACCTTTACTGGTAAGGGATAATAATCAGTATACCTTTTTTTGCCAGCATCTGCGTTTACACACTGCTATTGATCACACACAAATTCTAATCAAGAAGTCACAAAGAAACAAGCAACATGATTATTCCATCAAAAGATGCTAGGATAGCTATAGCTACAACAGAATGGAGAAAAAAATACTCAAAGTTAATCATACCTGAAAGTTAGTTTCATGACAGGTCACTGACACATACACAGGCATTGTAGTTAAGTAACATTTACTTTCCTTCTATGCATGTTAGCACACCTGATCAGGCAAGTCTTTGATGACAAAATTTTCACAGAAGACCCAAGCAATGGAAGTAAGAGCACAACTATTGTGTGGAAGGTGATCATTGTTCATCAAAACAGCCACAGCAATTAGCAATATTGCAACCATAGTGTAATTTCTAATCACAGCCTTTTTCTTTTTAAGTCTCGACTTCATAGATACCTTGTTCTCAAAATAAATGCCTTCTTTTCTCTCAGTGTTCATGCACCTCAAGACTGTGTGAAGGCATTCAGTAAGCACGTTGGTTTAGTCCACAACTGAAACCAAACCTTTAAGCACTTCAAAATATTTCTCCAAATGCACATCTATAACAGACATTACAGTGTACATGTAAAGACAACCTGAACACGATACAGTTTCCACTAAAACTTTGGTTTTTAAAATAAAAGACAGCAATCCTTGCATAAAAACAAAAGGAAACCCATTTCTGGCTCCCAGGCCTCGTGAGGTCTAATGTGAAATGTGATAAAACAGCTCGCCTTGCTCTAAAAGGGTTAAGAAGAAGAAATTTAAACCACTTCTATTTCTCCAGCTGTAATACCAAAATAGTGTCAGTGTCTTCCTGCAGCCAGGGTACTGGATAATTTAGGCTAAAATAAATGTTTATTAAAAAAGGGCGTTGATTTCTTGGCAGCGGTGAAAAGCAGGAGATACCCCTAGTGTCGACGTAAAATACTACAGGACTCCATACTGTAGCTCTGGGCAAATTTTACAGCAGTAAAAGGGAAATTCAAGCCGTCATGATTTAAAAAACAGATCAACTCAAACACACACACCTGGACACACGGCGTACCTTCTTCCTGCAGTTTCAAACCCCACATGCCTATCATATTTGAAGCGTCAGCTTTCTAAAGCCCAACCAATTAAAGTATACATTATCTAGCCTTGTCTCCCGGCCATGGGCTACGTGCATTAGAGCTTTCCGGCCTGCACATTAACAGAAAAACGCTGCTACACCAAGGGCGGGGGGAAAGAGGGGGGGAACCAACCCTATTTAATATTGCAAAACAACCCCCTCCCCACAAGACATCGCTACCGAAATACCAGGCTCGCTTAGGGCGCTGCCGATACATCTGGAAAACAGATGAAGCGTAGGCCAGGGAAGGCGAACCCCCGCCCCAGGGCGAGGGCGAACCCGCCCTCACCCACCAGAAGCGAGGGAAGGGGGGGCAGGGTGAGGTGAGGGGGTGCCGGGGAGGGGGGAGAAGGGGAAGGGCCGAAGCCAGCGAGCGCTGCCGAGGCGGGGGAGTAGGCGGGGGGGCAGC
>VXBW01007532.1:0-12312 GCA_013400375.1 Thinocorus orbignyianus | reverse complement strand
GGGAGTACAAAATGGCGGCGGGGTTGTGTCTGAACCTTGGCGGCTTTGCCTGCTTCCCTAAGAGTGGGGAGATGGGGGATTTAGACAAAATTAGGGCGTCTTTCAGGGGCTGCTTTGCCGCTAGGAGGTCCCTTTTGTAAGGTCCTGGGTGTTACCAGAAGACAGGCCTGTGCCTGCTCCCTGAAGGCTTAGAGGAAGGTTCCCTCAGGTGAATTAAGGAATAAGGCTTAAGCGTGGTTTGAAGGTTTGCTTGGCAAAATTAGGCTCCTCTTAGTCTAAGTGTGAGTTAGCAAATATTTGGAGTTTTTCTAACTTAGCTGACTACAAACAGGGGCCTACCCCCCTGCAGGGGTACGATAAGTAGCAGGACAGCTGTTTTAGATGTGTGTGCTTGTAATCTTGGAGAAGGTACTTTGAAGAACAAGGGGGTTCTGAGAGGGTGGTAGGGTATGGTAATTAATATGTTAATTAGCTCCCAAAATTAACGTGAATATGTATGAATAGCGTGCTTATATATTGTTAAAATAGCTTTACATGGTATGCACATTGGGAGGAGCGATCCTCTGTGTGTTCAGTGCTGCAATAAATAATACCTACTTAATAGTCACCCCTGCTATTGAGTCCTGATTTTGTCCTGAGGTGCTCTTTGTCCTCCTGCACGCCCTCTACTTAGGCTGGTCACCCTTGGCCACCTCATGAGCCTTGGTGCTTTAGCTTCCTTCCTTACGTTGCTTCTGTTCTTGGCGAAATATTTAAAATTTCTAGGTATGGAGAAAGGTCAGCACAAGTGGGCCTTTGGAAGCATAGCTCTGAGTGCTGCCTGCTTGCCTGATGTTATTTTCCTCATTTTTTTTTTTTAAATCTTCTATCAGAATAGGCTATCTAGCTGGAAGCTGCTTGGAACCAGATTTTAGGGTGTTGTGTTTCAGTAGTGTTAATAGTTAATTATACAAAGCTAAAGGAATTGTGCTGTGGTGAGGCGATTCTTAAATTGTTTGTATGTCTGTTTGTGGTTTCATACTAGCAGTTAATCCTTCGTATCCTGGATAGTTCACAAAATGACTGAGAACAGTGGAATGCCAAAATGTAGTTGTAGTAAGCCCTCTGAGGCAAGATTTAGGGCAGTACAACTGCATAAGTAAGGCTGACCCTCAGGGAGTGATCTCTAGATATTGTAAAGTTTCAAGTAGGCCAGGTGACATCTTTAAAAAAACTCTGTGAAGGGTAAAGTGAAATAGTAGAGATGGGTTCACTTCACATTTCCTTTGCTGTTTTCAGCCTTCTTTCTGTGTTCCCTTTGCTGAACGTGTTTATTTTGGAGCACCGTGACACAACACATAATACTGTGACAAATGAAGTGCTGATGTGAAAATAATAATTACATATAAAATATGGTTGTATTAACATTGCCAAAGAGAAGATTCAGAACCACATTTGTGTTGTTTTTCAGGCATTTGCTGTTTGGCTCACAATAGCTCCACACTTTGCCAGAGAAATGCAAATCAGTCCTGCCAAGCTCAAGGTAAATGGCAACCTAATTTGTGGAGGGAAGGGATGACTGTATTATTACTTTAAAACCAGGTTAATTTTTTAGGACCATAGATGAGTGTGAGCTTTCTGGCTTCAAAAGGTAATTCCTTCTCCCTTCAGCTCCTTTTTGGAAAAGGAACTGCCTTGTCATTGTTGCCCTGTTTATGGGAATCTGAGCTGGTCTCAAGCTAGCAAAGGATACCTGAAGAGTTTCTGGAGAAACCTAGAATCTTGAAATTCAATGCTGGTCAGCAAATGCTAAGAGGAATGGGAAATCTCCTATATGGAAGACTGCCCAGAAAGCTGGATAAATACAAGGTGACCATGAAGTTCAAGAACAGATTTGAAATTCTCACTTAAAAGATTCGAGCAAAGCACAGCAATAAACGTGGAGTTCTTGGAAATTGTTAATGACTGATGAAGGTTCTGCTTGCAGACTGATACTCAGTGCACCTTCATATCTGCAGAAAGGAATCAATTTGACTGGAAAGAATGAAGAGTGGATTAGGGAGATTGCACAGAAAAACCTAGCAAAAGTAAGTAAATTAAGAACATGGTGCTGTGTGAAACTTAGTGGTGGTGAACAGAAAGTAGCTTGCACCAGAAGGCAGTAAAATGAACACTAATATGTAATTGTAAGCTTTGAGATAATATCAAATAAGCAAAAAAGGCCTTGCTGGTAAAAACCTGGGCCTGGTCACAGTGGGAGGTTATGCGTGGTAAAATGGTCTGATCCAGGGAAAGAATTTCCCCCATTTTGTCATTAACAGATATGTGTGGCTAGGACAACTCTTCATTTGGGGGAAAAAACAAAATTCTAGTTGCTAGAGTGTCTAGAAGTAAAACATTCCTAGATTTCACTCAAAACTAATACTAAAACTGACTGTACTCTAGCCAAAAAAATCAAAATGAAAAATAATAACTTAAGATCTCAAAAATAAATAGAAATTCTGATGTTAAGCAGTCTTGCTGCTTGTATCTGTCACACCAGCATTATCTGGCAGATGCAAATCTGCAGTAAAATCAGCTAAATGAAGTTGAATATGGTTAGAATTTCTATTGCATAATGTTAGTACAATGAACAGAAATGAGGAATACAATACCTTAATTTTTACTCCTTGACCATCTCTACTTGGAACCTAAGAACTTACAAAAGTATAATTTTTATCTTGTAATGCAGTTTTGAACTACAATACAGTAGTATGAAGTACTTTGCAGCATAAATATGTGCCAATTAATTTGTAGTTCATTTTTGTGTTGTATGAATGTGTCAAAGTTACTTCTCTATCTGACTTCTAAATGAAGTTAAAAATGGAAGATGGCATTTGTTAGTGTGTAGGTTAGAGTCTGTAGAAAACCATTACTTGCCTTTAACATTTTGCATTGTATTATCTGTATTTCTTACTAGTATTTTTGCAATACATATTGGAATGTTTTCTTAGAGTAAGTTTTGGCCACTGCTGTGTTTTGCCAGTCTATGGTTTTAGTAAAGTTCCTCTGGCATAACTGCAGCCATTCAAACCAGGATAATTATGTATTTCCATATAATTGGAAACTGTTCTAGCTACAGATCAATAAACAGGTCTGTAAACTCTGTAGCTGTTTGGGTTCTTCAGTGTTATTAGCAAGAACCGTGTAGCTTGTCTAGTGCTTGACCTAATGTCTGGAAAACAACTTCTTTTCTCCTGCTTATGTGTCTGGACCCTAGCTGCAATTCTTCTCATAGCATGCTTGTTTTAAAGTGCTTTTTGTGATGCCTTATATGACTCTAAACTTTGAGGTTTTTTAATATAGCATTTGATCCCCCAAACATACCCTTCTTTGTCGTGCCTTGTCTTCATATAAACATCTCTTACTTGCAAACTTAGCTGGGTGTAATTTGTATGGATCCCTTTCCCTCTCTGTTAACCCAGGGTGAGGGCTGCCACCTAATTAAATAATCTTCTGCCCTGACCCTTAACAGGCTGTAAGCAGCTTTTCCCAGCAAAGCAGGTAGACTCTTGGGACAGTGGAGTAAAGCTTGAAAATGCATGATTTTTAAGCATAAGCATGTTCTTATGAGCTTCGGTAGTGTTTTATAAAAAGAAAGTAAGTCTTATTCTTTTTTAATGCTCTAGAAGGAAAAAAGAAAAACCACCTTTTATGAACTGACTTTGAGGGAAAGCACTTTCAGCTACAGTGGGTGGGGGAAGCTGTATTTTACCAGCAAAAGAGGAAGCTTTTTTAGATAGAAATGAAAACTGTCCTTTCTCAGCATGTTTGAATTGCCCTGTTACTGCAGGTCCTGAGCTGGAATGTATGTAAAACTGATGTACTGTATTTATTAATCTCATTTCATTTGTAATAACAAGTGGAACAATAAGCAAATCTAAAGATACAGTACTGCCTAGAACTGACAAATGGAAAGATGAAATGCATCTCATTGTATCTCTCCTACACCTACATCTGTCTTTTCAGTTGAGGGAAATCAAAGGGAGTTTGCTCTTATTTTCTTGCGTATTTGTGAGAATATGTGAAAATTGCCAAGGTTTGGAAGGAGGGGATGATGGTACTTTGCAAATCCAGTAAGGCACAGCTGAAAAAAATGGTCAGATGAAAGGGTGAGGGACTCAGGGGAATATTGCTCTCTTTACCTAGAAGATGAAGAACAGGATTCTCCCTAAGACCAGAAGAAAGGCAGAGGCCACAGAAGCCATGTGAAGCTGCAGATTAATAGGGTGAGTTTTGGTTACCTGTTCATTTTGCATCACTGCAGGATGCTGGGTTTCAAATTGCTAGAGCTAATGCAGATGTATAGTTGTCCCTAACATATGTGCCTTTACTGGAATAGCCATTGTAAGTGATTCTGACCTGTCTATATTGCAGCCCAAGGTGATGTGAATTAAATGACCTTATAGTAGGATTATTTCTTTGGGTACCCTTTTCTGCTCTTGGTGCTAATTAACAGCCCCCAATGGTTTGAAGTCACAGATTGAAATTCACTGCATGAAACTTTTTTTTTCTTAGCTGGGTTGTAAAGGGTGGTTTTCTGATTTTTGAGACTTACTGCCAGTTCTGACTAAAATCAAGTGGGGATAAAAATGCTTTCTGCATCTTTGACCTTGTGCCTATAATTGTGTCACTGTATCAGGTAGCTCTCTGAAGAACAAATACAGGGAAACAATTTGCAAGAAAGACTGAGTCTGAAAGGTTACATTTTTCTTGCAACTCTGCTGTTGGCATAATAATTTCACGTAGTGATTTTATTTGCCTGGCAGTTGATAAGATTTCTTGATGGCATCCAGCAGTAGCTGGGGTTGGTATAATTGGCTTCTTTTTCTGAAGACATTTGTTCTGAGGAACTCTGATAAGAGCTGTGGGCTGACTGCTCAAAGACCTTGCAGCAACTGGAGGTAAGTGCTGCAAGCATGAGTACAGTGGTTGATTTTTCACTGTTGTGCTTGTCTACCACCATTGTAAAAGCTTATTGATTTTTGTCAACTTTGCTAGAGATATGTGTATCAGTGGGACTTATGAAGCTCTTATCTTCCTGCAGTAACTGATTAGGCAGTAGAGATTGGCCTGTGCAGAATATTAATGAGCTATTAATGCATGCAGCTTCAATCTTGTGGAAACAATCACTTGGATTATTCTAAGGTGGTACCTGTTTTATCACTGATCATGTGTTGGCTGACTGGTTCTGGTTCAGACCATTAAGAATTCTAAAGATGATGACTCAAGCAGCAAACTATGCCAATAATTTAATAAATATTAATTATTATAAATATCAATCCCAACTGAAACAATGCCAAAAGGTCTATTTGCTACAAGATGTGATTTATTATAATTTTTTTTGCTATGGGAATTCAGAAGTGCATCTAAGAACTCTTAAGGAAATAATTTGGTGATAGTACAGAATACTGCCTGTATTTTTTTTATAGCTATGACAGGTTTTACTACTTTGGATGTGGTGAAACTGGTTTTGGTGATGCTCTTTTCTTGAGATACAAAATACCTAACCTGTCATCTGTGTCTGTCAGTGTTTGGATCATCATTAGATGCTGCCTCTTTCTTCCCATGGTAGTCTTCAGATAGGCTGAACCTCCAGTGCTGGGCTAGAAAATAGCCTCAACTCTTTGGTGGTGGGTGAAGTTTCAGTCCTGCTTTGTTGCTTTCAGTAGGAGGGTGAAGTTGCTCTCATGTTGTTGGCTGGGGAGTCTGTGTTTTGTTACCATAAAGTACATTCATGTCATGAATCTAAAGTGTTTGGAAATCCTAGGTTTTGTCCTTTCACCCCCATGCTGGAAGGGATTGTGCTACTGAATGCTTGGTTGTTGCACTTTTAGCTTAGTACAGTCATTAATGAATCATAAAAAGATGTTGCTTCCTGGCATCTTCCTATTCCTTAGAGAAAGAGCAAAGACTGCAATTTTGTTCTGGTGTGGAATCATTAGAGCTGCTGGGAGCTTTTGCTTTACCACAGATGTGAAAGAATCCCTTACAGGAATGATAACTTGGCTGGATTTGCTGTTAATTTGTGTTAATCTGAAGATCTTGTGTGATTTAAGCCTTTGGGCCTTCCTGTTGCAAAAGACTGCCTAATTAAAAGGGGCACTTGCTGGAGATGGAGTACAGTTGATCACTGTGGTGCACTATAAGTTGTGATGCTTCTGCTTCCTACCAATTTGGCAAAGTACCTGCTGCTTTCTGGTGTTGAATGGATTTATGGATCTTGTGGTTGCTGAACTCTCTCACAAGAAATTTCCCACAAGAAAAAAAAAAATGGAGTTTTTCATTTTCTAGAAGGACCTGCAGAGTTTCCAGAGGAGGTATCAAAACTCAACATATAGACATTTGCTCATATTTTCATGTCAGACCTTCCCCCCACTGCTTCTGTCTCCCTGCACACAAAAGGTTTGCATAATGAAAGTGAAGTTCCTAAGTAAATACCATAGGATTTTGGGTGACTTAGTCATACAGTACTATTTTTCTTTCTGCTGTCAACAGGGAAGAGTTCTGCTCTCTAAAAATCATGCATTTTATTTTGCAGCCTGCGTTGCATGCTGAAAAGAACTTTTTTGGGGAGAGGTCAACAGAAATTTTTTTATGGCTTTAGTGCATGTATTTATATATAAATAACCAGACATTTAAGAGAACAGTATCACTAGTGCAGGTTATTCGTTATCAGGATAATACTAATGGGTTGAGACTCTTTGTGTTGAAAAAAATCATATTATCACTTAAAGAACTTTTTGTCTTTCCCTATTCAGCTGAAGGTGTTACACGACCCTTCCTGCAGATTTAGGGATAGCTGGTAAAACTGTGATGGAGAGTTAATGCTCAGCTAGGTGAGGTACACAACTACTTCACAATGCTGTGACAACTCTGTAATGCATATAAATCTTGATATTAAAAAATACAGAACCTTGTTTAGTGTTGTAATAAACATGTTACCTCGAAGTAATACTTCAACTGCATGGGTTGAACCTGGGCAAAAATTTACAGTTCTGCTGCACCCACTATTCCCAAAGTAATGGCAGCCTGCAGATGAGACAGTACTCCCCTTCAGTCAGTGTCTCTTTCCTCTTATAGCTCACACCAATTTTGGACTAGAATAAACATCACTGTAGTGGCTTTTGGGTCAACATAATTTGCAGTTTTCTGCCTGACTTGTGCTCACAGGAGTATTTTGCTACCTTCCTGTTGCTAATCAGCAGAGCTAAAAGTGTAGGACATGTCTGGAAAATGTTTATGTTCTGGCCCTCTTGCAAATAGAAACTGTTCTGAGAAATGCTCCTCATGGCACGGTGGGGCAGCTGCTACTTAGTGATTTTGGAATATGTAGCAAAGAATAAGTACAAGTCATTGATGCTGTCTTGCCTTGCTGGTTATGAACTCTCAAACTCTAGCAACACTTTGAGCAAGACCTCAGTAGCAAGCAACTGAAAGCTTTAATTCCTTGAGCCTGCGTACTGTAATGATACCCTGGGGTGAAAGGGGCTGATTAATACCTTGATTCTGGGGTATATATACCTAGTTTTCTGCTGATCACATACAGTGATGGTTACTACTGGGATTACCTGAGGGTCAGGGAAGAGAGAAGGACTACTGTTAGGCAGGAGGAGAATGCATCTAATTCTTTTAGGAGTGAACCCCTTTCATCCTCTGCTGAGCAGGACAGTCTTGATAGCGTACCAGATGTACCCACATCTGGTACAGTGAGAGAATTTGTCCAGTGTGTTTGGAAGCTTCCTCTCTTTCTCAGGCACACAAATGGAATTCTACTTTTCATGTTGAACAACCTGGAGCCCTCCTTCTGTGGGCTGTTAGGTGGTGGGGGTTTTTTTAAGCACTGCTGCTTTGAGTGCAATAAATAGAGCATATTTTAGATGAATTGTCCAGGGAAATAATTTTCAGTATAACCTCGTTGTCAACACTCAGAAGCCTTTGGATATAGCCTAGAACTGTTTGTTGCAAACCTTGGGAGGTCAGAGCCTTTTAAATACTTGTGTGGAGTAAGCATTGTTTTAAAAAGAAGACAAAACCAAAATTTTTCCCAGGTCTGAGCTGTGTTGCTTTCAGAGCCTCTCAGTTCCTGCAAACTCAGAGTGACCCTGGAAATAGAGTTCTTAAAGAGGAAAACCTCATCGAGGCCCCTGAAGATGCTGAAAAAGAGCACTGAATGTCTAAAACTAGTGAAGCCTAAAATACAGTTTAAGTGGGGATTATGCTGTCTTTTAATTCATGTTAATGTGGAGTGAAATGTGTATAAGAATAAAAATAAACAAACAAAATACACTGCCAGACCTGGAGTTACAGTAATGCAAGTTGTTTGTACAGTGTTCAATTAAATATCTGGTTTGTATAATTGTTAAGGGAGAATGTGCCTCCCAAATGACAAGCCCTTTAGTTTATTGGTACTTTAGTAATGTTCAGTGCCCATTTTACTGCTCAAAGGGTTAATTTGTTAGTGAACATGTAGATTTATCTTGCTTTGAGTGTGTGGGTGTTCGTTCTGGCTGAATGCATACATCTGTAGATGTATGTTATAGAACATAATAGAAGCTTAAAATACTCAGTTCTTGGCATCATAGTAGTGAGTTGAAGTGTTTGCTGAAGATCTCCATTCACCAGTAGCCAACTTTGAGTCTTCTCCTGTGTATCTCATGACAGTTGTGGAATAATTATATTTGGAGACAGTTTGGGTTGGGGGTAAGTCTGCATCTCTTAACTGGAAATTATCTGCAAATAGTTTCCCCAGGATTGTCTGGTTCTACTGAGCTGTGAGATTAACTGTAAGGATGCTGAATGCCTGAGGAGGCTGATGAGGGCATGCTGCTGTAGGCAACCCCTTTTGCCCGTTCCTCAGAGCTAGCACATAGGCTCTCCAGTGTCCTTAATGTCCCCATGAGGTGTGTGGTCCTGTCCTGGAACCACACCTTAGGTAGATGTGTCCTAATCTGTAGCAGCGTGTTCCTCCCTGACGCTGTGGTGATGAAGACCACAGAACAGGTCCAGACATTCTTATCTGCATAAGGTTTGTCTTGCATCCTGTTATTCCTGTTCTCTTTTATGAGATTACTAAGCACTTCAGTACTAAGTTTCCCGTGGAGTTGGGGATGCCAAACTTTGGTTTGGACCACAGTGATTCTTTGCTACAGCTATTAACAAACTGATCACTTTTAACATCTGTAAGGTGGATAACTGTTAACCCTGAAATGTAAGACAAGTTTTCTAGAGGTCACTTTTATGTATGTCACTTGGAGAACACCTCCACTAATAGGCTGTTCATACCACTGAGTTTAAATAGAGGATTTTTACCACCAAATTTGTCCCTCATTGGCTATGTGACTTCATACTACATATCTTGGGGGGCATGGCAGCTTTAAGGTGTCTATTGAAATGTCCTCTTTGAAAGGCAATAGCACTACTAGAAGGAGGAATCAGAAATTGTTATACAAATCTATATATATATATGTATTGGTATTTACATGGTATAATCCATAATTACTTACAAAAAAGTACATGATGTTCAAATATGGTAAATCCAACAGCACTTGACATGTTCAGCCTAAATGCATTTTGTAGAGGAAAAAAATAATAATTAAGGATTCTTCCTGACTTATAAAAGTTAAAAAGTGTAATATCGGCAGTGTTAGTGGATTTTTATTTGCAAAAATCTGCATGAAAGAGATAAACAGAACAGTTCACTAATAAGATTTCAAGTATTAAAAGGGAGAAAAGTCTTAAAAGCTGCATATTTTCTATGCCTCAGTACTACAGTCTAAATTCATGGTAAATCCAGATTTTCAAGATACTCAAACACTTTACTGTTTCATGTTTAAATGGTTTTCATTTCAAACAGGATCTCAGAGACTGTATACCATAAAAATTTGAGAACAACTCAAAATATTAAAAGTATTAATAAGAAAATACACTTTGAGATTTCTTAGCTGTACAATGAGTTATTTACCAACCTCTAGCACAACTGATAGCTCTGGTGTCAGTGTTTGGGGCTGTCTCGTACCTTGCTATGTATTATCTTATGAACAAAACCAGATGCTTTGTGAATCAATAGGAATGCGTGGTTTTTAAGGATAAAAGGAGATTTTGTTTGACCTAATTATCTAGTTATTGCCTTTTGCAATAACATGCTGCTCCCTGCAGCTATAGTTAAATTTCAGTACTTGATTGAAATAAAGATCACACCTATAAATGTGTCAGTGTTCTGACACTTAAAAATCCTTTGATAGAAGATGCTAAAGCTTTAAACCTTGGTGTGTGAGAAGACCTGGTTTTGATTTGGATTGTCCCTGAGGAGGTACTCAGATTCTACGCTGAATTTCTTCCCTCAAATGCCTGCATTGTCTTCAGTTTGCATGTGAACTGGAGGAAGGCGTTTGGCCTATTCTTAGAGCTCGTCAAAATTACACTCTGCTGCTTCATCATCAGTTCTGCTTTTCCTGTTCTGTCTCGTGTATCAACAGTGCGTGCAAGGCACGGAAGAAAGTCTTTGCCTTGGAGGAATTTACATATGAAATGTAAAGAATAACTGAACATTATTGGATGAATTTATTAGTGTTAAGATCTTGCTGTTCTTTAAAGTGATGTTGCAGTGTGTGGGTGGATGCTAGCCGTGCTGCAGTAAGGGTATGCACTGGTGGGTTTACCCTTCTTACTGGAAGTTCCCCACATATCATCTACTTGCATGAACCTGCACGTGGCTGCTTCCTAACTCAGTCCTTAGAGTATTATCCCCTCTTAGCTTAAACACTTTATGAAGTTGAAGTTTTTCTAAAGTTAATTACTCCGACAGTTGTTTGGGGAGGCTGAGAGAGCTGGGGCTGTTCAGCCTGGAGAAGAGAAGGCNGGAGAGGTGTCCCTGCCCATGTCAGGGGGGTTGGAACTTGATGATCTTTAAGATCCCTTCCAACTCTAACCATTCTATGATTCTATGGTTCTAATTATGTTGGCAGACTGAGGAGAAGGGAGGAAATTGCAGTGAAAGAGCTGTAATATGTGGCTGGGAGTAGAAGCCTCTTTCCTTGCCCACCTCCCACCACAGGTGTAGTTATTGACACCCTTCGGGTGGGTAGGGCTGTATTTCCTTGTCAGACTTGAGGCCGGGGCTGGATCTGGGTCAGGCTGAGACTCTGTGGACAGAGAGGAGATGGCAACAGATGGCATCATAGTGGAAAGAATGAGGTAGCTCATCAGCTGGCAACTTTTCTGTCACATTTTGCCAATTATTTGTTTTTCTTCAGGGAGGAATTCAGTGTGTAGTTAAGTTGTGTCATTGGTTTTTATAGTCCTCAATCCTAGGAAATCATCTTATCTACTCTAAATTTAGTGTTCCTCAAATTTAAAGCAATTTTAGACGCTAAGGAATATGAGTATTGATCACGTCTTGGGACTAGATTTTCTTAATTAAGAGTAAAAAACGCCCAGGTTACACAAATGTTGTGGCAAAGGGTTCCCCAAAGCCCTAAGCAGAATTTTCATCTTTGTGGCACATGGTTCTACTGTAATTATTGATTCATAATATACTGGTAAAGGAAGTAAGCTACTTGCATTTATGGACTAAGCATTTCAACTACATTAACTTGTTTATATCAGCTTACTTCCTTTACAGTAAGCTTAGAGTTAGGAAATACTGCTTATATTTCACAAGTGGAATGATTCAGTTATTGCATAGAAGAAAAGGACTCGTACATTAATTTTTTTATTCAATAAGTATATCTTAAGCATTTTTAAACAATGAGTTTTATTAATCATTCCTGGTTTTCTTAAGCAAAACCCTAAACTGTACAAAATCAACCATTAACTTACCTCTAGGGAGTTAAGCAGCTTAGTTTTCAAAAGAGATGGCATTCTCATTGACTGATTTTTCATGTGCTTTTTTGGTAAATTCTTGCCATAGATTTAAATCCTCATTAGCTTGATAATGAGTAATAGTGATATTTAAACTTTAAAATTTTAATACTTTTTTTACATCTATTTAGTTAAAAACGTACAAGTAGCTGCCTGTGAGAAGGGCAACTGCTTTCTTGAAGGGGGAATTTATCTAATTATATATAAACATTTATTCCATGCTCATCTCCATAGTAACTGAGGCCTCAAGTCAGTGTGCTTTGCTGAGCAGGGTTGCAGATACTGTGGTGAGCCAAGGCCTGAATTTCTCTATAAAAGTGCAGTTTCACATTTGGCTGAGGCACAGCTGGTTCCTTCTTTACCTTCTTGACCTCTCCCTTGGGCCATCATTTGTGTTCCTGTGGCTGGGAGCTAATGGGACTGAAAAACAGC
>VXBW01007529.1:217042-245745 GCA_013400375.1 Thinocorus orbignyianus | reverse complement strand
GAACTCACAACAATTTACTGTCACTTAGGTAATTATTTTATAAGCCAAAGACTCCTCCCCTCCTGGAGAGGGGAATTGGGGAAAAACAAGGGAACTCAAGGGTTGAAATATAAAGAGATTTAATAGGGTAAGACTAAACAATTAACATTAATACTACTAAAGAACCAGTATTGATCCCAATACCAATATAAAATACCCAAGGACTGTCCCCAGCCCATTCCCCAGCAGAAGCCCTGCACTCCCAGCAGGGACAGCCAATGTGGGACCCTGCAAGTACTGTGGCTTCGGGAGGAAGGGAAGGGCTCAGGGCTCCAGCACTGGGGCAAGGAGTTCTGTCAACCCACCACCATCGAGGGAGAGAGAGAACTACACAGCAGCTTGTTGGCAGCATGGATTGAGTGCCTGGGTGTCACTCCTCATCCCTGCTCCTGGAGAAGCTCGAAAACACCGAGACCTTGAAACCTGCTTCCCAGAGCTGGCTGTAAAGTAAATATTTTCACAAAATCAGATACTAGATCCTTCCAAAAGTGCAGTTTTCCCAAGCATTAGAAGAGACTTTACTGCAAAGTAAAATTACTGAGAGAGAAATTAACCGTGTATTGCTCAGACCAGGACACCAGGACACCAGGACAAGCAGGACAGGCAGGAGGACCGGGGCCGGAAGGAGGATCAGGCCTTGTTGGCAGCCCAGCAAGAGCCTGCAGGAGGAGAAGGGAGCAATAAACTGCTGTACAGAAGCGAGAGCACAACAGCATGGGAGAGGGGGAGCTCCCTGCTCTCCTCCAGTCCCTGCCTCCCCAACCCTTCTGCTCCCACCCCAAACTTTACTTTTCCTGACTTCCCACTTGTCCCCACAGCCCCTCAGTCACTGCTTCCTGAGCCAGTCCAGCCCCCAGCCCCTGTCTTCCCTTGCAAGTCAGGCTTTCATTGCATTTCATTAATTTTCATTTCATTTATTTAATTTGATTTCCCTATTTGTTTTGAGTCCTAAGGCAGTTTTACATTTTTCTAGGGCCCAAAAGCCATGCTGCTGATGTGCTTTCTGGCAAAGCAGTCACAGGGCTGACGTCTCTCTCAGGAGCACCTGGGAGATTTCAACTTCAAATATTGATTGCCCTTTGTAGGAAAAGACGTATTTACTATCAATACCCAGAGACCCTGTTATAATCAAATCAGTACTGTGCTGTGTCCTTAGGGGCTGTCTGACTCCCGTAGTGTGATGTGACTGGAGAAGTACAGTGTTCATCAGAGCCAGCGTGGAAGCAAAGGTTCTTGCTGGGAGTCTGGAGCTGGGGCGTGGAAGGAAGGGAGAAAGAGGCCACGGGAGCAGAGCAGGGTGGCAATTCAGGGGGCATTTGGGCTCCCCAACACCTGTAGGGCTTCCCTTTCAAGACGGGCAGGGTTGAGCTTGCCCATGCATGACCATCTGGAGTTCAAAGCACCACACGGATGGCTGAACCTTGAGTCTGTCCTTCTCCACCTGTCCTTCTCTTCTGTCCAGAGAGTTTCCTTTGAGAATATCTCCTGGGGCTTTTTGTCACCGCTCTTTAACCACTGCACTGGTGCCACTTTACACAAGGCAGGAGCAGGGCTGCCAGGCACATCCCCAAGTCTCTCCTCTGTGGCACTTCTCCAGCCGGCACCACCAGCTCTCATGGGTGCTGCCCCATGGGCAAGGGACTTCAGAGAGGCCAATGCACCTGGCTGCTGAGGAGCACAACAGGGAAAGGATGGCACCCACAGGGACCATGAGCAGCTGGGCTAAACCAAGGCTAATGTTGTGTTCAGCAAGGTGGGCAGGTTTGGTGTCAAGGATCCCCCAGCTCAGGCTGGGATTACAGCCATGTCCTCATTACACTGCACAGGCACCGTCCATCTCTCCCATTCCACCAAAGCCCAGCTCAGGTGGCAGGGCACCAGCTTGTAGGAGAAGGCGACTGGACCCACTGCAGGGTCCAGCTCAGCAGCAAGTCCAGAGGATCCGGGGGGGTTCAGGAGAGGTGGGACAGGATCCCCTGGGGACAAGAGCCACGTGAGTTCCCTTGAGTGCTGGGGGGCAGCCGGCAATGCCCAACTGGGCTGGTGAGGTGGGGCTGGCAGGACATCCCCCCCAGGAGCAGGATTTGCCAGGGGCAGCAGGACTGGCTGTGTGGGATTGAGGTGGTCAGCCCAGGCCCGCCTGTTGTCTGCAAACCACTGCTTTAGAGCCTGGCTTTGCCAGCCTGCTGGGAAACACAGGGTTAGTTGGAAACTTTTTAAAATCCATCAAGAAATGAAATACATTGCAACTTTTTTTTTTTTTTTTGGCCTTGCAAACAATTATTTAAAGCCCCACTGTCTTTCATTACTAATATGTTTTTCCCAGTGAGAGGAAGGAGAACGAGCCTGTCAATTCCTATCATCCTTCAGTGGTTTCTGTGATCCTCACTCCTCTCCCTGCACCGTCTGGCCCTGGCTGCTTTTGCTGACCAGGCTGTACAGCAGGACAAGCTCCTCAGGGAGACTGGAGCTGAGTTTGTGGCAGAACAGGGAGAACCCAGCAGCCCAGCTTGCGAGCTCTGCTTCTCAGGGGGACACACCATTGTCTTACTTGTTCTCTAGGAATAACCAAATGATGGCTTGCTTTCTCACAAACTCACTGGAGGCTCTGAGGGTCCAGGCACTATTTCCCCTTCCAGGTGTATGTTGGGGAACATTGGATTATCCCAGTGTTGGAAAATGGCTCTTCTGTACAGACCCCTGCTGTCCCAGCTCCCAGAGCAGTCCCTTTTTCTTGCCAAGGAGCAGCCATTCAGCTGCGTGCACATATTTTGGGGCCCTGGATCTTGAAACAGTAATGTACAATCTCATTCTCTGGATTTTTAAACCCACAAGAGGCTTCAGTGCTTTCTGGTTGCCTTTAAGCGGCACTCAAACTAAAGCAAAAAGTAAATTAAAAGCTAAACTAAAAGGTAAAAAGAAATAAGAATCAGTTTATACACCACATGGCTTCAAATAGGTTTTAAGTATGGAAAATCAAATGCTGATTGACAGCTCAGCTCATCTGCATGTTCATTGGTTTTCTTTAAGCAGCCCCCAAAAGTTTGTCTTTTTTCCATGTGTAACCTCATGCAGATGACGATCCCTCTGAGGATGGGGTAAGTGCCCCAGAGAACCCTTCAGTGAGGTGTCCCCAGCCTCCAGGGGATCCCCTGTGCCCAGCTGCCCCCCTCCACCACCCCACGGGGCTGCCTGGGCCCCAGATGGCCAACCTCAGCCCCTAGCAAGGGACAGGAAGCCAGGGTTGGAAGGGGACACAGCTCCACCAGGAGCAACACAGCAAGGCAGGAAAGATCAACCGAGCAGCAAACAGCTTCTCAGGTCAGGCTCTGAGTGTTTAGAAACACCTCTGCTCTCATCGTAGCTACTGAGACAATTTCCTCTGGGGTAAAACACGCCATAAACTGGGGTGCTTGTTGGTGAGGAGACGTTTGACATCACATCGCATTAGCGCAGCTGCACACAACGCACAGTGCAGGGCTGCCAGCCCCCTTCCGAGATCCCGTCTCCACAGAAACACCAAGCAAAGCTCAGAAGACAGGATGCTCGGCTCCAGAGTTCCCCCAGTTCAGGCAAGGCCCATGCACAGTGCTTGGTAGCAGGTTTTTCCCCAGCCTCCTGAACAAATGGGACAGGAGCGGCGGTTTGCTGGCAGCGCCCCTGGCAGCCTTTGTTCCGCTGGCTGGGGAAGGGACTCCATTAAAGAAACACGCAAAGACAAGAAAAATAGCAACAGCAGTATTTAGGCAGCCTGTGGTTGAGCACTGAGACACACAAGCACTTAGACTGCAGCTAGAAAGAATGAATCCTTCCCCTCCTCCTCTCCTGCACCCTGTTCTCTCCAGCCCCTGGTTTCCTTCTCCTTCTCCTCCCCTCTGCCATGCCATATCTCTCCCATCCTGCTTCTCTCCTTCATCCCTTAACCTTGGTGGTATTTGCTTTTGGAGCTGGGATGCCCTGGTGAGGAGTAGGCTGCCAAAGATGTTCTCGGAGAGCTCTGACTATCTCTCCTCTTTCTCCAGGTGCGGAGACGTCTGCGGGGAAGCACGGCTGGTGCTCCTGCGAGGGCTCTGCAGCACCATCCCTGAGCAATGGTCTAGGAAACACTGGGACCATGAAGGGCTTAGGAGATAACAGAAGCCGCCACCTCTCTGAAAACCTGGACACCCCTCAGGACTCTCTTTATGCCCCCCAGGACAGGAATCCTTATCTCCTCAGCCCCACCGACTCCTTCACCATGGACCCCCGATTTCCAGCCCAGAATACCCTCCACGGCGACTGTCTCCTTCCACTCAACAACCAGATCTCCAACAGCAGCACTTTCCCCCGCATCCATTACAACTCCCACTTTGAGGTCCCAGATGACAACCCTTTTCCAAGCCATGCCCAAGCCACTAAAATCAACCGCCTGCCTGCGAACCTCCTTGACCAGTTTGAGAAGCAGCTGCCCATCCACAGAGATGGCTTCAGCACCCTCCAGTTTCAGAGGAGTGATGCGAAGCACAGGAGTGAGAGCCCTGGGCGCATCCGGCACCTCGTCCACTCTGTCCAGAAGCTGTTTGCCAAGTCCCAGTCTCTGGAGGGCCCCACCAAAGGCAACTTGAATGGCAAGAAGGGGGCAGATGACCCCAAGCAAAACCGGAGGAGCAAGAGCAAAGACCGAGCAAAGACCTCTGAGCCCAAGCGCAGGACCAGATCCAACATATCAGGCTGGTGGAGCTCGGATGACAACTTAGACAGCGACACCTGCAGCTACCGCAACCCAATGGGCCTCATGACACTGGGCCGGCAGCCAGACCACAGCCAGCCCAAGTACTTCATGCATGCTTACAATACCATCAGCGAGCACATGCTGAAATCCTCCAAGAGCAATAACGACCTCAAGGTCACCCCTTGCACCAATATCCCCATCAACAATGACTCCAACTACATTAAGAGGGGCTCCTGGTCCACAATGACGCTCAGCCATGCCCGGGAAATGTGCCAGAAAGCCTCTGCCACGATCGACAAAGCCTTGCTCAAGTCCAAGTCCTGCCATCAGGACTTGGCCTACCACTACCTGCAGGTGGGTGCCGCGGGGCGGTTAGGGCTCGCTGCATGCAGGGAGAGTGCAGGCAGACAAGGGGACACCCTCTTGGCAGGTGCCCTATTGCGTGGCAGATCTTACCAGACAGGACCAGATTGTTCAGCTGCCACCTCAAGTCACATCACTGTGGGGGTTAAATTCGTCAGGGCACTGGAGACAAACCACCACCCTTCCTGCAGGGACATGGGTGCTGATGGGGTCCAGCTCTCCCAGCTGCAGCACTGCCCCACGACCCCCCAGCCCCTGTGCTGGACCATGGCAGCTTGAGGAGAAGGTGATATGCCCACCTTCTGCTGTGATCCCCCTTTGCTGCGGGACCCCAGTATGTCCCCACTGCCCACCCTGACCCTTAGATGCTGTGGTGGGGTGGACTTTTGGGCTTTTGGGCAGCCAGGCAAGTAAAACTGCCCACATGTAGTCACACACAGTGCCCAAGCTGCTGAGCATAGCGAGGCACCCATATCCCATCCAGACACAGCTCCTCGGTCTCTGGCCAAGCGCCCTCCCAGGGTCTGAAGGTCACCAGTAATTATAACTAACGCTTAAACCCTTATATCCACGCATTGCAAGGATGTGCCAGCGTGTCCAGTAAGCCCCGCTCTCCAGAGCTTCCCCGGAGCGCTGGTAGGACCTGCAGCTCTGCGTGGCATGGCTGCCTTTGCTGCTCCCCCGCACGCTGGGCAGGGCTGGGGGCCAGGAGGGCACTGCCAGCCGCCCTGCTTGCATGGCAGAAGCCCGCATGGCTAATGCTGGTCCGAATCCCCCCGTTGCCGAGAGCGGCAGGTCGCTGCTGCGGTTTCAAAAAGCGGCGCTTGAAGAACATGAACCTGGTTGTGCCCTAGAGATAGGAATGAAGATAAATAACCCAGGCCTGGATGGGGGGAGGAGGGGACTAGTCTATGTATATAAATCTCCAGCATCCTTTTTAATGCAAAGGTGTCATGGGCTCCCCTGGCTGTGGCCAGTGGGCTTAGAAGCTTTAAAGAGCAATGAATTATTGAAGCACACTGCTTCCAATACCTTGCTGGCCATGGCTGCAAATCAAATTTCAGAGGGACTTATTGCATCAGGAACATCATCAGAAAAAACGTTCTTGGCCTGGTTTCTTTTTCTTTGGCCCTGCCCCCTCCCCCCCCGGCCCCTTCAGTGAAGCCCTAGGAGGTTAAAGATCTGCAGACAAAACGTCCACTGTCACCATTCCCCCTGCAGGAACAGCAGCAGAGCGCAGCGCAGGCAGCCCCGGGTGCCAGATGGGACCCTGGCAGCCCCTCACCCTCCGCGGTTTGGCCACAGCCAGGGGTACGAGTCTGCCCTGCTGGTTATTCCCCACCCATGTAATGAGCCTCCATTTTTTGACAGCCTGACGGAGGGCTGTGGGCACAGCTGGGTGGCGTGAGCCCGGCCAGCAGCTGGGCAGCTGCACCGCTCGGCTGGGAGGACACGGGTGCCACCCCGCTGCAGCCCAGCGAGCCCCTGCGGAGGTGGGACCAGCCCCTCAGCCCTGGGCCGACCGATGCAGGCAGCGGCCAGGTAGGGATCTTGTTTTGAGGGGAAGCTTTTGCACAGCTCCCTCCTAGCCCTGACCCTCCTGGGACCATCAGATGCGGTCAGCATCTGTGCCACCAAACTTGGAGCAGGAGCAACCCCCGTCAGCATGGTCAGAGGGGCACTGGGGGGTACTAGGGTGTCACTGGCATCTCAAGTAGCTGGGGCACCCCCCATGGCCAGCAGCATCTCACCAGCAAAGTCAAGACCCCAGGCCAGAAAATATGATGTTCAATGCTCCCACAAGCCAACAGATGCCCCCAGATGCCTGGGATGAGCCCCAGAGTGCAGGGCACAGGGTCCTCAGGGTAGGATGGGATGAGTTCATCCAGAGCCCCTCCTCGGCATGGGAAGGGGACTAAGCTGGCGATGGAGAAGTCACTTCTGGAGCCCAGTGTGTGGGAAAAATCCTTCTAAAAGATCCCATATACCCCTGCCACCCACCCCACCACTCCCGCCCGGCGCAGGATGAGCCCACACCCTGCTTGTGCCACAGTGAGGGACCATCTCCATCTGCCTGGCCCAGAGCCTGAGGCCCAGGTAGCACAGAGGCCCTGCCCTGCTGAGGATGGGGCTGCTGTGAGGTGGAAATGCTCAGTGGGTCCCGGAGGTGGAGAAGTGTCCTCTGACACAAGGGAGGGAGGAGCAGTGTGATGGGGACAAACAGGACCCCCTAGCCTCCAGGCTGGGGTAAGCCCCTAAGGCTGTTCACCTTCTCTACCCCACTTGCAGGTTCTGGGTAGTCTTGGGGGGTCATTGGAGACTACTAGAGGTCCATGTCATGTTACCAGGCCCATCCCCAGATACAGATTCTGGAGCTGAGAGTGGGTGATCAACCAGCTCCAGGTCCAGTCTTGTCCGGCCAAGCAGAGGGGTTTCTCAGGAGCAGTCCCCAAGGCAAGACAGTATTGTCCTTAGAGCCTGGTCCCCAGGGAGGGAGGCTGTGCTCCCTGTTCTCCCATCCTCATGGGCCCCATGGGGGGCTGGTGGTGCAAGGAAGAGGATGAGGGGTCAGGATCCCAATGGCCAAGAAGCTCCTTGGAGTGAGAGATTCCCCGGGCAGGGGTGAGGATGTGCAGGCAGGGCTGAGCAACATTTCTGCCCCAGACACAGACTCAGGCCCATGTCTATGGATACCAAGACCACACTGAAGGGACGGGAAGTGTTGGGACTCCCAGTGGACAGGGCCATACCACAGGTACCGTTAGCCTGATGCATCATCAGGATTAGCCTCCCCAACCCCATTTATGGACAGAGAGCACTGGAGCTTCCTTAACCTCCAGTAGCCCCAAAGATAAATCTGTAATCCAGAGGGGGTGGCCCATTCAGTGCCAGCTATCCCACAGAGGCTGGCTGTCCTCATGCCAGCTCCACACAGCTCCTGTGGGGCAGAAAACCCAGCTCAGGTCCTTCCTAGAGGGTGCCCCACCGAAAGGACAGATGGGGTCTGAAGGCAGCTTGGCCTCCAGCTTGCTTTCTTGAGGACGTGACTGAGACCACACGCAGCCCTGGGGACGCCACGAGGGACAGGGCCCTGGAGGGAGCCAGGGTGCAGCCGTGTGGGGCTCAGTCTCTCCTCCTCGGAGCCAGGCCACATGGCATCCCTGCGCGCTGCATCCGGCCCCTTCATGTGCCATGCATGTCTGTGCGTGCTGGAGCCGGGCTGCATGTGGGAGCTGGCACGCGTGCAAGTGGAAGCCCTTTTCGCTCTGTGAGTCTCTCTTCCCCCAGACCTCACCGAAGCGGTGGGTACAGCTCTTTCCCCTGCCCGGCACCCAGGACTGGAGTTTTCCCCTTCCCTCCTTTCTCCCCTCTCTTAATGCTCCAGGCATTGGACTATGGAATGCCCCAGGCTGCTTAGGAGTAGGGAGCAAGCTCTGTGTGGCACCTTCTTTTCTCTTCCCTCCACGCTCAGGTGATGGCACAGAGAGAGGAGCCAGAAGGCACCACTGCTTTGCAGCCTGCAGCATTGTGGCAGGATGGTGTCAGTGGAGCCCAGCTCCCAGGAACGGACACGTGCCTGAATCCCACATGCTTGCACCAGGAGACACTACACAGACCAAAACCAAGCAGAAAGTAGGATCCTGAAGCCTGGCAGAGCATCTCTGCTGCCCACTCCTCCCCTCCTGTGTAGCCACTGGGCAGGGTAGATGCCCAAGCCCTCTGTGCCAGCAGCCACCAACAACAGCTCTTGACCTGGGTGTCGTCTTGCTACCTTTCACGCCAACCAAAGTACCATGGGCAGAAGCCAGCCTACATCTGGGCGAGCAGCATGAAGAGCAGCAGGGCTGCCACAGACTCTGAGGAGCTTCCTGATCTTCTCTGTGCCAGGCCTCGGTGCCACACCAGGCAGTCCTCGTTTCCACTTCGTCCTTTCTGTAGTACTCGGGCTGTGTTGACAGCCCAGGGTCTCAGCTGCCAGAAGCTGCTGCAATCCCGGGTGCTCAGGTGCTGTGCTGGCCACCATGGAGGTCTGTCCCTTGATGACAGGAGGTGCTCTGGGCTCTTCAGCCCCATCATGGAGCTTCAGAGACTGTGGGACAGGCTCCTCATGTGCCTGAAGGTGCAGAGAAGCACCCTGGAGGACCCTGAACAGCACCTCAAGTACCTGTACTGCTCCCAAAGATCCCCAAAGGGCACCTGCTTGTCTTTTCAGATGGAGCACTTTGGAAACACTTGTCCTGTGCTCCATCTCATGGGAGCGAGAGCTCTGGAAGTTCCTGTGGACTCTGTGTGCAGGCTGAGGCAGGATGTGCTCCAAACTGGGCCACAAGATTCAAAGGGTGTCCTGCCAAGCATCTGCCTCCCCCTTGTCACTGCTAAACTGGGATGTGGAGCACCTTGAGAGCAGCTTTGTTTCTTGCTGCCTTGCCAAGGCATGAAGTAGAAGAGAGGCAAGGGAAGGGAGAAATCAGGTAGCTCAGTGAGGAGCAGTAGGCTGCCGCAATGCAGCAGGGAAGCCGGTGGAGGCTGTCCCTAGGAGAGGGAATGGTCCATCCAGGGCAGGTGGTGCCGTGGGGTGCTTGGCTCACTCTCCATAGCCAAGCTGCACCAGCAGAGACCTACTGAAAACCCTGTCTTTGTGTGGCTTTGCCCAGAGCCGAGAGTGCCCAGGGCCGGGAGACAGATTCACAAGACCAGACAGAGTTGAGCAAACCACAGAAACTGCCCTCGGGCAGCAGCACCAGAGCAGCCACAGGAGCATGAGGTCTTAATGTCCCCTCTGCCCTTGGGCTCACTGGACTGAGCACCTCTCACCACCCCACAAAATAACAGCACTTGCCTTTGCACAGGGGACAGCTGTGTAGCCCCCTGGCCCCTGGCTGGCATGTGTGGCTGCTGGCAAGCTCTTACCTCCTCAGCCAAGGGCTGCAGACCCCAGCCCTGCCTGCCACTTCACCCCAGCCCCTCGTTGGCCCAAGACCCTTGCAGGCAGGAGGCTGCCACTCATCCTGAGGAGAAGACAAGCAGCAATATGCAGTCTCAAGTCAGACCTGATGCCAAGACAACAGATATAAAAGTGCTTCTCAAGGCCTCTGTCTCCTTTAGGAAAGGTCAGAGCCAGTCACTCTGGTGACCTGGGGGGTCTCCCCCCATGGCAGGACTCTGCTGGAGCCAGCAGGTCCCTCCTGGCTGGCCACGGGGCCACCCAGTGCAGGCAGTTGGGTTGGGACAGAGGCAATGCTCACATCCAGGAGGGAAGGGGCTCTCTGCTCTTACTCATGTAGGAACCTGCTGGATAACGCCCAGTAGCTCCTGAGCTGGGCAGCCAGCCCAGAAGCTTGTGGGAGCAGAGTGGAAAGAGCTAGGAGAACCTGCAGCAGCAGCATGTGGTGCTGGGGCAACCTGGTCAGGCTTGTGGCTCATGTGAAATCCATGTCACGTCTGTCCCCACCTGGATCTCACACACAGACAACATGGTGTCCCCGGCTTTCTGTTCCCTGGCCCCCAGTAACACGGGTCCTGTCTCATAAGCGCACATCATGTTGGGAGTCCCATCACCAAAGCAGTCCCACAGGCTCTTTGGGTCACCCCCTTGCCTTCTCCCGAACACAGACAGCAAGAGCAGGCTGGCAGGCTGAACGCCTTGCTCCTTTGGGCAGAAGAAAGCCCCCAGCGTGAACTAAGCTGTTGTGCATGGACTGAGACCACATGTGGCCCACCCAGGGCCCTCTGAAGAGAACAAGGAGCCACTGCCTGCAGATCTGAAGCTCAACCGAAGATGCTGCACCCCAGCAGCAGCAGACGGCACCCTTGGGCAAGCTCTGGCTCTCACAGAACACGCCTGCTGTGAACAAGGAGAACAGGAACCACACTGTGCTTAACGGCTCTGGCTTATCACAGTCAGCGGCAACACAACTCTGTGTGTTACTACCTGATGGATCCACAGCCCCCCGAGGAGTTGGGCAAGTCCAACAGCTCCATCCAGCAGAGTCAACGTGGGTGTTCTCGGCAGCAGGAGCTTGTTCTCAGCACAAGACCCTTTGCTGCTCCTCATGGCGGTTCCCAACCAGCAGACTGGGGGGCCTCAGGCTGTCCCAGTTTCTGTGTGGTTTGCACATTGCTGCCTTCCTCACATCTCCCCTTGCTTCTCCTTGACCACATCTCGGCTCAAGGGCAGGCTAAAGGCCAGCTACAAACCAAGTTAGCCTCAAAACCAGGCTTGCTCCTGGCAACTCAGGTTGCCCCACCTTTCTCCAGGTCAGTCCAACACCACATGAGGCTCTTGTCCTGATCGATTGTGGATCAGGACGCGCACCTTGATTGTGCCTCCAGTCTGCTACCCCAGCCCTGCAGGACGGGCAGGCAGGGTGCTGGCAAGTTCTGTTGCTCAGTGCTTCAGGCCTCTAGTGGAAATGTCAGCTCGCCCATCTCTAATGAGGGAACAAGACACCACGTCTGCCTCTAATTTCAGAGTTGTCATCTTGGTGGAGTCAGAAGTACTTTTCTTACATAAGGTTCTATTCATCTCCTCAGAGAGGCCAGCACATGGTCCAGGTGCCCAAGCTGCTCTAGAGGGACTTCTGAGAGTCCAGAAATTAATTTCAGCCACTAAGAGGCACATTCAGCTCAGAAGCCTTAAAGGCTGTTGGACCTAGTGAAGGTTTGGGCTGTGATCCACAGATCCTGGTCTGCAATAGCTCCTGATTGCCTTGGCCTGAACAGTCTGTGCACTTTATGTTAAATAAGCATAGGCTTTGCATTGAACGTGTGCCACTCCAGTCCCTGTGCCCAGCACAGCCCTGGTGAGACCCTTCCCTCCCTGTGGTGCTCGGCATTGTGCAGCTTGTGTCAACTTTGTGTGCATGGTGTGGCGTGAAGGTGGTCTGCAGTGGTGGGGGCGAATGGCTGTGGGGAGATGTGCTGAAACAGGCCGTCAAACACAAGGCTGCCTGGCATGAACTGGTAAGGGCGGGTTGGAAAGAAGCTTTGTTGCCCATTACCACTCCACTCCAGCTGAGGATCCAATAGTTGTCCTTGCCACCAATCCCCCAAGTCCCCATGATCCTGCTGGTCCCAGAGATGTTGTCCTTCATGTCTACTCATGCTCCCCTTGCTCTTGCAGGTGCCTCAGGGGGAGTGGAACAACACGCTGTCTCGGGACAAAGACAGCGAGATCCCGTGCCGACGCATGCGGAGCGGGAGCTACATCAAAGCCATGGGGGATGATGATAGTGAAGACTCAGAAACCAGCCCCAAACCATCCCCAAAAACTGCAGCTCGGAGGCAGAGTTACCTCAAGGCTACCCAACAGTCTCTGAGTGAGCAGAGCACCACACAAAGGTAACACTGGAGCTCCTCCAGGAGTTCTGCACAAGTCCCCAAGGGCCACCCCAGAAGCAGTCCTTGGGGTCTAGACAGCAGCACTCACATGGAGACCACTCCCACACATCAGCTCAGACTGCGCACAGGACAGGCAGATGAGGAGACAAGTAAGACAGGAGACACTGTGGCAGAGGAATGGAGAGAGCTTTCCATCCTGGTGCCTCCAAACAGCCCTGCTGCTAGGAACCTGCTCCAGGTCCCTGTTCCCTCAGTGCAGGGCAAGGCACTCCTTTGATGGAGCTGTGTGCATTTTGTCTCTAAGCATCTGCTCCTTCAAGGGAGTGCAGAGATCCCAACCTCACGATGCTGTTCCTACGTGGAAGATGTTCAGCCAGCATGGCCGAAAGCACCTGGCACACAGCCCACAGGCTGCTTGGACTGTGTCATCTGCTTTGCTCCACAGGTGTCCCAGGGACTCTGGGACCAGCAAGAAAGTACCCCACTGGCACTCTGGGCTGGGTAGTACCCTGAGGCCAGGAGACATGAGCTAAGAGGTCTGGAACCAGGTACTTAGGGAGGAAGACCCACAGTGGCCTGAGCCAGATGGAGAGCAGAAGGAGAACACAGCAGACACTTGATGGGCAAGAGGCTGGTCCTTGCAGGACAGGGCCTGTGTGAACCACCTGACCAGCTGTGATGCTGTGCAGTGTCCTCACCAGCCACTCTGTTTCAGGCAACAAGACGCCAAGGGGCTGTAGCAGGCTGTCAGTGTTTGAGATGCTGCAGCTCAGGACGGTGGGAGCAGCACAGAGGGGCAGGAGGAGGCAGGAGCCACTGTGGATGAACTGCTGATGTTCAGCAGACAGAGCCGGAAGGAAGTGAGGCTGCAGCAGGCAGTGTGGAGAGCCCTCATGGTGGCTTCAGTTCACAGACCAGATGCTACTTTCTGCTAGGAGATTGTAACAAAATTGACTGCAGGGAGCCCTGGAAATACCTGCTCTGAATCCATCCCTGATCCCTGCCTTCACATCCACTTCGGGAGGGGCAGAGTTGGGTCAAGAGGTTTCCAATGCAAAATACCCATGTTGGGAGACAGAGGTTCTTCCTGTCCTGGGCTCATCGTCCATTCAGGTCTTATGTCCATCAGGGTATGATCTCACTGGGGCTGCAGGGGTACAGCAGCAGCCCATGGACAGGTGTCGTCAGGTCAGGAGGGGCAGAGCTGGCTGAGCCGTGGATGCAGCAACCCAAGAGACGACAGCTCTGGGCAGGGCAGGGCAGGGCTTGACGCAGCTGTTGCTGCCAGTACTTAGTTGCCAGCAGGAGATTTGATGGAGGGAAAGAGGAGAGTCTGCAGGTCGTGGGACATAGCATCCTGGCATGTCCGTCCCTTCTGGCCCAGAGTGGTGAGGGCTTCTGCCTGGTGGGAGCAGCAGCCCAGAGCACAAGCACGGCTGCCATCTGCTGACCACCCTCTTGCCTCCCCTCCCTGCCCTCGCCAAGGAGCTTTTCGGATGCTGCGACCGCTTTGGTTGTTGCAGGGCTTCCCTGAGGTGCCCTGCCGGCATGGCATAGCCTTGGGACAGCAGTGGGAGCACTGTGCCCTGGCACAGCCCCATGCCAGCCCTGGCCAAGATCCTCCGTCTCCGGGCTCCACCAGCTGAGGGCCACTGGGCCTGTGGTTTGGGACAGGAGGGACTGCAGAGAAGATAGCTTCAACCTTAGCTAGGACAAGGTGCAGAGAAGTGAGATGTGACCTGTCCCTGTGAGAGGGTCTGTGCCCTTCCAAAGTGTGCTGCCCACTTTGTAACTCAGTTTCCCCATTGGCAGGGTGCAAGAGTGGGTCAGGGTAAAGCCCAGTGGGGTGGGCAGAGGGAGGCTGGCAGGGATTCTGCCTGCCCCAGGACACAGCTGATGGTGAGTTCACACACAAAACCCTCTCAGGCCAAGGGAAAACAGGCAATAAACAGATAGCCCAGAGCTTGGGGCGCCACGTTGCCCTTGGCCACTGAGCAGTGGATCTCCTGGAGGCTGGGTGTCTCCTTCATCACCCCTGGCAGAAGAGACTACCTCCAGGATGGGTGCTGTGGTCCTTCCTGGGAGTCCAAAGGCTGCAGAGATCTCCTGCAGAGGGACACACCCTGCCCTCAGCTTTGCCATCCCCCAGGCCGAGGGACAGACTTCTGCACCCACAGCCCTGACGGATGTGGGGGAAGCAGCACCCCAAGGTGCTGTAGAGATCCTGGGCAATTACAGAGGGAGAGTCCCCACAGGTCTCCCAGGCTGGCATGGCTGACTGTGTCTTCCACCATGCCCCACCTGGTCTGTGACAAGGACTCCTTTACGCAGGGTCTCATGGCAGAATAGAAGAGCAAGGGACACCCATCCTTCCCACATCCCTCCTCTTCCTCCCACGTCCCTCCCATCCTCCCACATCCCCCCTGGCCCCTGTGTCCTAGCAGAGGCCATGGCTGTCATCCTGGCTGGGTTGGGTCAGTGACAGTGAACCCCAGGGCACAGGGAGAGTGCTTCTCCCAGAGCCTGCAGCAGAAGCTGCTCTGGAACTACCAGCCCCCCAACACCACCTGCACTGTCAGTCAGGCTGGGGTCCCCTTGATCTTCCAGACAATCTTTTGGGTTCCTCTACACAAATAAAATTTTAAAAATAAATTAAAAAAAAAATCCCATAGACGTTTCCAATTGGAAAGTCCACAAAATGCCATTTAAAAGTCATTTCTCACCCCACTTCTCATGCCTCCTTCCCACCAGTCCAGGCAAGGAAGAGCCACTTTCCCTGACCCACAGCCCCCAGCATCAGCCTGTACAAGAGCTGGTCTGTCCCCAGTGCTGTCACTCTGGGGGTGGGCACCGATCCCATGTGCTCCATGGGGTTTGGCTGGACTAAGCTGGCATCTGCAGTGCATTCCTGGGGACAGCAGGACCCAAGGGCTTGTCCCCTCTCCTTCTCCCACAGCCCACAAACCATCCCCCATGTGCCAGACTCGATAGCTTACACCAGGGACTGGCAGGGTGAGAAAGGGCTTCTTTCTTCTCCAGGAGCTGCAACAGGGGCCCAGCATTGCCTCTGAGCTGCCATGTGTGCCTAGCAGAGGGTGTCTGTGGGCAGGAGCGATCTGGATGTCCTGACAGAAGGGTGGTAGCACCAGCACAGCCCCAGCACTGTCCCCACTGTGGGGACACCCCTCACGTCTTCTCTCTCTTGCTGGCAGGAGCCTGGACCGCCTGGACTCTGTCGAGATCCTCCTACCTCCAAAGTTCCCAACCTGGGAGGAAGAATACAATCAGATCTCTGACAGCGTCAACGAGTCCAGTTGCATCAACCAGGTGAGAGTCTGAAGTGCTGAGCCCTGCTGCACCAGCACACCCCAGTGAGACAGGAGGCCGGCTGTGAGGAGAGGGGAATGTCTTTTCCCCCTTCGAAATAAGGCACTGGCTGCGCTCCAGGACTTGCACACACTATTCTCTGGCAGCTTTACCAAAACATCAAGTCCAGCTCCTTAATTCAGATTCATATTAGACCCCTTTCCTCTAGCTTCGCCTCCTCTCAGTACCACTGGTGCGGCTGAAGTCCCTCTGCTGTGGCCACAGGAACAGTAGCCCGGCGCCATGCTGTGCATATGGTTGGACTCTATGATCTCAGAGGTCCCTTCCAACCATGAAGATTCTGTGATTCACAGCCATGGGTGAAGCTCAGGGCTGCTCTGAGCGCAGTCCCACCATGTCACCACCCAGAAGCCAGCTGCAAGGCTGCTGGCTCCTGCTGCAGCTCCGCATGACTGCTGGGTGGGTGCAGAGCTGGGGTAAAAGGTGGTGTCCAGCCTGGGACCCTTACATGGCTCACCGGGACAGTGACCCTGCTTAACTCTGAGGACATCGTCCCTTATGCAGCACACTGGACCCAGGAACAGGGTGCCTGTAATTTGGGAGACTGTCCTGCCAGCTAGCTGGGGTTATCTCCTTCAGATATTCCTGGTCCCCTGGGGAGGGTAAAGCCATGGGTGCCAGTGAGGTGCTGATGGTGGGTGGCAAACCACCAGAGAGGGCTCATGCCCTGACCCCAACCTCTGGGGTGTAGTTGGTGCAAACTGGGTTTTACTCCCTGTCCCAGACTGTGCCTCCCTTTTGGGTTGCTTTGGAGCGGTCCCTTCCAAGGGTGGCTACAAGCCAGAGACTTCACAGGCCAGGAAATCACCCATGCCAGGAGGAGGCTTTTGCAGAGATCCTGTGTGCTTATCACCACCCTGGGACAGAGACCTGTCCTTTCAGTGGGCAGGTGGAGGTCCCCAAGGCAGCAATGGCTCCACAAACTTCACCCAGCCATTTCGCTGTCACCCTGGGCCTCTGCCATGTCCTGTCTCACATGTTCTCACCTGTCTGCAGGGAACATGCAGTGCCTCCGTGCTGCTCCGCTCTGCCTGTGCACAGTGGCCAGAGGTGGCAGCACAAGGCAGGGGGTAAAGGCATGGGTTGGACATCACAAACCAGAGCATGGAGGAGGGTGGGAATCCTGTGCCCAGGTCCCCTTCCAGATGTGTGGAAGCTGTGAGTCCTCCTGGTGCCCACACCAGCCCCACAACTGGCTCCTCCTGCTGTCAGAGAGTGGTTGGAGCCCTTGGTGGAGGGCTCTGGGGAAGGGCAGGGTGTGTTGCTCGTGGGTGTACGTGTTCCTTGTGGTCAGTCTTGTTCCTTGTACATCAACAGCAACATGCTGGTTGTCTCTTTGCACAGAGAAGGGATCAGGACTGTCACATTCTTGTCCTTTGCATGTAAATCCATGTCTGAAGCCAGGTCTCTGCGTGAAGACAACGGGTGGACTGAGTCTGTGCTTTCTCCCTGTCTAACGCTGCCATTTAGCAGCTGGGTGCAGCACCCCCACGAAGATATCAGAAGGGCCTTGGAGTCAGAGGGTCTGAGCAGCCCACAATGTGCCACGAGCTGCCCAGGCAAATGCCCCAGCCCCAGACTGTCAGCACGGTGATGCTGGGGATGCATGGGCTGCCACAGCACCTGCACGAGCATGGGTCTGCTGTATTCACGTGTGCTCTGCCCGCTTTCCTCCAGATCACAGAGAGTTTGGTTGCAGCTGGGTTGGGATTTAGAGGCCTCCCACAAATTGCACATCTGTTGATCCAGGATGGAGCTGGTACAGCCACCAGTGTGTGCTGGTCTCATACTCTGGTGGGTCTGACTGGCCCTTTCATCTGTTGACAGAGGCAGTTCCTCCCCTGCCCTCACTTTTGTATGACTTCCAACACCTTCCTTATGTGTCCAGCAAGACCCTAACATCCTCCCACATAGGAGCATCCTCAGCTCTGAAAGACAAGTCCCAGCTGACCTCCACCTTGCAGACCTCTGGAAGTCCAGGGTTCATTAGGTATGCCTGTCACACCAAGGGGAGCAGTGGCCAGAGAGGGCCAGCTGGTGGCCCTCAACATTGCTTATCCAAACTTCGAGCTGTGCCCTGTGTAGGAAGGCCAGCCCCAGCCTCAGAGCCAAGCCTCTTCCCTCGGGTAGGTTTTGAACCTGGATCCTTCCCAAGATGGGTCATCTTAGGCAGCTTGGACAGGGCAGAGCTGAGCAGGTAGATGTGATCTGCAGACCACGGATGGAGAGGAGGAGAAGACATTCCTTGCCACAGGCAGGGCAGTGTCTGTTGGGGGTCTGTCCTTATGCCAAATGTGTTCTGTGGCTTTGCTGTGGAGAGAAGGCAGTGTTGCTTCCGTGCGGCTTCTTCCTGGCGTGGGTGCAGACAGCAGTGAAGTGGCCAGTCCAACCCCATCAGGGTGAAGGACAGTTTCCCTGATGTGGAGCGCTCAGTCTGCCCACCCGCCCCAGCTCTGCAGGCTGCAGAGGCCCATTGCTGCTGCTGGTCATGTTGAGAGGTACTGGCCAATGCTGGGTGCTTCACAGAGGAGCCACACCAGCCCTTGTCCAGCAGCCCAGGCAACCCATGTGTGCCAAGGGGTGTCCCAGCACTGTGTGTCGCAGGTGTACCCTGTGTGTATATATATATCGATGTATGGTGCATACCACAGGCTGAATGCAGCAACAGCTTCTCTCCCTCTGGGAGGTGTTCTGTGGAGCTTTGCCATGCCGTGTTTGTGCCGCTGTCTGAAGGGCCTGTGCGGCATCTTGCTTGGCATCTTATGAGCTCTGAAGTTTGTACTGAAGTGTCAGCAGCGGTGGCCCCGGACATGGGCCGTCTGCTCCTGTCTTCCTCGGTCCCTGTGCAATGGTTGTATGTGTGAGGGGCTCCCCTGTTCTTGGCCTTTAACCTTCTCCAACTCTTTCTTCCAGATCTTTGGACCCCCCTCACTTATCCCTCAGATATTTACCCATGGAGAGCAGGTACCGTCCCACTGGTGTTTCCCTCTTCCTTCCTCACAGAGCTCTCAGGTCAGCCTGGACACCCATGGCAGGGTGCAAGGCAGGCTGTGGGGTTAGCCCACACCTGGGGCCAGCAGCAGGAGGAGGAAGAGGAGGAGGCGGCAGCATTCCCAACCTGGGCACTGCAGGGCAGCTGGAGTTTGGTTGCCCTGGCCCTGGCAGGGTGTCAGGGACTGTCAGTTTTAGGGAGAAAGTAGATGAACCTTTTGAACCAAACTTTGTGGAACTCAGATGCCAATGCTGGGCAAAAATACTGTCCTGGAGGCCAAAGAAGGGGCCAGGAGAGATGGAAGTGGGCAACAGGGCAAATCTCAGCACCTCTCGTCTGTATTTCAGGATGCTCTGTTTTAGGCTGTTTCTGGTTTAACCTGGGTGAACCTCTCCTGAGTCTGGGTCTGGCCTGATGCTGCTCCTGGAGAGCGGGACAGGGCTGGGGGCACGGGTGGGTGGGCGATGGGGGCAGCAGGAGAAGCAGGGAGTGAAGCTGCCCCTCTCTGCTCATGCCTCACCGCAGCCTGACGCCAAGCCTTCTCCTGATGGCCCGCCATGGACGGGGCTAGGATGAGTTCCTGATGGTACCACCCAGAACCAGTCCAGGTAGCCTGTCCCTGGTTAAGCGACTGTCCCCACACCTTCCCACCTCCTCTCTCAGCACTGCACCTGGCTATAGGGCCAGGCCACCTCCCCCCACCAAGGAGGACCCCTCTCCCAGCAGGGTCTCCCAGTGGTGCTGGTGGGACAGGGGGACCTGTCAGAGGCTGGATGGGGATTTCAGCCTCACATGCTCTCAGCCCCTCCGTCAGAGACTGGGGGGTGTTTCACAGGCACTGTGGTGGTAAGTCTCTCCTACTCCACAAGCAGGGAACCTCTCACCTCCAGGGAGGGTCCCCTCTTCCCCCTCTCTCAGCAGAGAGCATCCTGCACCCCACCAGCACTGACCAGGTCTCATCTGCCCTAAGTGGGACCAGGCAGGAGGGGCAGTATTGCGGCTGCAGGGAGAGGGGCAGGAGGGGATGGGAAAGGGCTGCCTTTGGGCAGGGGGTGACTGGCTCTGCCCCTTTCCCCCTGTAGGCACCAGAGCCGGAGCTGGGGGAGCAGTACGAGGCGGTCTGCGACTCTACCTACAGCGAAGCCGAGTCGGCCACCGCAGAGGTGCTGGACCTGCCTCTGCCCAGCTACTTTCGTTCCCGGAGCCACAGCTACCTCCGAGCCATCCAGGCAGGCTGCTCCCAGGAAGAGGACACGGGCTCCGTCCGCTCCATCTCCCCCCCGCCGACGGGCAGTCTCAGCGGCAGCAGGACCTTGCCCACCAACAGCAGTGAGTGCCAGTGGCGGGCAGCGGCAAGGGGACGGAGGGGACAGGGCATGAGGCCAGCGGGGACAGGGGATACTGCTGCCAACTGCCCAGGAGGTGTCGAGCATGTGAGATGCTGGGCTTAGACACCTGTATTCCAGCCATGGTTGTCCAAGGGTTCTCTGGGCTTGCAGGGGCTTGCTCTGTGCCAGAGAGGGAGCTGAGCAGCCCAGCTTCAGGTCTCCAGATCTCCAGGTGCAGGCGCTAAAATGGCACAGGCTGAGATCTGGCCAGAATGGCTGATGTGACCTGCAGAGGCTCAAAAGTCTTTGCTCAGTTGAGCCAAATCCAAGGGCGAGCGCTGTGGCTGGGAGCACCCACCTTACCCGGGAGCACTGGCTACCCTCTCTGCCCTGAGTCCTGTGGGCACAGGCAAGCAGCCCTGCTGCCCTACACTATCACATTCCTCCTCCTCCTCCTCTCCACTGTGCAGTTCTTATTGCCCCAATCCAGCCTGCAGTTGACAGGTTTGACCTCTCTCTAAAACTTCCGGGGAAGAAAAAATGTCAACAGGGACTCTGTAGCAGCTTCCCCAGGTTCTGAGTGCATCCTGATCTCTGCAGCCCCACCAGCCAGGGGCAGAAATTGGTGTGACAGGAGAAGGGAGGGCAGAAGGCATCTGTCCCTCAGTGCTGGAGGTGTGAGAAGGCTTTGGGCTTCTCCATGAACCTCTTTGCAGGTTCCCATACAAGGCAGAACTCCTGAAAACAGGTCTGGGGGATCAGATCAGGGGAAAAGGTGAGTGATGTGAATTGCCCCCTCCAGATCCACAGGATTTGTGATTTTGCCCAGCAGGGTCACAGGCAGGTCCGACCCTGCCCAGCCAGAGGCCTGAGCCGTGGCTGGTGAGGGCAGGACCCCAGCCAGACCAGACCTGAGCCACACAGCCTAGGCAGCGGCATGACAAACATGGGGCTCACCAGCCACCCAGACAGCAGCCCAGCTCTGTGCAGAGGCAGAGCAGTGCTGTGTGCTGGACTCACAGCACTCCCACTTCATCCTGTCCCGTGCAGGCAGGGCAGAAGAGGTAACAGGCACAGAGCGTGCCCCTGGTGCACCCAGTCCTTGGGTTGCTGTTGCCGTGAGACAAGTCTTCAAATTCTCCTGCTGGTGAGATCTTGGAGTTGTTCCTTTGGCTGGACTGGCTCCAGCTGCCTTCTCTCCCAGAGACAGAATTGCAGCAGCCACGTAGATGCCTAATGCATGCAATCCTGTTTGCCCCTCTCCGTAGGGTGTGTGTAGGCTAGCTAGAGACCCCAACTTCCCTGGTGTGGGGTAAAAACAGACCTAGCTCTGAGTTTCAAGGCACTAATCAGCCTTCCTAAGCCCCAGAGCCCAGCACCCCGCAGCCTCAGCACAGTGAGCGATGGGCAGGGTTATACCCAGCTCCAGACACCCCTGCCTGGCACTGGGTGCGGGCATTATTCATTCCCGGCCCATCTCTTTTGATTAGCAATTGCTGCACTGGACAAGAGCCTGGCCTCTCCCTCCAACATTAGTCAGGACTGACTCCATCCCCCGGAGCAGAGGGGAGGCTGCAGCCAGCCTCCTTCAGCAGGTGTTTCTCAGAGCAGGTCTCTTCACCAAATGTCTGGCCAGAGGTGGCCCTCCTGCTTGCTAAGCCCTCCCTTCCCAGAGCACCCAGCACCTCTGGGATGAGTCAGAGCTGCCCATGCTCCCAGCAGGACCATCGTGCCCCCTTGCAGAGCCAGTAGATAGGCTCCTGGGATCTCCCCACGCATTCAGCTCCCGGGTGGGAAGGAAGGCAGGCGAGTGCTTTGCCCCAGGATGTAATTTTGCCCCAGGATGCTGGAGGCACTGGCTCAAGACAATGAGGAAGGGCAAAGGCAGCTCAGGAAAGCCCAGGAGGAAAGAGATGCAAGAGCTGGGTGTCAAAAATGAGCTGGTGCTGGCTCCTTGCTACAGAGACCAGCACTGCCCTGGCCTGGGGACATGTTTGGTGCAGCCAGACTCCACCTGAGCATCCTTTACCAAAGCAGGATCTGCAGTGGCTTCAGTCCCCAGTGGTCCATGCCTCTCCTGGAAAATGCATGCAAGGGCTGTGGGCGGTGGGGAGGAGCATTGCTCTGGAGATGCTGCTTCTGCAAACGACTCCTGAAGGCCTGAGCAGAGCTGGCAGGTTCAGCTGCACGAAGCTGCAGTGTGGAGAGCAGCTCTGCTCTCGCTGCAGCATTTCAGCTGGTGTGAGGCCCTTCTGTGTGTCCTTCTCTGCTCTTGGCCAGCCCTGGTACTCCAGGTGAAGCTTGGCTGTAATGCAGGGCACAAGGAACCGAGGAGTCCCATCCTGGGAATAGTTTTGGGGACTGGCTAGAAAAGGTGATACCTGAGACATAGCAGTGCCTGAACATTGTGACAGACAGACACCAGAGTGGGCAAGAGGTGCCTGGCATCTCACCAGGGTTGTACAGTGGAGGCAGACAGTGAACCCTGTCACCCACAGGGACACCGGGGGTGGAGACCAGCCTGCCCCAGGCTGCCCTTGGCATGAGCTCTGGCCTCAGACCAGAGAGCTATAGGGCGGGTGAGGGGTGCAGGGGGCAATTCAGAGCAGGCTCAGCAGCTCTGCCTCAGCACAAGGGTGGGCTACTGGTGAGACCCAGGTCAGAGGCCTGTCCCAACAGCCAGGGAGAGGGGGGACCAGGACAGGGAGCACCTTCATGCCTGACTCCAGACCTTCCCCTCTCAGGGACGTGCCTGTGCCCTCACGTCTCCCCTCCAGTGCCCTGCGCTCTGGGGTCATCAGCAAAAAGTCCACAGAGTGAGGCAGGGACTGGAAGAGACTCGCTGTGGGGTAGTGGGGCTGCTGCTCAGCAGGTGCTGAGCCCCGTCCCTCCTTCCTACCACCCTCTCTGACCTGCTTCTGCCCCACACTCTTCCCGTCCTGGCTTGTCCCCCTCCTCGCAAGCCCCCCCCTCTCCTCGCTGGCCGTAAGGCCAATGCTGAGCTCAGCGCTGCTGTAAATGTGGGCTGACACCAGGAGGCAACAGCAGGCGTAGCACAGAAGGGGGCTTTCAAAATGTCTGGTTGCAAACTCTCTCTAACATGACCCAGCAGAGATCTGCTTATTTCCAGAACATCCTCCAGCCTTTTCCATTGTCTACTGGGGCCTGGGGAGGGAAACGCTCTTGATGGAGAGGGTGGGGAGTGGAGAGGAGCATCTGTGTTTGTGTGTCTGCATGATGGGGAAGGCAGGAGGCATATCTGGATGGCAGTCACACCTTTAATCAGCCACCCTGGCTTAGTTCCCCCTGCAAATGTGCATCCCTGAGGTTTCAATTGCCTGGTGTTGTAAGAGAGGGGCCTCCCCAGCAGCAGACTGACACTCTCAGCTTGATGGCATCAGTCTGGTCCAACAGAGGAAAGTGGGTGCACTGTCATCTGCAGGTCTAGCGGTCACTCCACGCAGGGCCATGGGGTGAAACAACTGAGAGCCCTCACCCACTCCCTTCCTACAGACACTCTCTTGCACTGGCCAGAGGAACTGTTCCCATCATGTACCCTGTCCCCAAGAGGGGGATTAGGCTGCTTCTCTGTAGGGACACATCTTAAAGAACAACCAGCAGTAGCAGCACTGTGGCTGACACTGGCTTCTTGCTCTTTGAGGACAGTGTGAATGGTAGAGCAAAGGGGTTCAGTTGCCAGCCAAGGGCATGAAGAGGTACAGCGGGTTCCATTTCAGGGAGGGCTGCGAGTCCCGGGCTGTGTGTGGGGAGCACGGCCGGGTGGGAGAGCCCTGACAGCTGTCACACCTCTGACAAGCCAGTTCCTCCCACAAACGTCCGTGTCACTCGTGCATTACCAGGCAATTAGCTCCCATTTGACAGCCAGCGAGACAGATGATGAGCTGCCCTTGATCAGCGTTAAACAAAGCTTTGTGCCATAAGAAGCCGGAGACTCAAAAGCCCCAGTGAAACCTATTCATCTAATTGCCAGGCTTTCAGCGACAGCCATGGAGCACCACAAAGGGCTCCCCAGTCCCAGCTCCTGATTACAGGCAGCACTGGGAATTGCTTGCTTAATAAACAGCTTGGAATACAGAGCTGAATATTTGATGTCCAAGGGAGACAGAAAAGCAGAGATGACCAGAAGACGGTGGGAACCCCCAGTGAGGACACCCCAGCCCAGCCTCCACACAATGCAGCAGTGACAGCAGGGAGAGCTCACACCAAACCAGCTCCTGCTCGAGCGCCTCCCAGTCCTCCCTGTGCCTTCCAGTAACATCACCCTCGCTCAGAGCATCCTGTCCTGGCATTCAGCAGCCTGTTCCCAGAAAGCCCAGGTACCCAGCTCTTTATCCTGTGCCCAAATCTCTTCCAGGGAGGCCAGGGAATCCAGCTCTGCCTCCCCCGGGACTGTGCTGTCACACCAGTGTTTAAGAGGTCCCTGAGAGTGTGAGCTCTGGAGGGCAGCGACCCTCCAGTTCTCTCTCTCTGCTGACCCCGTGACGGCAGCTCTGGCTGCAGGCCCCCAGGCCAGCACAGGAACCACAGCACCTGGAGGAGAAGGAGCTGGAGAAAGTCTGACCCTTCAGGACAGCCCAGCCTTGACCCCAGCAACAGTGAGGCATGAGGTTCGTCCTTGAGAGCTGCCAGCACCTCCATAAAAAACTGCCAGGGCTGCACACACCTTGTGTGCATCCATATGCCAGAGCTTTGCCAATCCCCAGGCTGGGCGTGAGAACACTGCCTGGGAGAGATACTCCCCAAAGTCATGACAGAATACTCGCCCTTCTGCTTCCAACCTGCTTTCTGCCTTCTTTGTATTTGCTTTTTCTTTTCTTTTCATCACTAAATTAGAGAGGTGGCTCCCAGGACCATTGCTGTGCTGAGAACCCAGCCCCAGGAGAAGGCAGATCCCAGTCTCCTGGCACTGATGCTCCTGCTGGGAGAGCATGGTCATGCTTAGAGAAGGAAAGACAAAGTGCCTGCACACCTCTGTGCATCATGCTGACCAAATCCCCAGGGGCTGGTTCACTGTGGGATGAGTTCCCACAGCTTCTGGGAATATCACGTAGAGCTGGCTTGTGAGGGATGGATGCGGGCACCCTTCCTCCTCCTCTGTGCTCAGTGAGAGCACCTGGTCTCTGGGTAGGAAGGCAAGTTCTGCTCCGCTCCTCTCTTGGCTGTCATGGCCTTCTCTTCTTTCTGGGGAAAAAGCAGTGGTGTGAAGGCAAAAGGAAAAACAAACCAGGCCAGGAAACATGGTTCAGCCTGTGCATGAGAGGCCACAGCTGAGGAGCAAAGCACCACTGTGGGCCCTTTACTAATCGTATCATCCAGAGCTGACCCCACACGGCCTTTGAGGAGAGAGACTGTTATCATTCCCTTCAGATTTTCTCCTTTTTGACCTAGATTTCACGTTCCAGAAATAGCTTTCTCTGACATACCAGCAGGAAAGGGATTAGAGAGAGAGAGAGAGAGATTCTGTGTGCGTATGTGTGTGCGCGCCAGGGAAAGATTTCTGTTGCATGCTCCCTTGGTGTTCATAAAAGACTAAAAAGGGTATCTATACGCATTCCATCATCGATTCATGTCTGTAGGACACAAAGACATTTATGACAATCATTCCTCTCCACACTTACCTGTTCATTTTTCACCTCTAATCTTCTCCCTATTAATATGGAGAGCCTTCTGCCAAGCCCTGTGCTTGGGCAGCACTCCCTTCTCCCCAGGAAGCCTGTACCGAGTGTGTGAGCCGATGCCAGCAGGACACAGGAACAGCCACAAACCCCCAGACTAAAGGCAAAGCACAAAATTAATCTCAATACCTCATGGATCAGGGATTCCCTGAAGCAGCACTGGGGCAGAGGCAGGCAAGTAGGGGGCACAGGCACCGCAGAGCAAGAGAGTCCTTATTAGCAAGAGGGCCCTTTTGAGTAAGGGAGTGAGAGAGCCGGAGCTCACACTTGCTGCTCTGGTCTGTATTTCAAGGATTCGGGCAGGCAGAGTTTCTGCTGGGCTTTGATCTCTCCAGCAGCAGGGCAAGAATCTCAGGCACGTTCCATAAAGTGCCCTTGAGTCCGTCCCAGGCCAACGTTATCTAAGTGCAGATGTTCTACTGGTTGAGCACATAAGACTAAACAACAATCAGTGTGAGGTGTGTTTTCCAGCACCCTACATGTGAGCCACTTGAGTGTGTTTACAGTCCTCCTCGCCAGTCTTGGCTTACTTTCCCACACCGTGGCTACAACCCCCCCTCTCAGCTCCACCACCAAAACCAGAACATCCCTACCCTCCTGCCTCAGCAAAGCTGCGTTTGGGGCTCTTTGTTGCCGGGTTTCAGGTCTTCTACTGGCAACAGCCAGCCGTCTGTCTGATGCGGGCACCCAGGCAGGGCTGCAGCGGGTTTGAGCCCCACGGAAACCTTGCTTACCCACATCCCCAAGGGATGGGGGGAGCTGCAAATCCACCTGTGATGCTGTGCTGATGCTGGGGAAGTAGAAGCAGCTGCCCATAGACTAAATACTGGGAAGCGAGCATGGCTCCAAGGTCCTGGCTGAGCCTGCCTTCCCCCAGCAGGGGCCATCTGCAAAGGAGTGGAAATCGAGGCCGCTGCCAGCATTTTCCTTTAGCAATACCGTCAGAAAGCCAGGTCCTTGTTGCTTGCTTTTATCAGCCTTGATGGCAGGAGAGGGAGGCAGTAGTGCTGTCCTTGTGGGAGAGAGGGAGAAACCAAAGCACCAAGGGGTCCCGCAGCTCGCTCAGAGCCTCTGGGAGAGCAGCAGGGAGCCCGTGCGAGCTGGATGCTCTGCCTGGGAGGCCATGCTGGTTGGAGAGCAATGCGCTGGGTATGGCAGACACCTGAGGTCTCTTCTTAGGCTGAGAGGCCTGGTGGCATCCCAGCACACTGCCCCAGCTGCCACCCATGTGAACTGGGTGCGCACAGAGCTGCCTTGGCACCAGGCAATGGCAGACGTCGCTCTGTATTCCCTGCTGTCGGGGGTGCTCAGCACCCCTCTGCATCTCCCTCCGTGGCCACGGGGCTCGTGCCATGGTGCAGCAGCCCAGCAGTGACCAGAGATAGCCTTAGCTAAGGCACATGCATAGCAGGGCAGCGGGGCTGGAGGAGGTTTGGTGAGGCCCATGCACCCAGGTGTGGGCATCTGCAGGATTTCAGACTGCACAGCCAAATGAGGATTTCTTTGTGCGTGTTTCTCATGTTCTGAGTTGCTTTTCCTCTCCTGCATGCTTTTCCATTACGTTTTCCATCTCCTGAGACACAATGTGGGTATTCCCGGGGCCTGAGGAAGAGATTAGCTCAGAGCTTCCCAGAGCCACACTCCATGTGCCTGAGGGTCTCAGCCCGGAGCTGCTCACCACTCCCACGACTGAGAGCACCTCAACTGAAAACAAGTTTTCTGGTTTTCCTTGGTAGGCAGTGGAGAGGAGAGGCCCTGGGCTGCATCTCAGGGCTGACCCTCTGGTGACATGCTCCTTCAACCCCACTTTGCTGCTCTCTTTCTGAGAGCAGAAGCAGCACATCCCAGCGACCCCATCGCTTGAACGCCAAGGGTGGCCCAGCCCTACTCACCGGGAACCAGCAGCGCCCGAGCCGAGTGCGGTGCTTCCCCACAGCACTTTCATCTCTCCTTGCTGCAGACCAGCCCTTCTCCACCCAGCGCCGTGAGCCCAGCAGGTCATAAATAAATCAGAGCATCCAAGGACTGACGGTAGCAGCGAGGAACAGGGGTGGCACGCATGCTTGTGGTGGGAGCCACGCAGCAACGCCACTACCTGCAAAGCCACCCGAGGGCCAGCACCCTGCGGGCAGCACCCCTAGGCAGTGTCCACCCCATGCTGGGCTTGTGGGCACCCATGCTCCCTGTCTCACAACAGCCTGCCCCATGGCATGGCTCTGGCCTCTCAAAGGTCTCCCCGGGCCCTGCAGCCTGGGCAAGCCTCAGGCTCCACTCCACATCTCAAGGTGGGATGGGAAGGATGGAGCTGGATGCAGGGTGCAAAAGCCACTGTGGTTCTGCCCAGGCAGGCTCCCCCCCACAGCCCTACCAGCTGTACCAGCCTTGCTCCCCTCTGCACATCCTTCCTTGCCACCGTTCCTGCTTAGGCAGCCTCACAGGGAGGCACAAAACACGGGCAGCAAGTAGAGCAGCAGCCCCTGGTGATGGGGCACTCTCCCGGTGCCCCTCAGGATGGAGCTGGGCTGGCAAACCTGCCACCATCAGCAAATACCCACCCAGGGAAACACCTCCTTTTGTCCGTGTTTTCTTCTCGGTGACCGTGCCCCCTCACCGGGGACTTCACTCCCGCTGACACCGGGAGCAGCGGATGGGCCGGGGGCCGGCGGGAGCATCGCCCGCACCCACCGACCGCTGCGGGGTCCTGGGGATCGGGGGGGCCGACAGCAGCGCGGGGGCGGTAGGGGGAGGCTGTCACCCGAAACCCCTCCTGCGTGGGAGCGGTGTGCCGGCCGGGGGAAGTGTCACCGCGGCTCGTGACGAGGAGACAAAGCTCCCGCGTGGGGCGG
>VXBW01007529.1:173684-216739 GCA_013400375.1 Thinocorus orbignyianus | reverse complement strand
CCGCTTGCCGGGCCCGCCGCCCCGCCGGGATCGCAGGTGGCGCTTCCGCTTCCCACACAGCTCTCCGTGGGTCAGAGGGGGGCTCCGGGGGTGGGTGGTGGGGGGGCTTGCCCCATCTTCCCACGCATGCCGCCTTCACTGCGCGGGGGTCTGCCTGATTGCGGGGCCGGAGCCGGGGGGTGGCGGAGAGGTAGTGCTGCCCCCGGGACCGGTTCCCCCCAGACGCTGAGCCCGTCCATGGGAACCGAGCCGAGCTGGGCTGTGGCGGGTCAGGCCGGTAGCCGAGGCCTGTCAGGAGTCCCTGAGGTGCTGGGGCCGAGGGGGGGGACGAAGCGGTGCTTCGCTAAATGCCTTCTCCTTCCCCGGGGGATGCTTCCCCCTTCTTTGTTTTTTTAAGGTGGTAGTTGGGTTCTTCCTCCCCTGGAGAAGAAAAGGGCATTGTCTGGGTGAGGTACCAAACGCTGAAGCCTCAGTGCTCATTGCTGCCCAAGGCTGGCATCGAGCAGCCTGGCTGGCACATCCCGGCTGGGACCAGCTTGGAAAAGTCCTTTTTTTCCTGGGTGAGACAGGTCCTGGCTAGGGCTCCCTGGTGGTGGTCCCCTGCCTTGTGCTTCTGGCCTCAGAATTCAGCTGCAGGTGTAGCTTGGTGTCAATGTGTGCTGCCTTGGAGGGTGGGGATGCTATAGCTGGTTTTGGGCAGTAAGGAAATGTAGCTCTTAATTTCTACTCCAGCCTTTGTGGTGAGGCTTAAAAAAGGAGGGTTATTTTTAGGATGCTGTGATGGGGCTGATATTGCTTGTTCTGTGGAGGTACAGACCTTGACCCCAGGTTGTGTAGAGACAGATCTTGTTTGAGACAGGAATGGAATTAGGGTCTCTAACTCCCAGGCTGTATCTTGCCACTTGGGTGAGGAAAAGAAGAAGGGCGGGGGGAGGGGAGGAGAGCGACAACCAGCCCACAGCATGTGGCATCAGATCCTAAAATAAATCCCAATCATGTGGGATGATAACAAGCCAGATTGTCAACTTACACGAGTTGGCAGACTTGACTCCAGAGGGTCCAAATTACTTCGCTGGTAATTGCTCTTCCAATGGGGATTTGGTGCTGGGAAGTTACATGTTCTTCAGCGTGTGGAGAAAAGTAAGTCTGACCAGTGAGTGCATCTAGTCCCCTTGTCTTTTGGATGAAGGTAATGAGAGTGTGTGTGCTCCACAGTGGTAGCCAGGCATTCAGAAGAAGGTTATCTGCACAGCTTGTCTGAAACATTGCAGTCCTGGAAAACCAAAAAGCCCATCTTTTAAGGTGCAAGTGCTAAATTGCTGTATGCTATTTTTGCATCTATAGCTTCCTAACTCTGCCCCGCTCCTGGCTGTGGAAGAGCTTTTGGTGTAGCTGAGGGCCCTGGGGTCTGTCTTTTGACCCTTGCAGCACTGGGGTGTAACTGTTGAGCAGAGTGAAGGTTCTGAAAGGACAAGACCTTGTGCAGCCCCTGTTGGAGACTCGTCAGCAAAGGTGGGAATGGGAGAACTTGATTTCTGGAGAATGTGGATTGACTGTTAGGAGAATATGATGGGTTTGATAAACCATGGAGCACTTCCAGGCCAGCAGGTATGTTTGTGGAACTTGATGGACTGTAGCTGGTGTCCCAGCCCTCTGGGTGATGGGGCAGTTGTGGTCAGCTGCTGGGGAGAGCTTGCATTTGGCTTGGCAGCTGCCTGTGAGTCAGTAGTTGAAGACTCAGTTGCTTGATCTGTGTGTGCAATTTAGATTTGTAGGCATTTTTGACTACTAAGCTCAAGGTTGTTCATCCACTGCTCCAGCCTCGTGTGTAATGCATGGGAGACCTGTGAGCTCATCCTGAGCTGTGCATGCTGCCACAGCAGTACAATTTAAAGAGCTATTAATGGGTAACTAGTAACTGCCAGGCACTTAGAAATAACTGTGTGTCTGATCTTGTCTCCCATATAGATTTTCCTGTTGAGTCCAGCCCCAAATAGTTTGGAGTGAACTACTCACCAGACCTGTAAAAGTCAGTCTGTGACACTTGATCTTCCTAATCAAGTGGACACTGGCCCAGGTTGCCCAAAGAAGCTGTGGCTGCCCTGTCCCTGGAGGGGTTCAAGGCCAGGCTGGATGGGGCTTGGAGCAACCTGGTCTGGTGGGAGGTGTCCCTGCCCAGGGCAGGGAGGCAGAACAAGATGATCTCTAAGGTCCCTTCCAACTCTAGTTGTTCTGTGATGCTATAATACATGCCTGTCTGCAGGAGTGAGGCTGTGGAGCTGGGCTGTGGCAGGGCTTGAGTTTGTCTCCTCAGCTGATGCTTTTGCTCTGCACAACCTGTGCAACAGCCTCAAATATTTCTTAATGAAATGAGGAGCCATAATTGGATTCAGTGCAGTGCAAGTTACAGTAACATATGTGAGCTGGAAGGATTAAGGCTGTGCAGGTGGGTGGCCTTGTTCAAGAAAATCCCACTTTAATTTCTGTGGTGAAAAGTTGTCAGTGTGTTTCCTATCAGAGCGGATTTAAAAAGAGGGGGGAAGAAATACTAAGTATGATTGCTGTGTGCTTTGAAAGGCGATTAGGGTTCAGGCTGTGGGATAAAGTGGTGTGAAGGCTGTAGTTGGGGCTTGGGGATGAGAATGGTGAAATTGGGTCCCTCTGGAAGAGCTCAGGAAAGAATGAGTTTGTCCTTCCTTTCTCTCCTGGTCTCTGCACCAGTCTGTCACCTGGAGAGAGGGGGAGGTAGGGGACATAATGACACTGGGGTGTTTGACATATGCTGCCTTTAAACAAGTGGATGTTAAACTGTTTGCAGATGGGCTAGTTAATGAGGTGAGTGGGAATTTGTCTTGCAAAATTAATGAATTGCTGGCCCTTTGGGGCAGATGGGAACACTAAGTCAGCCTTCTGCCCTCTTCCGTGGAGAAGCAGTGGGCAAGGAAGGACAACTACAGCCTCGTGGCTGAAGTCCTGCCCTGGGCCTTAGTCCTGTGTTTCACTTCTCTGCTCTCTCAGGGTTTGGCTTGTAAATCCAAATGGCACTGTTCCGAAAGCATTTGCGGTTTCCACTGGAAATAGTGAGGAAGCTGGTTGGATACATCTATCCATGGGAGTCTAGTCTCTAATTTCACAGGCAACATAAGGCAGGACAGTATCAGTGTCTACACACAGCAGTGTGGGCTGCTCTTAGGGACAAGTGACAAGCAGTCTGGGAGCAAGTAATGGTCCCCCTGGAGATTCTGTTTAATTTCTGTGGAGAGCAGGGCTTGGGGTTATGCCTGGGCCTCCTCCTGAATTTCCTTACAGCATTTATATACTGTGAAGGAAGACAGCGGGTTCTGATTGTCTCCTCCTTCGTCAGTGGGGTTCTTAGTGGTGGTGGCCTGGCTCTTGGGCTGTGAAGTTGCCAGTAAAGGTGTGGAGGGGCACATATGTGTACTGGGATGCGATAAGGATAGCTGATAAGCTTTGTGAGCACTGCAACCTGCCTGCTGCTGCTTCCTTCTAGCAGATGGTGCGTGCAGGAACCTGGCTATCTCACTACTGGGTAGAGGGGGTTGAGGGGGAGGGTAGTTCATCAGCTCTTCTGGCAACATCAAGAAAATTTAAACAGTGCCTTTAAAAGGGACTCATCTGGGACAGGCTGCAGCTTGCTGTGTCAGACAGCAGTGCTCCAAAGGGGAGCAGAGTAAGGATGCATACGTTTTAAGCATTAGCACTAGAATTTACGTCAAGGACATGTTGACTGTCAGTCTTGGGTGTTTTATTTAGTGCTCTTCATTAAGACACCCAGGCTTCACTGCAATGATCTTTTCTTCTGAGCCTAGTTCTGAGAGATCAAAGCTGAAGGTACTGGGTTGTCTCTCCAGTTTGAAGCTGGCCAAGAAACTTGAGTGGAATGTTTCAAAGGTAAATTCTTACTTGTGGTGCAGGTCTGTCAGAGCTGGAATTAAAGCAAAGATTAAAAGTTGCATATGCCTTTCTACTGATGCTCTATCATAGTGCAAGGTGATATTTAATGAAAGCTGAAAGGTGTTTGAGTTGATAAAAGGGAATTTTTATTGCAAGTTCTTGTCATAAGATTAGTCAAACTTCTTAGAACTGTGTTTTGTTTTTTATATTCTGGGTGTGGCTGTGTATGTAACTGAGCAGAGCCCCAGCAGGGCATTTGCTGGGCTTGAGGTGGATCTCCAAGTCTTAAAACTCCCTACCCAGGGTAGGTGCTATCTACAGCTGTGTTAAATTGAAAGCTAAAATTGGGAAGTTAAAGCATGCATATTGCATCCCTCTTAGGCCTTGTGTATAAGACAGCTATCTGTGTCTGAAGCTGGAGAAAGTGTCCCAAAGGCTACTGAGGAGTTGTCCCCAGGGGGGTTCCTGGGCCCTCTCCTGAAGGCCCTTGTTAGAGCTGTGCTGCTGCTCGTTGGTCTGCCAGGTCAGTCAGTGCTGCTCTTGTGGAGAGCAGCGTGTGTCCGGGCAGCTCAGGAGCCAGCACGCTCTTGTATGGCCTGTCTTCCTCGCCTCTTGTAAGGTCACTGTTTTGTTGGGAAGCCTTCTCTTCCTTCTTTGAACCCTGGGGCTTTTCTCAGCCTGGCTCAAACATGGGGTCCTGAGTCACAGCATTTCTGTCCAGGAACTCTTCCAGGTTTTAGTGCGCTCTATTGAACAGCTACCAGTGCTTTTTTGTCTGACCTGCCACTCCAGCACAGCCCTGGGCTGGGAATTCTAGCCTCATAGTGCTGCTGCTCTAAGCAAAGCAAGCTTCCTGGCAAAGCAGAGCTGGTGTAGTGCTCAGCTTTGTGCAGTGTGGAGTGGGACTTCTTGGGGGAGAAGGATTTGGGGAGATGGGTACTAGGAGAACAGAGCTGGAGATCTTTTCCCAGTGCCTGAACAGCTGCTTATCCTGAACCCTTGGAAGAAAAAGGGTGTAGAACAATGCTTGCAGCTCCTGAGCTCTGGTCCTGAACAAAGTAGCTACTTTGATTTGAAAGCATGAAATTCCAGTGACTCTCATGTTTGCAGCGTGCCAAAAGCAAGGCCACGTTCAGGGAAATGCTGGATGCGGGAAGTAGAGACCTGCTCTCCAGCAGCCCGTTGCCTTGCCTGCAACTGTGCTGCTGTTGGCTTTTGTGCTTGGTGCTGGGCTCCGATGTCTGCATCTCACTGTCACCCTGCAATCTTCTAGGGCATTCTGGAGCCTGACGCTGCTAATAGCAGTGGTGTGCCACACATTAGCTTTTATCACTGCCCTGTTAACATGCTCACTGGAGATGAGTGCTGCAAAATGCCCTGGGTTGTTCAGGGGAGGCTGCCAAGGCAAGCTCTTAAGAGTCCTCCTTGGAGTCCTTGCTCCAGTCAAACACTGAGTGGGGCAGAAATTGGGCCTTTGGGGGGAAGGGAAACAAAAAGCTTGTCTGGACATCCATTGTCAGTTGTCTCCAGCCTGTGCCACTGCTGGTGCAGGTGCTGTTCCTTGTCAGCTGTGTGTGCTGCTGCCACATGTCCTTGGCGGTGACAGACTTGTGTGTCACCGGACTAGCTTGGTTGCTGGGTGGTGTCCCTCATTTTTTGGCTGTTCATCTTTGTGATGCTTTTAATTCCTTTTTGCAGTGCTTCAGGGTGGGAGGGCGACGCTACACAATGTCTATGTGGTGTCGGGGCTGAAGAAATCCACAAGTTTCAGGGGTGAGGAGGGCAGTGCCTTTGGAGTGTGTCCTGCCTGGAGCAGGCCCAGGACAGCCCTGTGGGAGCCAGGGGGTGCCCGGAGTTTGTTGTGGACACCCCAACACCCACTCAAAGTGGGTTTATCCCAGTGGCATAAACCAGAGGCATGTTATCCAGCTGTTGTGTCCAGCTCTGGAGTCTTCACATAGAAAGGACACAGAACTGTTGGAATAGGTCCAGAGGAGGGCCATGAACATGCTTAGAGGGCTGGAGCACCTCTGCTATGAAGACAGGNCCGGTGCCGTGCGGCCCCAGCAGGGCTGGCTCCGTCCCGGGGCCGGGGGGCGTTAAGCGGCCCCGGCCCGGCCCCGCCGCGCTTTGCGGCCGCCGCTCTTTGCAGCAGCCGTAGGGCGAGGTAAGCGGGCGGGTCGGGGGCGGGCGGGCCCGGGGCCTGTTCCGGGGGGGCGGCTACCGGCGAGAGACCGGCAGCGGGACCGGCTCCTCTCGGGCAGCAGGGGGTGCTGAGCCAGGGACAACCCACCCCACGATCGGCCGGTTTTTTCCCCCGTTGCTGAGCTCCGCCGGGCCCTGGTGGTTGCTGGTGTGAGGGAGCACAGCAACGGGCCCGGCCCGCTCTGTCCGGGAGGCAGCGAGAAGAAGCTGCCCCCTGAGCCCCCATCTCGAGTGTTGGTAACGGCGAGGTTTAAAAAGCAGGGGTGGAAGCGCCCTTCTGCCTTACTCCACTCTAAGCGCTGGGCTCAGCCCTGCCCCACAGCAGGCTGGCACCGGGGTGTCCCCCAGCACAGGGGTGGCTCGGCTCCGGTGGAGCTGGTGGGGTTCCCGTGGGCTGTGGTGGAGCAGAGCTCAGACCGATGAGGCCTCTGACTCAAAGGACAGAACTGGGCCAGCTGCTGAGGGTGCTGCCGTTCTGACAGCGGTAAACTTTGAAGCACTGTCTGCTTTCTTCTGGCACTGCTATCTGTGCGTTTACATTTGATTTTTTGGCTCTCAATATTGTGGCTGCTGGAGGAGGCAGCTCTAAAAATAACTTTGGAGGCTTGTTATTTCCAAAGTCATTATTGCTGCTTCTTTCAGGTTGATAGTGTTAGCCGATACTGTTCTCTAGTGCTGCGAGGCCTGGTTTGTACTTAATCTTGCGTTCCCTGCTCTCTGGTTCTTGCTCTCTTGGCACCCATGGGTGCGGGTGGTGAGCTGTGTTGGGGCAGCAGGTGGATGTGATCACAGTTCAGGCTGAACAGGCTAATGTATCAGGAATGCTGAAGCCAGAATGAACTAAAGAGTAATGAGCTAAAGCCAGGAGACTGGCTTGAGGAAGTGCTGTTGTCTCATTTCTCAGAAGTGTGCCACAGGGTGGCTCGGTTTTAGTTCTGGGGTGAATTCTGGCAGGAGCCCTGGTCACTGGCAGTGCTTTAACTCGAGTGCCGCTGTTGCACATCAAATAACGTGACTGGACTGAGGTCAGAGATAGTAAAAATGTTGTGTACAAAGACTTTCACTTGGATGGATTATGACTGAGAACTGCTTTTTTTGCAGTTGTTGAGGGTACCTGTTAAATCTATTTTATGCTAATTCTCATGGTGTGATGTTTTTCAGCATCACCTTTCGGGGGGCTTTAGCCAGCTGTGCCCTGATTGCTGTGAACTGATCTGGGTTCAAACCAGCTGTGAACCTGATTGCTGCCCAGCCTCTACATGCCAGCACTAGGGACCCGGGTGCCCTGTTTCCCCTGTCAGTAGTGACGTGCCTCTCTTTCCTGTGGAATTGCAGGAGAGGAACAGAATAGGTCTGCTAGCTGCAGCTCTAGGAATCAGCCTTGCCTTTGAAGGTTTAAGCACAGCTATGAAGCCTGTTGAGGATGGCTGTACCCAAGCTGCTGTGTTGGGTGGGGGACTCCTCACTCCAGATGGCCTGACTTCAAGCTTGCTCCCTTGGAAGGTATGCCCTGAGCTTGTTCCTGAACTACTGCAGTGTTTGGGCTTCCTTGAGAAAAGAGAAAGTAAAATGTGCTCCTGAATGTAGATAGTGTTTAATGGGCTGAGTCTGTAGAGGTGCCCAAGGCTTAAAGCCCTGCTGTGGGACACTCCGAACAGCTGCTTCGTCCTGGGGGATACGGCCACCTTGGTGCTGCTCCGGGCACGCTAGAGCAACAGTGGTGCCTTATCTTTGGAACAGCAGTGAGTGCTTCCTGATTAACATGCTCTGTAGGATGGAGAGTGGAGATTGGTCCAGGAGTCAGATTTAGCTTAAGATGCCCCAGCAGCGCAGTAACAATTTAATTTACAACAGCAGAGATTGCTCCTCTCTGTCTCTTATTGATTTGGAGGTTGAAAACACAGTGTAGATACCTAGAGGGTCCAGGTCTTGTTCATTTATTTCAAATCCTGAGTGTGCCTCATCCTTGAAGGTGGAGTCTTGGCTGGTGTGAGTCACTATGGATTGGCAGCCTTGGGTTGGGTTTTTTGTGTGTTCCCCCGCTCCGCCCATATGTGTGCTAATTGTAGTGAAAAGCACTTTGGAGGCTTTGGTTGAGTGTGACGGGCTGAGAAGCCTCCTAAGCATGTGGGAAGACTGCAGTAGAATGGAGAACTTGATGTGAGGGGAGACGAAAAATGATTTCTCTGGTCCAGGCTGTGCTCAGTGTTCATTAGAGCTGGGAACGAGGCTAATGATATCATGGGTTTTCCAGTCTAGAAGGGCTTCTTTTTTTTTTAATACTTAGCTGTGGTTTGGGGGTTTGAGGTTCACCTGGCAAACTGAAAGCAAGGTTTTTATTTTTGGAATTATGTGCTTTCTATAATAGCTTCTCTTATTTCTGTTAATTACTATGATGCAAACCACAAAAGAGCTTTCCTGTTCTAATTGGCCTCCTGTTTGGATTCAGTTGTGTTGCTGTGTCACCATGGAGACAGATGTGATGTTACAAGCTATGGCATCACTGGAGAGTTGCTGGGAGGCAGTTGTTATGCATCCCTTGCCCCATCCACCCCAGGAATCAATAGCTGGGAAGAGAAAGTAGAATAGCTCAATAGGTGTCAGGGAAGACAGCTTTTAAATGAGTCTGAACTACAGCTGCAATTTTAAGGCTGTTGATCAGTAGTGATGGTGGAAGCAGTAATATAAACACTTTCTTAAAACTGTCTTCATTGCCATGACTGTTGTTGAGCTTTCTTAAATAAAAGGCAGGAAGCCCCAATCTTCAGCTGTTGCTGTGTGGCTTCACTTGAGCCCTGGAAACAAACATTTGTGATGCTGAAAACCCAAGTAACCTCAGGCTGTGTTCCTGGTGATGCCCCAAGGGCTCAGTGCTCCCCGTGCCTGGGTGCCGGCTACAGCTTGTCTGGCTTACTCTGATGGCAGTGAGAAAAGCCGTTATATCACCAGGGTGGCAGTTTGAGGAACTTCTTGGGGTTCTCTTGCCTTTCCAACACTTCTGAGACAGCGGTTTCACTGTGAGAATGTTTAAGCAAATAATGGGATAGCTGGGCTGCTGAGAGCTAGGTGATGAGGTCATGAGAGCCAACAGGATTTGACTTGTGTGCCCTCATGTGTGAACTCAGCAGAGATGGTAACCTACTGGAGAACTGGGCGCTTTTTTTGTGGCTTAATTCTGCTCTTTGCCAAAATGCTGGGAATTTTCTTCTCCTTTCCTGAAATGCGGTGACTTGTCACTGCAAAGGCTGTGTGTAGGGATGCATTCTGCTCGATACCATCTCCTCCTTGTGTTTGTTCTCAGTTTTATCTGAGAGTGTGGCACAGAGTATTGGATGCTGTGTCATGAGCTGTAACAACCTACTCAAATATTAATGAATCTCCTCCTGATTAGTGAGAGGCAGGATGGTCTTCAGTGCCTGACCTGGCAAACAGGGAGCTAATGCTTTCCAATTATTTGTCACTTTTGATAAAGGAGCTTTTTCATAGCTGTCACAGAAGCATGTTATCTGTAACTTTTCTGTTTGTATTAGTCTGATATTAGGGAGTACATGTCCATTTTCCCCCCAGTGAGGGGTGTATATGGAGCTCTGGGAGGAGTTGGGGTGCTCCTGTCATGCTGCTCCTCGGGGAGCTGTGCACTGCACCTACAGGTTTTGGTGTGGGTGGCTCCGGTCTGTAATCTGTCGGGACTGGTGCTTGTTTGGCAAGCACAAGGGTACTGCTTCTCCTTTGTGCTTTGCTTGTGTTAAGCAGCCTTGTGTTCAGACAAAAGGGATAACGTTTCATGTAATGTGGAAGGTGAAACAAATTGACTTTTTCAGTGCGACAGAAATTTCTGGCTGTTTTCCTGAAAGGATCAAATCTGTTTCCTAGCAGTTCTGCTGACAGGCTCCTGTTTGCTTGTTGTGTCGGTTTGTTTTGTTTTTTTCTAATTTACTTTCTCACTTGCTGAGTTTTTAAGATGAAAAGCCAAGGTAGCTCATAGCATGAAGACAAGGTGTTTCTCACCTGGTTCCCTTGGAGCCCTTGATAAGTGTCCTGTTCAGGAGCAAAATGTGACTGGAAGGACAGCTGCTTTTGAATTGTGTTAATTTATTAGTGCTGTTGATTTAAAATAGCTAGTTGTCTGGCCAAAGATGCTAAAACCTACTCTTTTTTTAACCAACATGGGTTAAAAACTGTAGAGGGTAAGAAATGTTTTAGTTCTCTCCTGTTGTTGGTCAAGTCTGTCCCAATTGCTACAAGGAGGAGCTGCCCACACCAAGGCTGCTTGGCTCTAAGACTTCTTGCGCTGTAGTTATTATAGAAGAGAAAATGAATGCACAAAGGTCTAAGATTGAAATTGTTTGGGGCTACGATTTGCGGGTGGGTATCATTCAGGAAAAGAGTTGGAAGGTCATCTACAATTTCTGCATGATTTGTAAGTTTAGCCACTACTTTTCACATACTGTCAGTTTTCTGTGTGTGTAGAAAACTACCTCATCTATGGGAAGGGTAAGATGAAGTTTCCCTTGATACAGCAAAACAGCTAATTCCAAAGTATTTAGAGATTTCCATTAAAGCGTATGAACAGATTGCTTCCTAGAAGGAAACCTAGTCTTTCTGTCTTTACTCATGGGCTTGTCTAAACAGTTAACTCCAACAAATTCCTTTACTACATGAACAAGTTGCTGTGAAATGGCTCATTTCAAAATAAGCCATTTTGTGGAGCTCCTTATCCCTCAGACTTGTTTGTGCCCAGGGAGGTCAGCTGGGGATAATTCTGTGGCTGAGTCCGTGACCTGATAGTCTCAGTTGCTCTGCTTCTGTGTCAGGGAGGTCTTTTGGCAGACTTGAATGCTGAGTGTTCATCAGGAAACGGGACCACCATATAATCTCCACTGCAGGATTCTGAATCTGTCATAAATATATCTGCTTGAGGGGAGACCTTCTTGCTCTTTACAGCTCCTGAAAGGAGGGTGTAGCCGGGGTGGGTGGTGAGGTGGTGGTGGTGGTCTCTTCTGCCAAGGAACAGGCGATGGGACAACTGGACTGTAGGAACAATTTTTACACTGAAAGGGTTATTAGGCCTTGGAATGGGTTGCCCAGGGAAGGGGTTGAGGCATCAGCCCTGGAGGGATTTAAAAGATTGGTTGACACAGTGTTTAGTGATGTGGTTGGTGATGGGTTTTATCAGAGTTATGTTGATGGTTGGACCCGATGATATCAAAGGTCCCTTTGAACCTGGACAATTCTATGATTTTATACACACTGAGTTTGTTAGAAAAGGCTGCATAGGCTGCTCCTGTACCCTTTTGTCTTTCAAAAATACAAAGAACCTGACTGAATTAATGGTCCTCCACGGAGGAGCTTGGAAGCTTTTCTTTCCCCATCCCTTTCAGCAGGTAACTCTTGCTGGTGAGGAATGAGCTCACCCAGCTGTGGGATGGGCTCAGCAGGAGCAGCTCCTGTGAGCAACAGATCTCTAGGTGTTGTGGGCTTCCTGCCTTGGTTCTTTCGTAGCTGCTGTTACAGAGGAAACTGGGGTTGTTTTCTGCTCCTTTTGGAGAGCAGGTCAGGAGAGGGCAGAGCCGCCTCCTCTGTCACAGCCCTGCAAACACACCAGGTTTCCTTGCTCCAAGTCTGCAGCCTCTCGCCTGCTTCCACCTCCAGGGCTGCATTGATCAGCCTGGACTGCAGCGCAGATGTTTTAACCTTGAAATTGTATTGTCTGATAGATCTTCTCTACCACAAACCCCTTCCCTCTGTACTTGCAGGCTTATTGAATCCCTCAGACTGGCCTGACTGGGATCTATAGTAGTTGATGCACTTGCAGAAGGGAAGACTGAGGCACTGGCCAAGGTGGGCTGAGTGCTTGAGGGTGGGAACAGAAACATAAAACCTGCAAATTAATGTGATGTTCTATTGATTTCTCCAAAATTCAGACAAGATACCTGTCATTCAAACACATTTGAAAAGATATCTCTGTAGAAGATGGTCGCCTGTAAGGATGGTAAGAAGTATCCAAACTCATAAGGAAAGAGTGTGCAGAATAATTCTGTAAAACGTCTCTAAGCTATTAAGGGAAATGGCATTCCTGCCTGAACAATAAGGCAGAGAAATTTGTGACAAGTTTGTTTGGGTGCCTTTCCAGTGCTGAAGTTTCAGGAGTTATTTCAGCAGCAGCTGGTTAAGGGTTGTGACACCCTGTGCTTGTTCAGACCGTCAGTCAGCAGGCTGCGCCCTGCAAGCCAGGACCTGGAGAGGAAAATCAAGTTGTCTCGTGTGATCTCTGATAAAGGCTTGGAAACTAGAGCTCCCTGATCCTGTGGCAGCAATGGTCATGTACACTTGTTCACAGGTAAACAGAGCTCCTGCCAACAGTGCCCGGACATGGAAGTTAACAAGATAAAGGCTGTGTTCAAAGCAAACTGTTACAGAGAAAAGTAGATGATGCAGAGCTTCAGATGCTCATAGGTAGATGGCTAAAAGTAGAGTTACTCAGGAACATCTGGAAGGCCAGGGTTCCCACCTGGATAAGCTGCCATGTTTCAGAATGAGAGAGCGGGACTCTTTTCTTGGTGTCTTTTTCACCTCTTAGTAACTGCTGCTCAGTGAGTGGCAAGAGATGATGGAGTTCTTTCCTTTGCTCTAAAGAAAAATGTATTTGGTTTTTGTCTTGTAACCCCTCAGCAAAAGTTAAATACCCTGGAGAACCAAGGTCTGCCCTTGCCTGGGCTTTCTCCAGTCACATAGAGCTCTCCTTATTAACGTGGTGTCCTGTGCAGGGCAAATGCCAAAGGGGACAAGGGTGGCACTTGGCTGCTTTCAGTCTTAAAGACCTCCTTGTCCTGCCAGGGGTGAAACACTTCAAGAATGTGAATCACTTCTGTGTCAGTGGTATTTGCATGTTTTAGGCAGACTCACTTGTACTCCGGTTGGTGCAACACAGAAACTTTGAAGACTGAAGGGAAGCATGGCTGGGTAGTGCTGTCAGATGTGTTTCTTGACCCAAATGCCTCCTGGTGCTGGAACCTGAACTGTCACTTTAACCTCAGTGGTGTGTGGACTGGCTCGTGTGCGTAGTCCCATTTGTGGGATTGCAAGGAGCTTGGGAAGAGCTCACCAGTTTGTGGCACTCGAAGATGATGTGACTTCCTGCAGTGAGTGTCCCCGGAAGCCACTACTTGTGCTTAAGCCCTTGTCTGGGTTTTCGAAGTCCTTTGTGATTTCTGTGTGAAGGTATGCAGGAGGGAACTGGGATGAACTGGTATGGGAGATACCTGTGCACCCTGTGCTGTGACATGGACAGACCCATGATTCTGTGTCCTGTCTGTTCCCTGTGCACTTAGCTTCATGTTGCTAACAGCCTTTCTGATTTGAAGGGGTAGTGTATGCTATTCAATTGGCCTCTTGTCCTGAGGTGCTCTGAGCTGGCTCGTGTGAACTGTGTCTGATTGATGCAAACCCAGCACTGCCCTTGATTGAGTGGGGCTGCTTCACAGCTGCCTTCGCTTGGAGCTTGTCTGCCAAAATGTGTTGGGGTCCAGTGAACACTGATGGGCTGCCAGGGGAGTCTCTCTTGCTGGGAGGCACTGCCGGCAGTTCTCCAGCTCTGGGGGCTGGTCTGTTTGTTGCTGTTTTCCTGTACCTCTAAGCAGTGATAGTCCAGAGCTAGGGCTTTCATGCAGCTACAGTCATAAATGCAGGACAGAAACAGTCCAGCAATGTCTGCTGAAAGGGGAGCTTTGCATGTTCTGCAGTAGAACTTGTGTGTATGGAGGCTGCGGTCGCTGCACAGTTTCTGCACATTCCAGTATTTAAAAATTAAGGATAAAGAGTTCCTTTTTCCTTTCATGGGTGAGATTTCTGAATAACTTTTTTAGTTGGCTTTATGGTGAAGTCTCATTGATAAAATGAGTGAATTTCCTTAGTGAGGTGTCTCTGAAGAGGAGACCTAGTTTTTCTAGTATTGGTAAATATTTGCAGAAAGCAGGATGATTAGTGAAATACTCAAACTGGTTCTTGGCAGCCTGTTGGGTACCAGGGTGTGAAAAGCTGGGCCCCTGTTCTCAAAGATACTGGAAATGACTAAGCCCAAGTGCTGTGATTCCAGCTCTGCTTGGGCTCCTCAGGGTGCAGTTGCTGAAGTGTTGTGTATTGAGGTTGTGGTTGTTTTTCTTGCCTTGAGAGGCAGCAGGTGCCTGTTGCTCACCTCATGGGGCTGCATAGAGTCCTCTGCAGTGCTGAGGAGCAGTAAGAGGGGGGCACAGGGGTGGGAAGGGGACAGCTGGGTTGTCTTAATGTAGGGAAACTTAGGATTAGTTTTGGTTTTGGGTGTTCTGTTTTTGTTTTGGTTTTTTTTTTTAAGTGTAATTTCCCCTTCAGAGTTTTGGGTTGCACTGTTTTGTTCTTGGGTTCAGTTTGTCTTCTTGTTCCCTGGCACCTTCAGAGGGCCAAGGGCTCCGCCTCTCTCTGAGAAGGGACTGAATGCTCCAAGTGACAGTAGGACATGGCAGGATGGGCTCTGACTTATCACCTACCACAAACAGACCCATTGCCTTAAAACCTCGGAAGCAATTATTATTCCATGCCATTGCTCTTGGCATGTGCTGCTTTCACAAACACACACCTGACAGAAACGAAGGGCTGTTCTGATACTAAGGCATGGAGGATATATATACATTGTGTATGGGGGAAGTGAAAGGAAGTGCCAAATAAAATCAATGTTTTGAAGCTTCTTGCATCTAATGTGCAAGAGCCAAAGCCGAAGGCACATTTGTTCATTCTGGCAAGGGCTGCTGAATTAAACTGTAAAGCAGTTTTCTTGTTGGTCAGATTCCTGAGAGGATTCTCCGATAACATCCAGGACTTGGAAACTGTGAGATCATTTGCCTGCTGGACACCATCTCCAGCTTTAAGTGCTATTGTGTTTCTCTCTGCTTGGTGATGCCTGTACTGATGAGAAGGGCTGTTATCCCATCTGGCTGGACAGGCAAAGGGCAGAACATCCCAGAATGGAACTTCCTGCGGGGAAAAAAAAAGTAGTAATGTGGTAAAGCAAGGCTTCTGGTCATCCCTGAATTCCTACTGCATTAAAATTCCCCTTCAGTCAGACTTGTACTTCAAGCTTACTGCAGAAGCAAGCAAAGAGAAAGACCGAGCTGGAGTCCTTAAGCCACTGAAGTGAAGGATGTTTTTCGCTGGGTGGGTGTCATGGTTTCAGCCAAATTTATCAAAACCAAATTGACAGATGGCCCTTCCTCCCCCAGAAAGGAAGGAGAAGAAGGGATTTAGGAATTTAGAAAGAAGAAAAAAACCCACCTACTTTAATGAAGTATTAATACTAAAATTAAAGTAAGAAGAAAATGCTTAAATAGGTGCAGTATATACAAAACTGTATCAAGCTCCCAGGATGACAACCATGTCACCAGCAGGCATCAGGAAAAGTCCCAGACTGGACTCAGTGGCCAACAGGAGCTGGATTCCAGATGTGGAGTCAGGAATGCTCAGATTGGGGTCAAAGGCAGACGAACAGGCAGAGTCCTCCTTGGACATCAGCCATCGAAGAAAGAGAGTTGACCCTTTGATCCCTCAGCTTTCATACTCAGCATGTTGCAGATGGGATGGAATACCCCAGTTGGTCAATTTTGGGTCCCCTGTCCTGTCCACTCCTCCTTGCAGGTGTGACCCCTCAATATTTTTCCACTTCCAACCCTCCAATGGGGCAAATAACGGAATTCCCTGCCCTTGGTTGTTCTGGCAATAAGGATAAGCAAGGGCCTCTCTGCACCATCCCTTAGTGTAACCCAGTCTTATCTGTGAGAGTGAGCGGTTTCTGACCAATGTGCTGTTAATTTCAGAGTTTAGTGAGTTAGAAGAGACCCAGCTAAAAAAGTAAAATTGTAAAAGAGAAAATTGGTTCGTTTTTCCTCAAACCAGGACAGTGGGGGGTGCTCAGTGTCCCAAGGTGTCGACAGCTTCCTGAGCTCTGAGTGTGTGTCTGACTGTCTGCAGAACTGGGGTGTAGGGATGCTTTTATGCAAAAACCACCCAAGATGGTCATATCTAGGTGTTTCCTTCTGCACTGTCGTAGCATATGAACTCTCTCTCTTAATTCTGAACAGGGAGCAGTTCTAGCACCGTCACTCACACTGCATAGTCCTGGGGCACAGGCTGTGCTGTCCCAGAGGTGTATGTCCTACCCAACAGCAGTTTTGGAGGGTGTGCTATGTTTCAGTCAGAGAGAATCCTGGCTCTCAGGAAAGGTGGTACTTAATTTAACACAATGCTAATATTTGTATTGCAAATTGCCACATGCTTGATTTCCTGGCCTAGAGAAACCACAAGTTATATGGCTCTTCTGTCCTCTACTTCATCATTAGTGGAATGAAAATAACCCTGGAATGCTGCAGCTGTAGCCCCCAGCCCAGCACGTCACTGTGTGTGGCCATCTGGCACTTGGCTGGGGGCAATAACAGGGGTCATAGGCTGCCCCCCACCCAGTGGGCGTGGGGAAGTGGGCTTTGGTTCTCCCTGGCTGCCTTCTAGAGCCCTGCCTTTTCTGCTCCCAGCTCTGTGGTTGTAGCGCTTGTGTTACAGTGGGCAGCACGAGCACACTTTGAGTTTGTGTTATCTGTGGTGCTGCCCACCTAACACTGCATTTCTGTTCTGTGTTCCTTCCCTTTGATCTCACAGATGTTGATTATGGTCTTCTGTTCACGGACTAATATATGCTGATGTTTGGTTGTGCAGAATCACAGAATGCTATGGGGCTGGAAGGGACCTCTGGAGACCATCCAGTCCCACCCCCTGCCAGAGCAGGGGCACCCAGAGCAGGTCCCACAGGAATGTGTCCAGGTGGGGTTGGAATATCTCCAGAGGCAGAGACTCCACCACTTATCTGGGCAGCCGCTGCCAGAGCTCTGCCACCCTCACAGGAAAGAAGTTCCTCCTCATGTTTAGATGGAACTTCTCATGCTCCAGTTTGTGCCTGTTCTCTCTTGTCCTGTCACTAGACACTACTGAAAAAAGACTGGCCCCATCCTCCTGACACTCACCCAAGTATTTCTAGATGTTGATCAGATCCCCCTCAATCTTCTCTCCAGACTAAAAAGACCCAAGTCCCTCAGCCTTTCCTTGTGAGACAGATGCTCCAAGCCCCTCATCATCTTCGTAGCCCCCTGCTGTACCCTCTGCAGCAGTCCCTTGTCCTTCCTGAACTGGGGAGCCCAGAACTGGATCCAGTGCTCCAGATGGGGCCTCCCCAGGGCAGAGCAGAGAAGGAGGATGACCTCCCTCCACCTGCTGGTCACACTCTTCCTGCTGCCCCCCAGGATGCCATTGGCCTTCTTGGTCACCAGGACCCATTGCTGGCTCATGGGCATCCTGTTGTCCACCAGGACTCCCAGGTCTTTTTCCTCAGAGCTGCTCTCCAGCAGGTCAGCCCCCACCTGTGCTGGTGCAGGGGGTTATTCCTCCCCAGATGCAGCACCTACACTTGCCCTTGTTGAATTTCATCAGGTTAGAAGACCCTGCCTTTACTGTTGCTCAGATTCCTTGTTTCTTGCCTTACTCTCTGCTGCACAAGCTGTGTGCAGCTTAGAGCACTCATGAGCAGTAGTGACTGCCCAGTATGAGCCCTGCCGGGGTAGGAGTCAGTCCTGGTATAAATGATGTGACAGTGGTAGCCTGCAGTGTGTGAGGTGACTTGCTGCTGCTGTCACACCCTTTGCCCAAGGATAAGGCATCCCTGCTACAGGGAGCAGGAGGCCTAATTTTCACCAGGCTCTGTGGCAGTTGGGTCAGATTTCTTGTCAATTAATGTATTTAACAGCTAGGTGTAGAAGTTACCTCCTCGAGCTGTCCTCGTGGTTGTGTCTGTGCATGGCTGGAATAGGAGGGGCCAGTCCTGTGGTACCCAGGGGAGATGCCACTTCACAGACCCTCACAGGAGTCTTGGGGCACAAGCTGCTGATGTTGCAGACTCCTGGGAATCCATGGATAGAGATGATGCAAGCACTCAGGGCCTGCAGTGACACACCTCTGTGAGAGCTCTGCTGCTCCCTCACAGAGCCCGCTCCTCTGAGCGTTCCCACAGTGAGATAACTGGCCCTGCATCTGTTTACCAAGCAGTATCCAAAATAACTTCTCACTGTTTTGTTTCCTCAGCTGTGCTGTGCCTCTTGGTTACAGCTAGAAAAACAGAAGAACTGAATCTGTTGCTGAAAGGGGATTGGACTTTTTTTCCTATCATTGCTTTAATGCAGGGTTGTTTTCACCGTCTCGGGACTTTGGCTGGTTGGTATGAAGCTTGTCTGCTGTCATCTCCTAGGCATCCTGTGTCTTCTGAATGTCTGGGACAATTGTAGCAACAGAGCAGCTTTACATCCCTGTCTGAGGGTTGGGTCCATCCTTGGGCTGATGATGGTGCAGCCCTGGTGAGTGGGGAATGGTCACTGGTGTAAGAAGGGCTGTTGGAGCCACTCTTCGCTTGCTGGGAGCAGGCCCCGAGGCTGCCCTGACCAAGGGCGCTGTGGGGCAGCACAGTCTGGGACAGCCACGCAGCATGGGAATGTTCCAACTTGGTGTTGTCCCACCTCTTCACTTGCCACAGGACCATTAATTTATCTTCAAAAGCCCTTAGGGTTGATTTTGGCCTTTGCGAGACTGTTAGAGAAAAACCTCCTTTATCCCCCTGCTGTCTGTAGTGACAGATAAAAGAATGTTGTTGTTTCTTTAGATATATTGAGGAAAATTAATCTCTGCAGTGTGTGCTCTAGGTCTGCGTTAACCCCAACAGTTTCAGCACTTCCTTTTTTCAGCCTCTTGACAGCGTTTCTGCCTGCTCTGCCATTCTCTTGCTGCCAGTGAGTTGGTAGTTTCTTCTGCCTGGTTCCCAGAAGCTGTGCAGAGGAGACCTCTGGTAGAGTCATCCTGTTCCACTGACTTTCATCAGTCCCTGGCTGAGACTTCAGAGCAGCTTTCTTTTCCTGAGGGATGGACCTCTGTGGTGTTTAGTTGCTTAGTAAGATTATGAAGCATCTTAAGTCAGTATCTAGTGTCTTGAATGTGGGCCATGTCAGGAGAGTTAAGGAACTTGACTGGGGTATCTCTTCCTCTGAATGTGTGGTTCATAATCTGAACGTTTTATTGAAGTTGCTTTCTAGGAAAAGTAAAAGGAGGGGTTAGATTGGTTTGTTTCCCAGTCTGGTATGACAGACATCAGGAGTGACCCCCAGCCGCTCCAGGGGTGATGGTGGCACCACTGCAGTGTGTGTGTTCTGAGTGTCCATGCTTGGTGCAGCTCTGCAGCTCAGGCTGAAGTGCCAAGGACAGAGCAGTCTCCCTCCCAGCTGTGTCCCTCTGCTGGAGGCAGTTCCCTCCTGTGTCCTGCTCTTCTCTTCCTCTAACTGATGGAGAGCCCTTCTGGCAAATGGAGTCCTGCTGCTCCATAACCTCTCCTTGATCCCAAGCTTGCTGTGCCTGGCAAATTGAATGCTGCTCTAGGTTTGTGTCTGAGCACAGTTCAGTTGGTTTTGTCTGGTGGTTCTGGTTTTGCAAGGCCAGTTAAGGTGAAAGCCCTTGCTGGAAGAACCCCCGAGTAGCTGACAGTGTGTGTGCTGGGGAGCCAGTGTCGCTTTATTCTCAGCCATCCCTTGGAGGCAAACACAGCAGAGGCTGAGTTGGTGACTGCCCTGGGAAGCACCGTGTGGAAGGATTGGCATGTCCTTTGGAAGGGTAAGCTGCTGTTACTATGAATTTCATCCTACAGCCGGTTTTGGTGTTGGACAACTGGCATGACAAGGAGTGGCTTCATGAATGCAGTTATTCTTGCTGAGCCCAGAATTGTTCCCTGGCCAAGTGGAGAAATAACTCTAGCCTTGGGTGACCTTCAAAGTGTCTGGCTTGGCCAGGATTTGCAGAGAAACATAGAGATGGGCTTTTTCACAAAGAACTGGTGGAAACATGGTCACCTTGGAGAGTGTGTGTGTGGGAGTGAGGTCAGGCCCCTCCGAACACTGCTGGGGATCAGCTCCTTATGCTCAGCAACTATTTGGAAAAAGTCCAAGCTGGTTCTCTCCGAAACCATTTTGTCCTTGGTTGTGTGAGGTTGGGAGGGGCTGTTCATTCAGCTTTTTTGCTCTATCCTGTCCTTGCAGGAGGAACTTCATGGCCTATGTGCTTTCCAGTAGTCTTCTCTGTTGTTAAGAGCTGCCAGAACACTTGGGCTTTGGGCAGGGAGTGGAGGGAAGAGATAGGCAGGGACATAGTTAAGAACAGTCCTGCTTGCTGAACCTCTGTGCTCGCTGAAGTACTGGTAGCACAGCTGTTTAGGAGGATTGGGACTCTGAAGACCTCAAGCATAAAATGCTCTGTCACTTCCTTTCCAGAACACCAGACTCAGAAAGCTCCTGGGCTGAGAACTGGGGCCATTCCCACTGGATCTGTTTTGGTAGTTTTGGTATTTCAATGGTGTTTTCTGTCAAAGATTCCAGCAGACCTTGCATGTTTTTCCATGGCACGACTTCAGGTACTGCTCAGATTACTCCATAATTGACAGAAGACTTCTGTGCATATTTGGAGCAGGAGCTTTGTTGCTGCCCACTGGGAGCGCAGGTGGCCGGGAGCCCTCTGAGGGGCTGGAGGGAAAGGGAATATTTTGTCACACAAACTGTTCATAGAAAATGGAAACACTGCTATGTATGAAAACGCTTGGTCCATGAAAATAGAATCATAGAATAGTTAAAGTTGGAAGGGACCTTAAATATCATCTGGTTCCAACCCCTCTACCATGGGCAGGGACACCTCCCACCACACCAGGTTGCTCTAAGCCCCATCCAGCCTGGCCTTGAACCCCTCCAGGGATGGGGCAGCCACAGCTTCTCTGGGCAACCTGTTCCAGTGCCTCACCACCCTCACATCAAAGAAGTTCTTCCTAATATCCAATCTAAATCTCCCCTCTTCCAGTTTAAAACCGTTCCCCCTTGTCCTATCTCTCCACTCCCTGACAAAGAGCCTCTCCAGCTCTCCTGGAGCTCCCTTCAGATCCTGGAAGGCTGCTCGAAGGTCTTCCTGGAGCATCCCTCTCAATCTTCCCTCTTTCAGTGTCAGACCCTTCCCCCTCCTCCTATGGCTTCCCTCCCTGATCCAGAGTCCCTCCCCAGCTTTCCTGGAGCCCCTTTGGGGACTGCAAGGGGCTCTAAGGTCTCCCCAGGGCCTTCTCTTCTCCAGGCTGAACAGCCTCACCTCTCAGCCTGTTGAGAGTAAGTAGTGGTAAGGTGTAAATACACCTTACTCTACCTCCCTTTCATATGTAGCTGGAGGGAAAGCTAGACAGGGGAAGGCAGCATCGTGAACAGGCTTCTTCTGAGGTTGTTCTGCACTGTTAAACAAGCCCTGGATGGAAATCTTGCTTGTGACATGTATTTACTGCTCTTTGGCTAAAGACTAGCTGGGGTGGTGTCTTTCAGCAGCCTCTCCTGGAGGCCCATCTAGCTCTGGGAGATGAAGTGAACACTTTTTCAGGAAGGTCGGGTAGCTGTGCTTCAGCAAGGAATGAATTCTTCTGAACACACCTCTTGTAAACTGTCTCTTGTTGGAATAACTTCAAAACAGACTGAAGATCATTCTCATCCTCTTCCTCCAGCCACTCTGAACCAGTGGTGGTGATCTCCTTCCCATCCTGTCAAGACTAACTTCTTCCATGTAGTGTCCTGCAATAAACGAGGAACAGCGAAAGTACCACTGCTGAAAGCTCTGCTTCATCTGCTTGGTATTGAGTGTTCACAGGTAGAGTCCTGGGAGGAAGCTTCTCAGAATATCCTGCAGAACAGCCCTAGGATTTCTGAGTTTGATTTGGATGGTGTTTATTTTCTAGCTGGAGCTATGCAACTGGGAAGCTGAGAGGAGCTAGAGGGAGAGATCAGTCATTTGGATACAGGAATAAATATAGGCAAGGTGGGAAATGAAGCCAAGAAGTCTTCTGATACATTGCTTTCAGGGTAGGAAAATACAGTAGTCTGTTCTGCAGCTGAGCAGGTTCCTGAAAGCAGCAGGGGATGCTCCAGTGACATTTAATACTTGTGCTGGAGACTGGGTTTTACTGTAACCCTCCTTGGAAGTCCAGGGGGTCATCATGTCAAATCCCAAACTCACAACAGCAGGATAGAGAGGAGCAGGGCCTGAGAGGGCCATGGCAGAGGAAATGGCAGGAGAACAGTGTAACTAAGACTGTGCCTTTAGTTTTGTTGCCTGGAAACTGAATCTATTAAGTGGATGTAGTCAGGCTCCTCGCTGGCCTGTCCCTTTTCTAGTTAATAGTCTTAGATCTTCAAAGTGCCTTTATGGCAGGTTCTGCAGACTGGAGGAGGTGATGAGCATGGGTGTGGGCCAACAGGTACTGCACAAATCCAGACCTTCTGCTGCTGTGCCTGAGAAGTGGTGGTCTGGGCTTTCAACGTGAGAGATTACAGGGACTCTTCAGGCCTGGGAACCAGGAGCTCTTGAGTTTTGGAGCCTCTAGTAAAAAACAAACTAAAGATTGTTGGTGGCTTGAAGCTATTTAGGTCACAGATATTAGAGCTTCTGATGTGCTAAGAGAAGGCACAATTCACGCTTGGGACTTATTCTGCTCCCGTTTCAGAGCTGGAGCCTGCACAGGGGCTCCTTTGTCAAATGGTTTGCTCCATTCCTGAAATGAAGTATTCCAGAAAGTGCTGGGGTTACTCTGGCTTTATTCCTTCCTTTGGGAGGATGGGAGAAGGGACCATTGTTCTGGAAGCGCTTGTGATATTTAAAATTATTAAGAAATCAAAGCTGGGGCCTCTTGGCCTCTGGGAGAACAGTGTGAGCAGTGTCACGGGGGGGGGCGTTTGCTGTTTCTCCATGTACCCCTTTGTGCTGAGCCAGGGAGAAAGAAGAAAGTCAGCTCAGCTTTGCTGTGTACACAGGGGTTAGTTCGTGTGCAAGCGTTCAGAAATCCAAGCAGTGATAACAGCTGTGCTTTCCACAGCTTTCTAGTATCCCATCCAAATGGATTAGAAGGTTGGAATATTTGCTTAATGGTCTGCTCTGGCTCTAAGGATTTACCTGCCTCTTCGGATCAGGCGATGTTGCCTCTGCTGGTTGGTGTAACAGCAAACCACTGGCAAATTTAATGCTAATGAAGTGGGAGCAACCTGCTACAGCCTTTTCTGTACTTCTTCATGTGATGGGGTTTTTTTTTCAGTTGTATAACTAATGCCATGTTAAATTGTGGATTGAAATATGGAATAGCTTTCTCTAGCATGCAAAGCTTGTCCTGTGCCTCAGTGAACGGAAGTTTCCCAGCAATTTTCACTTTGATTCTCCAGGATTAGCATAATGTTGCCACATCTTGGTTGTACATATTTAAGGGAGGAAATAGCTTCAATTGAATCCAACTATTAAACCCTCTTGATGATTGTAGCTTTGAAGATGTAAATCTTGGGTGCCTGGCTGCCTGACAGCAAATGTCCCAGTGGGAAGAGAGCCTTAACTAAAGGGTTTGGGTTTTTTTACGGGCCAGGTGAGCGCAGGGAGGTGTGTGTTCAGCCTGATGCTGTCTCCATCTTCCTTGTGCAGAGGCTGCATTGCATTGTCGTCTCCTCCTCTGCTGACACATGTGCTTTCTCTGGCCCTGTGGCTACAGGGTGGGGTTTGTTTTTTAGCTTATGAAGAATTTCTAGTCATCTGGGTGTGGGGAGGGTTTTTCATAATGTGTTCTGGCAAAACCACCTCTGCTGCTCCTGGTGGTGTTGCTGAATGCTCCCCCTTGCCTAAAACAGCTGGAGTCTCATCCTGTGAGTGAGAACAGCAAATGCCAGCAATTCCCTGTCTGGGTGGGGTAAAACTCGGGATATGGTACCCAAAAACTGTGATGAAAATTTTGATGCTGAATAAAGGGGAGATTAATTCTTCTTGCCTTGAGGTTTTTCAGTAACAGTGGTGGCGATAGATCTTTTAGGTAGGCTAGAGAATTGCTGTCTGCTTCTTGGGGATGCAGCGTTTCCCTGGGAGCCCCATCTATACCGGGGGGAGCTGGGCTGTTGCTGACACCGGTGCAGCCCTGTTCCTGTTATCACTGTCTACGTTGACAAGTTGCTGGCTGCCATCAGCGTTTTCAGCACCCTCTTGGCCAGCTCTTCTGTGTTTAAATGGTACGCTTAAAATAATGGAAACCCATCCACACTGCTTGCCTGACAGTCTCTTACTGGGACCATGCCAGCATTGGCTTGGCAGCTCCTGCAAAATCTTCCTGCCCAAGCACCACTGGCCAAACTGGTGTTGGTGGCCTTGGCTGCCCAAAATCTTCAGGTGCGATTCTGCTGTTGTAGAGCAAGAGAGTCCCAGACAAGAAGAGAGATTAGTTACTGGTGGGCTCAGGGGTGGTCGCTGAGGCAAAAGGGAGGTATGTGGGGAAGCAGTGCAGAGTAGCTGCTGTCTGGACTGGTCTGGGTGGAAGAATTCTCCCTTCTGAGAGCAAGCATATGGGTTGTGCCACTTGCTTTGTGCTTGAGATGCAGCTTGTTGCCTCTACATTGGTATTTTGTAAGGTATCTCATTTGACATGTGAACAAATGCTTGGAAATTACTTGATTTTTGTGCTGTAGTGGTCAACAAATCCTAAAATAGCAACTTTGAGTTGTTGAGCTTTGACATGGACAAGAACAGACTGGGTTTACCAAGTGGTGCTGCGGGGCTTCTAGCAATGTGTTCTGTAACTGGGTGTGACTTTGAGGAGGTGTGTTAAGATTCCCAGGACTTCTACTGTGGCAGAGAAGTGAATTAAAAGCATCTGCATATGCTGTCCTGTGAGTGATGGGGCATTGCATAAAGTGAAGCGATGGCAAATGGAAAAGGACTGTTTCGTGCAGGTCATAATTAGCTGGTGGAACTCACTTCTGCAGGATATTCTAGAAACTGCTAGCTTGGAGAAAAACTAATCAGACCTGCCTAATTAAACTAGCTTTCCTAAATGCTCTGAAGATTAATGCTAATACTCTCAGTGCGCTTAAAAATGGCTATAATAGTGCATAAATGGAGGGTTGTCTGTCACTTGGTGCCTTCTCTAAATGCCTAACCCTGGTCTGTGCAGCTCTGTGGGGCAGCAGGAGGGTAACACCCCCCCCAGTGGGGAAGAGGAAAGGGGAAACAGCCTCCTGTGACCTAGCAGCACTGACTAATTCAGGTCTGGTTCACATTTGCACCCTAAATTCATGTGTGTATTGGCAAAAAGTCCTAAGCAAAGCCTTCAGGAAGAGTGGCATTAATCATGGAGACTGGTTGCTGTTGTGTGACAGTAATGCTGCAGCAGCCAGTTCAGACCAGTGCTCCCTCCGCTGCCTCTCTGTGTCCATGGTCTTGGATGTCCTGCTCAGGCCTTGCTCTTCACCAAGCCTTCTTCATCCAGACACTTGGAGCTGCAGAGCCAAAACTGGCCTGGACAAAAAGCTTCAATGTGCAGCCAGCAGTAACAGCCTCCCCAGCCACTTGGTGAAGGAATTGTTGTTTTGAGACCAGCACAGTGTGTATTTGGAAGCAGGGAGGAATATGTAATATATAATACACAGCCTGCAATAAGTGTTCTACCTGAAAAATACTGTGTGGAATGCAGATCTGCAGCTGTCTTCAGTTGCTTGCTTGCTTTCTCTCCTGTTGTGCCACATCAGTCTGGTCTCTCCTGGCTGATGGTGTTAGGTTTTCTCCAAGTGCTGCCTGCTTGTGCTGCTGCTCTGGTGACCAGTTACGTGGTCAAAGTCCGGTAGATGATCCTGTGCTAGGGCAGCTGCTGCTGGGAGAGCTTTATTTGTTGTAATGGGGGAAACTGCTGCAGGCATGGCACTCTGGATGGGGAGGATGAGGTGGATGATGCTTCAGTGCATCAGTGTTAGCAGAAAGGGCTGTTTCTCTCTTGTGCCTCTTTCAGTGCCGCTTATCTTGCTGTCTGAGGAATGGTAGAATGGTTAGAGTTGGAAGGGACCTTAAAGATCGAGCTGGAATGTGGAGGAGCTTCTGGCAGGTATGTGGTCACTGAGCAGTGGTCCATACACTACTGAAGCGGTCCTCGTACCTCCTGGAGGCCTGTGAGCAGTGCTGTGCTGAGCTGCAGACCAGCTCTGCCATGCCCTGGCTGTGCTCTGCCAGCTGGGTGTGCTCCAGTCTGACCAGTCTTGCTTTCTCTTACCCGATGTGAGTGAGATCTGGCATTGGCTGCAGAGAAGTCCCTGTGGCCTGTCCCAGTGGCAGGGGCTGCTGGAAATGTCTGCTGTCTAGAAACCCTCTGACTCCGTGGCACAGATGACTCAGAGGTCAAGCCCCTTCTGATGACCCTCTGGAGAAGACTAGCTGCCGTGTGGTCCAGACAGGTAGGCAGGGCATCAGCAGGGCTTCCCTGCCTTCTCCAGGGGCAGAAGGACCTCAGGCTCCCTTGGCTGGCCCTGCACCTGGGCACCCTTGCTCTGCTGCAGTCGAGGACTTGCTTCCTACCCTGGTGACCATGGTGGCTCATGCCTGGCCTAGAGCTGTGGGGGCTGTCAGTACAGCCAGGGGTAAACAGGGTGATGCAGGAGCCCTGCCGGGTCTGCTGTCACCCTGATATGGGGGCTCCTTGGCACTGCTGGTGCCCTGACTTGGGTGTGCTCCCCCTGCTATTTCTGCATCCCCTGGGTAAAGGCAAACAGGAAGAAATGGTGTATCTGAGTGTGGCTGTGAAGCCGAGTATCTATTCTACCTCCCACCAGGACAGCAAGATGGACTGCATCACCAAGAGCTTCCAACACTTGTAAACACCTGCCATGGGACTGGGATTATGCTGGTGCTCCTGGTCACCCCTGCTGCCTGCTCTGCTTGCTGTTGTGTGCCCAGGGATGGGCAATGGTTGTGCCTGGTCCTGGGGAGGAGGCATCTCTGTCTGCATGCCTACCTTTGAAGGCTTGTGGGTGTGGACTTGGGCTGGTTTAGTGGCTCTGCAGCACTGGTTGTGCTGGTGTAGCCATATCCAAGCACAAGCTGGCATCACTGGTGCTGGTGGCCCGTGTGCTGCTGGCCCGGAGGGTGCAGGGGCATGCTGGGGGCTCTGCTGCTGTTACGACTGAATTCCTGGAGCAGGAGCCTGGTCTGGGTGAAGACCCACAGGAGTGTGTGTGGATAGTAGAGACCCCAGGGTTCTGTCAGTTTGGGTTCCCTTTAGCTGTGCTGCTTCACATCTCTTGGTGTATTAAGCTCATTAAGCATTAGCCCTCATTAGTGAGGGTGGTGAGGGGACAAGCGCAAGCTGACTGCCAGTGCAGAACAAAGGCGTGCTGAACTGACAGACCGTTCCCTTCACTTCATCCCCTTTGTGGAAAAACATGTGTGCCACCATGCAGTGGGGTAGCAGGTGAGGTAATGGTCCCCATCCCCAGGGACCGGGCACCCCTGCTTCTCCTGGGACCCTGCTCACAGCTCTTCCCAGTGACTTCTTGAGGCAGGACGGCTGGTTTGGGGATCTTCGTCCTTTTTAATGATTAACATCTCAGGCAGGGAGAGGAGGGAGATGCTGCCCTAAGCTGCTGCCCTGGACTGGAGACCTGCCCCAGCCCCACAGGATGGACAGACAGCCCATCTGCAGAGCAGGGTGGGGATGCCTATTGCTGCTCCAGCTTGCTTTAAAAATTGTGCTGGAAATCACTTTGGGGAGGGTGGGGAGAAATTGCAATGTCTCTTCTAATATGAATGGAAGCCCCAGCGGCTGCAGATGGGTTTGGGAGTGTCTGTGCCTTCTGTTCCTTGCAGCATCTGCTGGGTCCAGGCTGTAAAGGGGCTCTGCCGCAGTGGCCAGTGCCAAGTGGGGGAGGTGACCGGTTCAGTCAGAAGGCCAGCACTGCGAGATACTGTATTTTTAAACCCTAGCATTCTTGGATGGTATCATCTGGTGCTTGGTGCCTCTTTTAAATTTGTGACCTTCTGCAAGTGGCTTTTAAAAAAAAAAAAAAAGGCAAGCTGCCTTGCCTTCCCGGAGCCATCGTTTTGAATGTGTAAGGGCTGATTTTAATTTCTCTGTTCAAATTCCCAGAGCGTTTCCAAGAACCTCAAACTTCTTGTACATTGGAAAACCTGAAGTCCTGAATGTAAAGAGCTCACAACCCTCTTAGCCTTTCCTTCACTAGTGGAGTGTTTCTGCTCCCCCCCAAAGGGATGAGGTCTCTAACGAGAAGTGGCAGCTCAGTCTTGTGCAGTGGGACAGGTGGAGTCCAGCCACCTGGTGCCCTCTCTGCTCCACCCAGTGCAACCAGTCAATGCTGTTAACTGGTGCCACGATTCTCCCTAAAGGCACTTTGGTCATGGGTGACCGGAGAACCCAAATGGCTGTACAGAGCATTTTGTGGTGTGTTTCTGAATGAAAGCTGTACTGTTAGTCTGAAAACACACAGTGATACTTGAGGAGAGCCCTTTGTGTGGGAGGGGTGGGCTCTTTGACCATAATGTTTGAGAGGTGCTCCCTTAAGTTTGAGGTTCTTTTCCTGAAGATATGTCCAGGGTGGGGTTTTTTGGGTTTGTTTGGTTGGTTTTTTTTCAATAATATGCAGGAACTTACTGTACTTGGCTGTGGTCAAGTAAGTGCAGGGCAGTCCCTTATTCTTAATAACACGTGGCAGATGAATAGCTAGGTGATAAATAATGTCCTGCCAACGTAGCCTTGGAGATGCCCAGGGTGGGCACTGAACCTGAACAGCTCTGTGCTTGCTGGACCAGCACGTGTAGCTGGGAAACCAAGGCCTGTTTGCGCAGGTCTTTGTTCAGTGCAGTTGCTCTGGTGGACGTGGACACACTTGCTGCTCAGTGGTGAGGACCAGGCAGCTCTGTCACCTTCTCTGGCTGGAATATGGTGGGGTTTTAGTGAAGCAGGTGTTTACCTTAAAGCTAAGAAGTTATTTCTTCTCTTCTTTTGGCAGCAAAACACCAGGTGGCTGAAATGTAGTCTACAAACCTGGTACCAGCTGTAGTCTGGGTCAGGCATGTATGTGGGTTGGATGGTGGGTGCTCCCAGAGGAAGCTGCTGTTCCCACAGTGGTACTCATGGGCCTCTCCCCTCTCTGCTTGTCTCATGGGTGAGTCGATGCTGTTCACTGTGAGTGGAAATAGCTACTTTCTGTAGCTGTTTGGGTCAGGAGAAGTGATGGGTACAGCTCAGAGGTCTGGTCATCTTCCGGAGCTGCTGGGAGGAAGAGCTGCAGCTCGGTGGGGTTTCAGGATATGACCCCAGGCTGCTTCAGTGGGAGAGATGGACCTGCTGCCCCTCACCTCTCCTTGGTCTCTGCTGCAGACTCTCCTTCCTCAGCGTGACCTCTCTAGTGTGCTCCCTATTTCTGTGCTGCTCTTGCTTCTGCTGGGAGTCCAGGGGGCTGGCATGAGGGGGTGCCCCATTGCCCAAGGAAAGAGCTCAGAGCAGAGAGCCCAAGGCCTTGGTGTCCATCGTGGAAACAAGTATGTGTCTCTGGCTGGTTGTATGGTGGGAGAAGCAGCAGCCCCCTAGCTGTGGTGTGGTAGTGGACCCTTGTCCCAGCTGTCACTTCAGCTGTGCCCAAGCAGGCTGCAGGGCTTGGCTGCTGTACCTACTGGGCCATGCCAGGGCCAAGAGATGAGGACGAGTAGTGCAGTAACAAGAGAAATGCAAGCTTTAATTTCTCTGCCAACCTTCTCCAGAGCTGCTGGAGGTGGTCTAGATGGCCTGAGTACTGCAGAGGTGGTGGTGCTTGCCCCTAGTGCTGCTCCTGGGAGGAGCATCCAGAGCTTGCTCGGTCCTCTGACAGCCTGGCTTGTGTCTCAGCTCCAGGATTAAAAGTAAACAGCAGGTACCAAAAGCAAAGCTGAAGGCTTTGAGGAGCTGGTGAGGTGTATGTTACGCTTGATTATCTGGGAGCTTCAGAAGGGCTTTGCGTGGTTCGTTGCTCTGTAGGTCTCTGGGCATCTTCGGCACCTGTGGAGGTGCTGCACAAGCTTGGACTGGGAGGCGGGAGACCTGCTTGCTGCAGGATCCCACTGCTGCTGGGGGTGAGACGCAGTGTGGTGGGGTGAGGATTGTCTGCAGCCGGTCCCCAACTCCTTGGCTTAGCCGTGGTTGGCAGCTTATTCCCCTGTCGGGCGCCTGTTTTCCTCTGTGTAGTATCGGGGTGACATTTTTCTTTTTACGAAGATCAGCACTACTAAGATTTATGAAGGGAGAACACCGAGGGGGTGGGTATTTATAGCATTTCCATAAACAGTCTCTAAACGAATGCAGTCACTTAACTTTGCTGTCCAGGAGTGTGCTTTTGTTTAACCAGTGTAAGACAGTTTAAAATTTCTCTGGTACCCTAAAGAGAGTAATTCTCTCAGAGCGAGAAATGGTTGTCACATGAATCCCATCTTGTCTAGATGGAAATATTTTCCTGTTGATTAATGAAAGGTGGGTACGCGTCTCATCTGCACCTCCAACCAACGCAGGTATCCTGACCTTCAGTCTGCAGAATATTGAAACAGCTTCTGTACAGGCCAAATACTGCTTGGGGGAGGCCTGTGTGCTGTGGCCAGGGCTGCAAATCCTGTTTCCACAGAAGAAAAAAAAAAGTCTGAAGTGATTGCTGTGAACCATGAAATCAGTAAAGATCTGTATTGTCTTCGGTAGCAATTGTAACTGGAAATTGTTTTTACTTGAATTCTCTACAAATAAAACATCCTGCCATTCATTATCGTTTCAACCTTGAAGTGTTCTGCGAGCTGATGGAAATCGGAGGTCAGGCCACTTGGAATGTGGCTGTTCCAGTTTCCTTTGCCACTGAAAACTGCCTCTAAACCCGTCTCCTTCCATCTGTGAGACCCTGTGGCAAACACCAGTCGAAAGAGGTGCCACCAGCATCTCTGCAGGGAGAATGCAGCTGGTGGCGGGTCTCGTTTGCTGCAAGATTATTGGGCTGGTTCATTTGAAAGACAAATGAGCTAGTCTTGTAGCAGGAGAGATTATTTCAGAGTGTGTTGCTTTGTGCATAGAGAAATTAGGTCATTTTTTCAGCTCTTCCCATGGAGAAAGGGGGGTTGTGAGGAGCAGCCTGAGCCTGGCTGATGTGTTTGAGGGCAGCCCAACCTGCCCCCACATCCCACTGGAGCTCAGGGCCCTGGAGATAATCCAACAAAAATGGGGATGGCTTGAATGAGGCCCTTGAAGTCACTGGAATGATAAGAAATGCCAGGCTGTATGGAATTGGCAATAGACACAAAATAACTGGGCACTTCATGCTAGAGGTGAGCTTTGAGGGCAATTAATGGTATTTAAATCTAAACACAAATACCTTGGCTGAGATCTTGGTGGGGCTGCCAGGTACTAAGCAGGTAAGCACAGCCTGGGAGTGTTTGAACAGGGCCCTCTTAAGGCAGGGCTGGATTTAATATTCTTTTATGACTCCTATGTTTAGTCTTTCAAGAACCAAACACTGGGTTCTCTGGAAGGAGAGGATCCTGGGGGTGCCTGGCTGGTTTTGGGGCTGGCAGGGCTCTTCAGGCTCTGCGAGCAGCTCTTCTGCCTGGGGCCACCTTGGTGGGGATTGCCCAAGCCCCTGAGAGCAACAGGTAATGGCATGGACAAGATGCTAATTTGGAAACATGCTGCTTTCTAAAAATAATTCTGCAAGGAAAGGCTATAAACAGAAAGCCCTCCCCCCAGAAAATCAATCATCCCCAGCACAGTTGAGAATTCTAACAGCTTGCTGAAATAAGCCTTTGAAGATCCTATGAGCAGGAAGGGTCTAGTGCTGCAAAGCTGGAAGCTTAAGTAGAACTTCTACATTTTCCTGCTCTTCCGCACGGTTTTGGAGTGTGGTTGGTGCAGGATCATCTCTCCTATAGAAATTTTGGGATGCTTGGTACCTTGTCTCTTCCAGCATTTCTTCCATCTGTGGGAACTTAGTTGAGGGTTGTATTGAGGCAGAAGGGCAGGCAGTTCTTCTGCTTTTGAAACCTGTTTTAGGTAAGGTGTGGTTTCTGCGCCTGCTGCAGCATCAAAAGTCCCTCTTTCATGGTTGTAGAAAGCTTCAGTGGGGTTAATTTGTAATTGCACTAATCAAAGTATCTGTAGCTCTTTGAGGCTTCTGATCTTTTTGTGTTTCTTTCCTTTGCAGTGATCCTTAGAGCCATAAACTTGTTTTTATTGCTCCCGTAGCCAGCCCTTTGGCCACAGGTCTGTTCACAACAGCATTTGTTTTGTTAGGAGTGTGTGATGTCCCTCTAGGAGAATCTGTGATGCTCTTCAGCTGTGCTTAGTGGCAGGAAGGAGTCCCCAGGAACGAGACGGGGGATGCAGTGTCCCCCTGTGAACACAGCAGAACAAGCCATGTTTGTACTGTCTGCTGGTAGATGGAAGGATGAATTTGAATTCAGATTATTGACCCTGATCAGCACTGACTTTCCCCAGGAAACTGCTTCCTTTCTGTGCTGATGTGCTGCCCTCCCCGTGCTCTGCCTGGCCAGCCGTATTCGATATCAGATGGCGATTGATTTACTTTCCCCCATGATGTTCCAACCCTGTGGGTATAAACAGCAGCTGGGAAACCAGAGCTGAGATGCTGGAAACCACCCCAGAAACCACCTCCTGCTGGCTTGGATCCCAGCAGGATGGTGTTGCTGTAACTGCTGGGTCAGGGGACACCCCACTGATGGAGTGGCTGACACAGCAGAAGGCTGTGCAGCCACATGGCAGGACCTGGACAAGTCGGAGGGCTGAGTGGAGAGAAACCCGATGAAATTCAACCAGAGCAAGTGTAGGTGCTGCACCTGGGGAGGAATAACCCCCTGCACCAGGACAGGTTGGGGCTGACCTGCTGGAGAGCAGCTCTGAGGAAAAAGACCTGGGAGTCCTGGTGGACAACAGGATGCCCTTGTGGGCAAGTGGCCCTTGTGGCCAAGGAGGCCAATGTCTGCTGTAGGCTCCTTTGTTCCCCGGTAGTGGTACCAGCAGGTTCCTGGTGTCCAGGCAGGACACCCACCACCAGGAGCCCTGGGGACCAGCTCTCTGCTTCACCTTTCAGACTAAGGAAGTTGCTGCCAAGGACTGGGACACATTATGGGGTGCAGGGGAAAGCAGTTGGGGATTACACAAGACTTAGGGGGATATTTAGGGTAGGAAGCAGCAGTGGGACAAGAAAGGGGTTTTGGTGATTTGGGGAGGAGCAAGAGTGTGGGGGAGGTACAGGAGCAACTGGATAAAAGGGGTCAGTTGGGTGTAGGTGGGTGGTTGCTCAGTGGGATTCTCTGCCCTGCCCAGGGCAGTATGTCCTCTCCAGACAGCAGCCGGACTATAGGACTTTGGCCTTGGGGAACTGGGCAGACTGAGCACAGCTTCTGCAGGATCCGCTTTTGTCACCAATGGACTTCAGTCCTGTCAAGCCAGAGACAGGAGCAGGATGATGCCATTGCTGCTGACCCTGTTCATGTGGGTGCCCTTCTGTGAGCTGTGTGGTCAACCACGTGTGTAGATGTCCCTGTAGTGGATATGGGTGCACTGGGTGCCTGTGCTGCTGGCTGGACCTAGGGACATGGAGCCTCATCTCTCTTGAGCTGTTCCACCCAGATGATGTATTTTTCCCCAGTATCTGGCAGATTGTTTGTTTGGGTTTAAGGTACTTCACAAATGTTAATTCCTACCATCAGCATCTAACAAACTTTATGGCTTCTTTCCATTTCTATAGGAAAAAACACCACCCTCATCCAGACACTGAAACTTGCCAACTGATGGGACAAAGAGCTGAGACACTTGGCTGTACTAGGACACTAAAACATAGGGTTTAGCCAAAGAAAAATTCCCCAGCATTGAGGCTGATACCTGCCAAACCCTGTAGCATTCTTGGGAGGCTTTTCTGTACCTCTTCTCCATTTCCAGCCTTTCATATATCATGGTGCTCCTTTTGACTTCCTTTGCAAGCTAGCTCTGGCTCTGCCTTTGCTTCCCCCAACGCTTTTGTTTGGGTTTCCTGGTGTGAGCTGCTGGCTGTAGGCTGTTTCTGCACTCCTGCCTCCAGCTTCTGCTTGGAGGCTCCTCTTGGATGTTGTGACTGACCTGCTTTTTCTTTTTCTTTCACTGTGTGTCTCTCTCCCTCTCCAATCTGTCTCTTGCATTCTCCCTTCTCCCCACCTCCGTTACTGCAGGTTCATCATGCCTAGTGGCGTATAAAAAGACTCCACCTCCTGTCCCACCTCGGACCACATCAAAGCCGTTCATCTCTGTCACTGTGCAGAGCAGCACTGAATCGGCGCAGGACACCTACCTGGACAGCCAGGACCACAAGAGTGAGGTGACCAGCCAGTCGGGACTCAGCAATTCTTCGGACAGCTTGGATAGCACCAGGACACCCAGCGTGACGAGAGGGAGTGTCGTGACTCCAGCAAGAGAGACTCCAGAGTTACCCCAGAAAAATGCAACTTTGAAAAGCGACAAAGGGACTCTGACTAGTGAAGAGCCTAAAGTGGAGAACGTCCCCAAAAGAAAGCTGTCATCTATAGGAATACAAGTACGAAATAGTTTGTTCTCCTTTGTCCTAAGGAGTGTCCTTGCCCCATCCATTTAGCGTGTGTGCGTTGTATGTGACCAGGTGAACTCCCCTAGAACAGTGAGAGAAACTTACCTGCCTTCTCACACTGCCTCTGCTTCCTGGGGTGAAATTCAGCAGAACCTTCCCCTGACAGACCAGAAGGGGCTACGTTCTTTTAGTACAGAATTCAAATGTTACATTAAGCAGTGAGACCGTGTTAAATGGGTGAGGTGGGTCACTGCCCCTGCTCCTCTAAACCCATCACGGTTTTAGAGACAACACTCCTGAGAGGTAGGAGACCTGGCAGTATGGGCTGTGAGATGGTCCCAGAGCTGTAGGCGGGAGGGAGCAATTCCTTCCTGTCTCCTGCTCCCAGCAGGTCGCTGCTGCTTTTGCTGCAAGCATTTCACTCTGTGAAAATAGATGGAAATGAGCTGTTGACTAGTTAGTCAAATGAGAACCCACTGAGTAGTGTAAATCCATGCTTTATTCATCTGCATCGGTGCACTCTCTTTGTGGACAGATTACACGATTGCAGCTGGCTGACTATGGGAGCACTTCTGCCCCAAAGTGCTGGTTCAGCACCATGGGCTCTTACCTGCAGTCAGGACCCCGAGCGCTTGGGCAAGCCCAAATGCAGGGGCTGGGCTCTGAGCCACCACATGTGTGCACTCAGGAGGTTTTGGCTTTACAGTAAGACTGGCTGGCCTGCTCAGTAATGAGATAGTGAAGGCTTTTCTGCAGGACTTGGGGGGCAAAACTCATGCTGGAAGGGCAGCAGGGAGAGAGAATTCCTGATGGAGAGGCTGCCTGCCTTCCACTCCTCATCCTTGTTTTCAGCTGGTTCCCAAGTCACCTGCCCCATGTCCTGGATTTCCTTCCTAAAACCTTTTAACCCTCTTACCCAGAGCTTTGGAGGGTGTCAGGCCCTGGGAGAGAGGAAGCTGGGCTTTGGTGTCAGCCTTAATCAGGTTGCTGCCCTCTCTCCAATCTCTTGGCGTTTGCCCATGTGGGATGCCACACATGCAGCTGCTCCTTCGTGGGGACGCGGCCTATCCTCAGTGTGCCCCAGCCATGTGAACAGCGGTGTGTGGCAGAGCTGGCAGGGTACAGTCATGATGTTCATGTAGAGGCAGCCCTGAGCCTTGTTCCTCTCCTGAGAGCCCCCTGCGTCGGTGCGTGGTGTCGGGTGCGTGTGTGTGTGTGCGTGCAGTGCTCCTGGTCTACTAATGTGAATTCCAGCAGCAAGTTCTTGTGTCTGTTTTTTGTCTGTATTTTTTTCGTTCAATAAGGTTGACTGCCTTCAGCCAGTGGCAAAAGAGGAGCCTCCTCCGCCAGCCACCAAATTCCAGTCCATCGGGGTACAGGTAGAGGACGAGTGGCGGTAAGTGACAGACGCAAAGCTTGTGTAGTTTCCTTTCTTTTAAATTGCACTTCCCTCCCCAACACTTTTGCTTAGACTGTCTCCCCTTCTTTGTTCCGATACAAGTGGTGGTGAATGGGGACCCACAGAGAGCTCTTCCTCCACAGCACACACCCACCGCGAAAAGCACTTGTTCTGTAAACAAAACAAATCCATGGGCGTTTGAAATTTAAAAAAAAAATTAAGTCCCAGCTGTAATTCTAGATGTGCGTCAGCCTTCTCGTCTGAACGGCCTGTTGCAGTAAGGAGACAACCTTATAATCGTGTCTGTCTGCCTGTGGTGTGTGTCTGTGTGTGAGGAGGGGCAGGGGCAGGCTCAGCCCTGGGTGCAATAAATGCGTCTTGCTGTCCCAACTGGGCCCGGTTCTGCTCTTTTGATTTGTACTTTTGGTCTCTCTAGAAACAGCCACTCTCGCAGCATGTCCTCCAAACAGGACACAGACTCTGACACACAGGAACCTAATAACTCGAGCAGTAAATCATCTGAGAGAAGCCTCGCTGAGTGCCCCCAACACAACAACTCTGTTGGTGTCGATGCCACCACCAGGCAACCAGCCAAGCCCTCACAGATTAAGAGAAACCTCTCCTATGGAGAAAACAATGACCCAGCCCTGGAGCCTTCCTCTCTCCCTCCTCCTGACCCTTGGCTTGAGACATCCTCCACCTCGCCAGCAGAACCCACACAACCAGGAGCGTGCCGGCGGGACGGGTACTGGTTTCTGAAGCTGCTGCAGGCAGAAACAGAGCGGTTAGAAGGCTGGTGCCGCCAGATGGACCAGGAGACCAAAGAGAACAATCTCTCTGAAGAAGGTAGGTATCGCCAGCCTCTGGAAATGAGACTGGAGAGCCTCGCAGCTCCTCTCTCCAAAAAGACCTGTCACTGAGAATGGGATCAGCTTTCTGCAGGTAAATTGCTGGTAGCCTGCAGAGACACAACATGGGGTGAGTGTGGGACAAGGAATGCTTTTTTTTTTTTTCCTACTCTGGCAGATGGGGTAAAAAATAATATTACAGTGCGGTAGAGAAGACTTTCAGGGGACAGAGCAGCTGCTGGCCACACAGAACTGCTAAAAGCTCAGATGGAAGATGCTGGGGGAGCTTCCTCCCTGCCTACCCCCTTGTAGTCTCGCAGGCAGGAGAAAGCCCAGTTGGTGGTTTTCTGAGCTCATTGGGTCTGTTGAATCAGTGCAATTGTCCTCATGGCAAAGAGGAGTTTTCTTCATTTGGGGAAAGCTTCACTGAATTTTCTGCTAAATACACCAAAAGCACGTGCACAGGGAACACGAGGCCACTTGATTTTATTGGGTTCAGTCCCCATGGGGCTCGTTCTGTTATTTTCAAATGAGTTGGTAAAACCGGTGCTTCCCTAGGGAGTGACAGAAGTGGGTGCCTGGGCTGCAGAGGGCAGTATCTTTGCTCTGAGTGGTTGATTTATTTAATTTCTTTGCTGCTTGAGGAAGGTGAAGACTCGATCACAGCTGGGTGTTGGTGCTGGGGCTCAGAGGAGCTCATCTCTAATCTGATAGCACTGAGATGCTGCACAGGGGACAGGCAGCGCTAGGGCTCTCCCTGCCTGTTAGGGCCAGTTCTCCTACGTGTGACCGCTGTGCTGGTGACATGTCTGATGGGCTGGAAGCAGTTTAAGGTACTTTATGCAAACTCGACTGTGAAGTTCTCAGCCCAGCCTGCTTGTGACCTGCTCTGGAAGGAACAATCACAGCAGGACAAATATAGATTATAGTTTCAATACATCTTCTTTCCCTGGGAGCTGTTACTTCCTTAGGGGGAGGGTGTGTCTCTGGAACTCCTTTCCTGATGAATCAAGAGCATTTCTTTGCTCTAGAAACACCTGAGTTTGTTGCTGCATTTAATAATCTGTTCAACTATTCAACTGTTGAAGTATTTTCCTTTCTCTCCCCCCTAGTCTTAGGAAAAGTCCTGAGCGCAGTGGGCAGTGCACAGTTACTAATGTCACAGAAGTTCCAGCAATTCCACGGCCTCTGTGAACAAAACTTGGTGAGTCTGGATCTATTTCTCCTGATTTTTGGGGAGGGGTGGTGCAGGATTGAACAGCATGAGAGGAACATCTTCAGGTGTTAACAGCCCTACTGTCATTGTAAAAGCAGAGCTGATGTGACTATAGGCTACAGCCTGAGCACCGTACAGTAATGGATGAGTGTAAAACAGTGGAGGACTGATGGCTACAACCTCCCTTGGGAACAGGCAGATTTGGGGCTGTTTTCTGCAATTGCTTTTATAGAATCATGGAATTAGCCAGGTTAGAAGGGACCTGTAAGGTCATCTTGTCCAGCTGTCAACCTAACTCTGATAAAAACCATCACTAAACCATGCCTCTCAGCAATGTGTCAACCTGTCTTTTAAACACCCTCAGGGATGGTGCCTCAACCCCTTCCCTGGGCAGCCCATTCCAAGGCTTAATAACCCTGTCAGGGTAAACATTTTTCCTAATGTCCATCTAAACCTCCCCTGGCGCAACTTGAGCCATTTCCTCTTATCCCATTACCTGTTCCTAGGGAGAAGGGACCAATTTCCCCTGACTGTACCTTCCTTTCAGGTAGCTGCAGAGAGCAAGAAGGTCTCCCCTCAGCCTTCTCTTCTCCAGGCTGAACACCCCCAGCTCCCTCAGCCACTCCTCACAAGACTTGTGCTCCAGACCCCTCACCAGCTCCGTTGCCCTTCTAGACACTCCCCAGCACGTCAGTCTTTTTTTGTGGTGAGGTGCCCAAAACTGGACACAGCGCTTGAGGTGGGGCCTCTTCTGTGCCCAGGACAGGGGGACGGTCACTGCTCCAGTCCTGCTGGATACACTGCTCCTGACCCAGGCCAGGATGCTGTTGGCCTTCTTGGCCACCTGGGCACACAGCTGGCTCATGTTCAGCTTGCAGCTGACCAACACCCCAGGAGCCAGGCAGCTCCAGCCACTCTGCCCCAGCCTGGAGCATCCATGGGGTTGGTGTGACCCAATCCATCCAGACTGCCCAGATCCCTCTGTAGAACCTTCTTGCCCTCCAGCAGATCGACACTTCCACCCGACTTGGTGTCATCTGTGAACTGACTGAGGGTGCCCTTGATCTCCAGAGTGAGCTCTCTTTGTGCTCGGTGCGTATATGAGCACACTTGACCAAACTGTGCTGAATGCACAGAGTCTGTCCATGGGTCTGGGCAGTCAGGCAGCCACACTGCTCCATGTGCTGGAAACTGCCTCTTCCTTTCTACTTGTAAAAGGGCTTCTTGAGGTGAACCACCAAGGTTTTGCCAATTAGAGGGGAATGTTTGAAAAGTCTGCTCTTTTTCTGCAAATCTGCTTGGCTTATGTGTGGATTATGCAGATGCTAAAACTGTGTCCAACAGAGTTGTCCCTTGTTGGTCACAAAGCCCTGAGTTGGATCCTTTCAAATGTGAGGCGAGAGTTTGCCCTTGCTGAGTGGGGCTGATGTTGAGGGGGTGGGGCGTAGCAGTCCGTGGTTTTGTGTTGCCCCCACGCTCTGTCATGGTATGGATTTTTGCAGATTTCCTCAGAAGTGAATTCTCCTTGACTTGCAAAAAAAAAAAAAAAAAAAAAAAAAACCCAAAACCAACCAAACAAAACCACCTTAGAGAAGGTAGTGAAGGAGCAAGCAGGGAGGGTGAAGTGCTGAGCATCTGCTCGCTGATCTCTGCCTGCTTAGGGCTGAGATCACAGCAACACTGCTCACTGCTGGGCTTTCCTCAGAGAGTCCTATCCAGCTGCTTTCCCCAGACAATCCAGGCCTGTGAGGGCAGTTTGGATGTCTCAGCTGGGAAAATTCTGTGCTTGTGGATGAGGAGCTCAACATGAGCCAGCAGCCCAGAAAGCCCCCTGCACCTGGGGCTGCATCAGGAGAAGCATGGCCAGCAGGGTGGGGGGCAGGAGGGGATTCTGTCCTTCTTTGCTGTGGTGAGATCCCACCTGGAGTACTGTGTCCAGTTCTGGAGCACAGTGGGGACATAGACCTGTTGGAAAAGGTCCGGCAGAGGGCCACAAAAATTATCAGACCAGGCTGGAGCACCTCTGCTGTGAAGACAGGCTGAGAGAGCTGGGGCTGTTCAGCCTGGAGAAGGCTCCAGGGAGACGTTTACGCAGCCTTCCAGGATCTGAAGGGAGCTCCAGGTGAGCTGGAGAGGGACTCTTTGTCAGGGAGGGGAAAGATAGGACAAGGGGTAAGCGTTTTAAATTGGAAGAGGGGAGATTTAGATTGGATATTAGGAAGAACTTCTTTGCTGTGAGGGTGGTGAGACACTGGAACAGGTTGCCCAGAGAAGTTGTGGCTGCCCCATCCCTGGAGGGGTTCAAGGCTGGGCTGGATGGGTCTTTGAGCAGCCTGGTCTGGTGGGAGGTGTCTCTGCCCCCAGGCAAGGAGGTTGCACTGGATGATCTTTAAGATCCCTTCCAACTCTTACAGTACTGCAATTCTGGCTCTGAATCCCATGCAAGGTGGGGCTTACTGCTGTGGGAGCTCTGGGGACAGTGGGAGCTGCTGCTACCTTCTACGGGAGACCAAGGGAACTCTCTGTAGGAGAAATGCAGTCAGGATCTCTACTTTCCCATCCCTGCAGACATGGTTTTGGCTGTAAATGGTGGCCTTGTGTTCCTGTGTAATTTAGGACAGGTGTCTCCTGTGAGTTCTTGCTGTTTCTTTTGTCAGGCAGGGAGACTTACAGAGGATGAATATCTAAGCTCTGCAGGTGGCTCTGCTTCTCAGGAGGCTGTTTTCTTTCTGAAAGGTGTTTTTGATGCTTTCCCTTCCAGAACCCTAACGCCAATCCTAGACCCACAGCCCAGGACCTAGCCGGGTTTTGGGATCTCCTGCAGTTGTCCATTGAAGACATCAGCATGAAGTTTGATGAGCTGTACCACCTGAAAGCTAACAGCTGGCAACTGGCAGAGACACCGGAGAGAAAGGTGAGTGTGGGGTGGCTGGGAATGCCTAGAGGCACCTTGCAGACCTTTCTGGCTCTCCCAGGTCTGTTTGTCTCTGGGAGCAGATCTATTTCTTAGGCTTTGCCCATCCTGCATTTTTGCAGAGGAGTCGCAGTGCACCGAGGAACGGGGCAGAGAATTGTGTGCAAGAGGAGGGAGAGTGTTGTTGGAGAGAGACCAGAGCGATGGGGGTGCTCAAAGCAGGGATACAGGGGCCTCTAGCGTCACAAAAGCTGCATGAATGTGCTTCAGCTGTTCCTGCTGTCTGAGTGGCACAAGAAGCAGCACCTACTGGACCCTTTTGGAAGCGCAGTGGGGGCTGTATCCCTTCCTGGCCAAACAGAAGGGCAGGAAGGAGGACTGTGGCTGTGGGCAGGGCGGCATATTGGAATTTAGCAGTTCTGGGTAAAGCTCAGTCTCCTGACTGCTCTGACCTCCAGGCAGACAGACACAGTCCCCCAACTCTAGCCCACTTCACAGGTGGCTTCTGTGCCAGGAAATGCAAATTAGCACACTTCTAGAAATCAAGGAAGCTGATTTTGATGAGTGATATTCTGGAGAACTGCTTCTGCTTCCCTCACCTGACAGTCAGTCTCCTCCCTTAGTCCCTCCTGCCAGAAGAGTCACAGAATGCCATGGGGTTGGAAGGGACCGTCCAGTCCAACCCCCTGCCAGAGCAGGGGCACCCAGAGCAGGTCCTACAAGAAGGTGTCCAGGCAGGGCTGGAATGTCTCCAGAGACTCCACCACCTTTCTGGGCAGCCTATTCCAGGGCTTGGCCACCCTCACAGGAAAGAAGTTCCTCCTCACGTTCAGATAAAACTTCTCATGCTTCGGTTTGTGCCCATTCCGTCTTCACCTGTCACTGGGCACCACTGAAAAAAGACTGGCCCCATCCTCCTGATACCCCCCCTTGAAGCACTTATAGGTGTTGACCAGATCCCGATCCCCCTTAGTCTTCTCTTCTCTGGACTAAAAAGACCCAAGTCCCTCAACCTTTCCTCATCAGAGAGATGTTCTAGTCCCCAAATCACCTTTGTGGTCCTCTGCTGTACCCTCTCCAGCAGATCCCTGTCCTTCTTGAACTGGGGAGCCCAGAACTGGACAAGTCTCCATCGCACCAGAGACTGAGCTTCTGTGTGTGTATTTTTATTTTATGTTTGGTTTTTCCTTTTTTCTTCTTCACTGTCTCCCTAAAGGAAGAGAAGAAACCACCCCCTCCTGTGCCAAAGAAGCCGGCCAAGTCCAAATCCCAACTGAACCGGGACAAAGCCTCCGACTCGGACAAGCAGCGCCAGGAAGCTCGCAAGCGGCTGATGGCAGCCAAGCGGGCCGCCTCCGTCCGGCAGAACTCGGCCACGGAGAGCGCAGACAGCATCGAGATCTACGTCCCCGAGGCACAGACCCGCCTTTGAGCAAAGGACCAGAGGAAGGAACCGTGTGGGTTTTTTTAAGTCATTAAAAAGGAGAAAAAAAAAAGGTTCTCTCTCTAAACTAGTGTGATTTGTTCAGTCTAGAGACAACGAGCCATCCTTGAAAAGGGCTCCTGAGTTGGCTTTTTTTTTCTCTCAGCTTTAAGTAATGAAGATTTAAAAAAAAAATAACAAAAGCAAAAAAAAGAAAAAATTCCCCTGGTTTTCTCCCTGACTTCGGTGTGACTGAACGGACTCCTGGAAACTCCAGCCCCTTGACTTGGAACTTCAGTCTTTTTACTTGTTCTATCTAATGAGAATTACTAGCTTGTTTACAAGAAGAGGACAAGAAAACATGAAGCCTTGAGCACTTGCCATGTTGTGTTCTTCCTCCTCCTCCTCACTTCCCTTCTCATCCTTTTTCTTTTTCTCTTTTTTTTTTTTTTTTTTTTTCCCCTCCTCCCTCGAACCCCACCTTTTGCATGGCTTCATTTACCGTCTTGGGAACCCCCTCTCTTCCACAGAGCTCCCAAAGAGAACATCCCCTCAGTGTGTTACTACTGTTGCACTCTACTGGCAAGCAGCCTTCCTCGGGGTTGGGGG